>CM076581.1:1077520249-1078113579 GCA_034641835.2 Pinus albicaulis
AAGGGAGATCGTATGCCAAATTTACACCCCTGGGAAGTTGAAACACCAATTTACCCAAACGGGGCCCATAGTTTTGGCGCTTCATCTCCTAGGGTTAGGGTTTTGGCTGTTTAGGATTTCCCATTGTTTCTAAATGATAAATAGGCCCTCGAGCCTCATTGTAACTCAGCTCAGAGGCCTGTAGCCGCCACATCTCTTCTCAGAGATAGCTACCAGCGCCCTAGCTAGTTTTATTTCCATTCTGTCTGTAAGCAAATTTCAGCTCTTTGATATTAATGAAATGAAGTGTTATTTCCGCTGCATCTCTATATTTATGGTTATATGTTTATTCTGTTGCGTTCCTGCATAAATCCGGATCAGTGGTATCAGAGGGGTCTGCTTTTTCTCGATCCTTCTTTGCATGTCCCCAACGAGGCCGGGGTATAAGGAGCTAGGGCTTGATCTGGTGGAACCTTTGCAAGATCAGCCTCGCAAACCTCGACGGACGCCCATGGGGGACGAAAAGAAAGATGAGGGAGCAGGAGATCCTATCCAAATATTGCTCGAGGAGGCCCTCGAAAAACAAAGGAACGCGATGATGGATAGCTTTGCTCAGATCCTTCAACGGCTGCCCACCGGCGGCGCATCTGCATCCAGTAGCCACTCTGGAGTTGCGACTCCCTTTAAGGTACAAGTAAATTTTGACATTCCCATATTTGAGGGTCAAATAGACGCAAATGCCGTAGATAGATGGTTGAATCTGTTAGAAGGATATTTCTCGGTTCATGACTTTTTAGACCGGGAGAAGATTATTTTTGCACTCCTCAAAGCTACCCCCCATGTTAAGGACTGGTGGGAAACCTACTGTGAGAACAAGGACCAGACAGAACCCTCTCTGTTCTCGGCCGTACCAACTTGGAATTCTTTCCGAGACCCCGTCAAGGAACAGTACTATCCCGTGGGGAGCTATGAGGACAAGTACATACAATGGACCACGCTGCGACAACAAAGGGATCAAGATGTGCATGAGCCGACGAATCTGTTCCATACCCTGCGCACAAAGTTGGGTATCAAAGATTCAGAGAAACATTTGGTGCTAAAGTATCGCAGTTGTCTGCACAGATACATTCAGGAGGAAATGGAGTTCCTCGACATCTCCTCACTTGGTACGACATACCGGTATGCTGCCAAGATTGAGCAGAAATTCAAACAGAAGAAGCGAGACTTTGGATCTGCGAATCAAAAGCAAGGGAAAGGTGCTCCCAAACCGCAGAACAAAGGATAGAGCCAAGGCATGGCGACTCAAGACAACCTGTCGAAGCCACAAGCAAAGAACAACACCACAAAGCCAAAGAAGGACACGGGAAAGTGGTGTGAGTTCCATAAGAGCTCCACTCACAACACAAGTGAGTGTCGGGCCAAGCAGTCGCTATTGGCCGAGATGAGGGCTTCTGAGTCAGATGCATGCTCCGACTCCGAATCAGAACCTGAAAAGGGGAATGAAAAAGGGAAACAGATTATTGATGCGGAGCCCAACGCCACTGTTGCCACTACAAAGGTCCAGAAGGAGGAACCGGAAGATCTAGAGGAGGAGGAACGTCTCTTCCACTCCCAGATGTGGGTAAAGGGCTCCCCTGTACAGTTCATCGTCGACAATGGGAGCCAAAAGAACCTCATTTCAGCAGACGCCGTGAAGCGGTTGGGCTTGCCGACCACAGCTCACCCACATCCATACACCATCGGGTGGCTTCACCAAGGACGAGATCTCCGCGTCAGCCGGCAGTGTCGCCTTCCCTATAGCATCAAGCCCTTCACGGATGAGGTATTATGTGACGTTGCTCTTATTGATGTTTCTGATGTATTATTAGGACAACCATACTTGTGGAAGCGTCATGCTGTGTATGAGTCTCGGCCTCGTGCTGTTATTGTTACTTTGGGAAATAAGTTGTACAGGATACCAAAGGTACCACCTCCTACCGCTATCTCTTTGGTTACTGCAAAACAATGTAGTAAGCTCATTTCCCAAACCAGGAAATTCGTTTTCCTGATGATCCGCCCCCAGGGCAAGAAGAATATTGTGGCCACGACCTCCAGATATGGCTCCTCTGCATGACAACAACAAATGGATAAGGTTGTGGAGGAATATGGGGACATCTTCACCTCACCCACAGGGGTTCCTCTGCACTGTCAGGTCAAGCACCCGATTGATCTGACCCCAGGTGCGCCACTACCCAATGGACCAATCTATCGGCGCTCTTATCGGAGAACGATGAAATCAAGAGTGCGTATTTAGAGCGCAGAAAGGTCACATCCGACCGAGTTCATCGCCCTGTGGGAGCCCGATCGTGTTGGTACAGAAGAAGGATGGGACATGGAGACTCTGTATTGACTATCGGGCGCTGAACAAGATCACTGTCCGGAATAGGTACCCAATCCCACGGATTGATGACCTTTTGGACCAACTCAAAGGTGCAAAATATTTCAGCAAGATTGACCTGAAGTCTGGGTATCACCAGGTACCAATTGAACCCTCTGATGTGTGGAAGACTGCCTTCAAAGCTAAGGAAGGCCTTTTTGAATGGCTGGTCATGCCTTTCGGGTTGACGAATGATCCCGCAACCTTCATGAGGATGATGGACGACATCTTGCGCCCATTCACCAACTCATTCGTAGTGGTGTACTTGGATGACATTCTGATCTTCAACAAGACTTGGGAAGAGCACCTTCATCACATCCGACAAGTCCTCCAAACACTGCGGCAACACAAGTTGTGTGCCAATTTGGAGAAGTGCACGTTTGGCATGACCCGGGTTCAATATCTGGGATACATTATTGATGAAAGGGGGGTGCATGTGGATCCAGCCAAGATCCAAGTCATTCGGGATTGGCCAGCCCCAACCACTATAACAAAGCTTCGCAGCTTTCTGGGTCTTGCTAATTTCTATCGGAGGTTCGTGTTGGGATTCTCTCATATCACTTGGCCCTTGAGTCAAGTTACCAAGGGAGGAGCGAGAGCAAAAAATTTTTGGTCGGAACCTCAACAGAAGGCGTTCACAGAACTGAAAAACCGCCTCTGTTCTGCCCCAGTGCTCACTTTACCAGACTTGCAACAGCCATTTGAGATCGAGACAGATGCCTCTGACTATGCTATTGGGGCAGTTCTTACTCAACAAGGACATCCAGTGGCATATCACAGTGAGACATTGTCTGAGACAGTTCGCAAGTATCCCACCTATGACAAAGAAATGTATTCCATTGTGCAAGCCTGTCGACAATGGAAGCATTACATTTTGGTGAAGGAAACAATCATCCACACAGACCACCGGCCCCTGCAGTTCATACAGACACAAGGGAAGTTGCAGAATGATCGCCATCAGAAGTGGTCCACATATCTACAACAGTTTCATTTGAACATCAAGTACAAGAAGGGTAGCACCAATAATGTTGCAGACTGCCTCAGCCGACCACCGATCGTGGCGCTCACCACCGTGCTCAACTCTTGTGGGCACAAGACTTCTAATTGGCCGCTTCTCTATGAGAGTGACCCAGAATTCGGCCACACTTACAAGGCACTCTTGGGGGGTACGCAAGTTCCAAATTTTCACCTCCAAGATGCACTTTTATGTCACATGGGACACCTTTGTGTTCCTTCAAGCAAGCATGCCAAGATGATATGGGAAGCACACTACAGTCGAGTCGCTGGGCATTTCGGGGTCGAGAAAACAGTAGCAATCCTGCAGAAGTATTTCTATTGGCCGAACCTTCGAAAGGATGTCGAGAATCACATCAGATCCTGCACTGCTTGTGCCATTGCCAAACCGACCATCAAGAAGAAAGGCCTATATACTCCTCTACCTACCCCTAGTCGACCTTGGGAATCCATCTCCATGGATTACATGTCGGGCCTGCCTTCTACTAAGCAGGGAAATGACTGTGTTTTCGTGGTCGTCGATAGATTCTCGAAGATGGCCATCATGGCAGCCTGCAAGAAGAATATCACAGCAGAAGCCACTGCTAAAATCTTCTTTGAACGAGTGTGGGTGCACTTTGGGATCCCACAGTCTATCATATCAGATCGGGATAGCAGGTTCCTCAGCACATTTTGGTCCAGCCTCTGGTCGATGTTGGATACCATGCTCACCAAGTCCACAGCTTTCCATCCCCAAACAGATGGCCAGACAGAGGTCGTCAACAGAATGATTGTACACATTCTGCGCATGTACAATTCAAATCATCCACGCACATGGGACGAGAGCCTCCCTTATGTACAACATAGTTATAACAGGGCTCTCCACAGTTCAATTGGCCATAGCCCCTTTCAAGTGGGCTTGGGATTCCAGCCACTATGTCCCATTGACGTAGCCATGCCATTTGCAGCTGCTCAGGCCGATTTAGCTCATGTCCAGTCTGAAGTTGACAAAGCAAGTAGCTTCATCGAGCACATTCAACACATCCACCAATAGGTTCATGATATATTGGACAGAGCCAATGCCAAGTACAAGCAACGCCATGATCAACACCGGGTGCCACACAACTTCCAGGTGGGCGACAAAGTATGGCTACATTTGCAGAAGGAGCGCCTCACTGGACCCCACCGGAAGCTTCGCCCGCTCTGATACGAGCCGTACACCATCACCAAGGATGTAGGGAACAATGCATTCGAGCTCAGTATTCCACCATTCCTTGGTCTGCACCCAGTCTTCAATGTGGATCGCCTTCGTCCTTACTTCCCACCTCTACTGGACACCTCGGACATTGCAGAACAACTCACACCAATAGAGTTAAACCCAGACTGCATGGAATAGGCCACCAAAGATTGTATCATGGACATGCAAATCAAGAACACTCGCCAACAGAATATCCAACTATATCGGGTTGTCAAAGCTGGCCAACTCCTGCACCAAGGAAAGTGGTTCACCAGGGACCAAGTTCAGCAGAAATTTCCTCATCTCATGGAGGAACTTAACGCAATGGGGACCATTGCTTCCTAAGGGGGAGGAATGATCCAGGTGGATATTGGTGGTCACCCGCCTATTCCACTTGGGGCTCCACCATTGTCTATTTCAGTTTTTCAGTTTCGGCACAGTTTACTATTTTTAGCAGTTTTTCGGGTCCTAAACTTCCGGAGCCGTTTTGAGGCCCTAAACGACGTTTTTTGGGAAAACGGAGAGCAACATGTGTCCATGGATCGATGTTTCTCGTTCCAAATTTGTAGTCCTCGGATAGATATTTCTAACGAGGTATGGTACGCATCAAACGGAGATCGTATGCCAAAGTTACGCCCCTGGGAAGTTGAAACACCAATTTACCCAAACGGGGCCCATAGTTTTGGCGCTTCATCTCCTAGTTGGCTGTTGAGGATTTCCCATTGTGTCTAAATAATAAATAGGCCCTCGAGCCTCATTGTAACTCAGCTCAGAGGCCTGTAGCCACCACATCTCTTCTCAAAGATAGCTACCAGTGCCCTTGCTAGTTTTATTTCCATTCTGTCTATAAGCAAATTTCAGTTCTTTGATATTAATGAAATGAAGTGTTATTTCCACTGCATCTTTGTATTTATGGTTATATGTTTATTCTGTTGCATTTCCTGCATAAATCCGGATCAAATTTCATACAGTTTTTCCAGTTAATTATGGCTTTATGCATATGAGATAATGGATAAAAATGTTGTTTTATTGTAGTAATGAAATCAATCCATGATAGAATAATCTTACCATGCTTCTTGATCTCCTCCTTTGTCTTGGCTTCCCACCAAACAAGTGTTGCACCTTCCATTCTGAATGAAGCTAATTGGATTTTGGTATCATCATCTTGAAGGTTATGGATTCTCAAATAGACCTCCAATTGTCTAATCCAATTATCAAGATTTTCTACATTGAATTCACCATTAAACATTGTACATTCAAACTTAACATCAAGTTTTAAAAAACAACTTTTACCAGTGTTCTTTGACTTGTGTGGCTAATGTACTGAAGATGAAGTAGAGGATGATGATGATGAGGGTGAGGATGATGGCTCTCCATTGCCTTCATTTCCTCCATTACCCTTCTTTGACTTATCTTCATAATTGTGACCTCCTGAAGATCCATGTCCTTCCTTGTGAAGTTTGGATCCTTCACCTTCTAGTCTCTCATTCCTTTATTGCGAAAGGATTCTAATCATCTCAATCATGTCAATGAATGCTTTCCTGAACACTCTTTCTTCCTCTTTGGGATCAACTTATTCATGGGTTTCTCCTTCTCTATGGGACATGCTTAATGCTACTTAGGAGGTGAACTAGGTGGTGGATATTGTGGCAATATTGCTCTCCTTTTCTTTGGATATTCTTGAGACCCTTCTACACCCACCAATTTTCCTTCTCCTCTCTTGAGCTTGGCCTTTTAAGTATCTAAAAACTTGCAAACATTTAAACAATATTTTGCATAAAACCACACCAGAGAATAAAATCTAGCTTTGATACCAACCTGATCTGAAAGGATTGTACTAGTTTTTTTGTGCTAAGTGTCATTTTAGTTAAAAAACATGTGCATACTTGTCTCTTTAGTTTGATTAAGTATTGAGGATTTTAGCCATGAATTGTAGATGATTTTAGTGAATTCGAAGCATGAAATAAACACAAATAACACTGAACAATAGTGTAAAATAGAGAAATAAAGCACCACATAACATTTACTCAACAGGCATGATGAAGCAATTCACCCCTTCTGGGCTACATCTGTTGGTCCAGCTCCCAATGGCATGTCCATCTTTCATTATGCTCAAAATTTTGCAAATACATGTATTTACAGGCCTCTAATGGTTGTTTTATTTGCACCAATGGCTCCAGAATGCTCCAATTAGCCTAGAATGACTCTTCATTCACCTTTAATGGGCTAAAATTGAGTCTCCAACTCATTTTCCTAGTAACACCTAGAAAATCTCCACTAATTGTGGAGAACTCCACTTAACTGGAGTTATTTTAGTGCAATCCGCACAAATTTAGGGCACTGCCATAATTCCCGCCAGTGGCTAACCGAAAATTTAATGTTAGTGGTTAGGTGGCCACATACCAACCCAAACCATGTGGTGACATTAATTGTGGACTGGAACTATAGGCATAAATTGTGGTTGGATAAGGATTAACTCCGAGTAAGATTGCTGACCGTGCGAAGAAATGTTAATAGACTGTGGCGTGTGATAGTATTGTAGGGTGTTAAATGTTGTGGGTTGAATGTTGTTAGTGGAACCGTCGGATGAGTTAACCATAAAATATTTTTTTGTCATGTGACCACCACCAATGGAACCACGGGTAGGTTGGACCGCCGGCCATTCCAACCCCCAATGCACATTCCATTAAAACTTAAATATATGTCGATAAATTATAAGGTTAATTCTCATGTGTAGTCCGGGTGGTGTGGCGGGTGGTTGCTCTGGCGAAGGTCATAGGGTCGAGCCTTGCAAACCTCTACCAAAATTTTTAATACACCATGTGGGCAACACGTGGTGGCCTCAAGGCTGGCCACATGTCACCCCTTGATTAGATCTCGTACCATAACATACAACCAATCCAACAAATCATATCACGCCACTTGTCAGCCTGGGATTAGTTCTCAGGAAAGGAATATTCCTTATAATATTCCTTTTATTGACTGTTTACCCTCCATGCTGACTGGGCATCCCATTCAACCCTATCGCAAAATTTGGTTGTTTAGGATTTCGATCAGAACGCGATATCTCCCTCATACGACATCGATTTTTCGAACTGTTTGCGGTGCCAGAATCAAGAAGACGAGATCTACACAACCATCCTAGTTTCAACCTAATCCTATAATTTTCAATTTGAGCAAAATTTATGAACTCCTGATCACTAGAGGTTGTGGGTTGAGATGGGAGATATCTGGAGCCCTATAATAGCTTGGGTTCCGTGCAGGATTTGCATTGAGATATAATTCTTGGAGCCTTGGAAAACTTGGGAAGACACTAACCTAGTTGGTATTAGTGATTTCTAGACCAGTTAGGTTAAATCATTATGTTTGAGGGTTGAGGTGGTTTGGCCTCTAGAAGCCCTGGTTGGTTCTATTTTGGTTTAACCCATATGATACGACATTCATGTGTGGAATATTCCACACGGGGTGATTGGATGAAAGAGAGATTTTTTTTCAGCTAATATATGGTCGGGTGGTACATGGAAGTCCCTGACTTGGTTGGATTTTTCATATGTTAATATGATATATATTCCTATTGTGATATATGAGCACTTGTACCAGTTAATGTGTAGATTTTATGGCTATTTTTTCATGGATTATTTTATGGTTATATGTTGGTTATATTCTTGGTTAGATGATGTTCTCTTACTATGTATCTCATTCATGATTTGATAAGTTATAAATTGGTTAATTAATGAAAGGGATAACAAGTGTTGTTGCAGCTAGCTAGAGAGGTTATTGAGATTTCTTGGTCATTCTTAGATGAAGTACAAAATTTTATGATCAGATATGCATTCATGAATTGTAGCTACTATGTTTACTATCTATTTGATAAAATTTCCTTCATGTATTAGACATTTCTTGGTCAATATATTTCTTGAGTATTTATGGTTTGGACTTGTTATCATAATTGATTACATTTTGGAATGTTTCGGGCACTTATGGGAAGTGTCATGAAGGTTATCCTTGAAAAAGTGGTATAGATATTGCCACCACATGCATAAAACTGGAAAATTTTGGGCATAACCGCATGCATGAAGGCTTATGGGTGCAGTTGGAGCCTCATAACCGCATGCACAGTGTGTCATGGGTGCGATTGGGGTGTCAAGCTTGTGAAAATGAGTTTTAGGCCAGGGATTGATCATCATAGGTGGTTTTCAATTTATTGAGTGATCTAGTGTCCCTGAGGGGTGGTGGTATTTTTTTTTGTTTGTAGGCCCCACTTCCATAACTGGAACTTGGAGGTCGATTCATGTCATAGTAGAAACCAACTCAAGTTTACCCTGGAGAGCTTGTAAAAGAGGGTAAATGTGGGAGGATGAATTGCACAATCATGAATTATTCCCTTAGAAGGGAGTATAATTTTCCATCAAAATCTCTACTGAAACAAATATAGACTTTCTAGTTGAGAAAAATCAAATATATAAGGGAAATGATTAAATAATGTGACACCATTAATTCCAAAACAGCATATTCATTTTTTAAGGTTGTTGATATAACTAAAGAATTGGATGGATCCCATTTAGTAATGGATATAGTATTTCTCATTAATATCAAATGTAAGATCAATTAGATGCTTCCAAGATATCATGGGCTAATGAGTTTAATGACCTAACCAAATTCTCTCAAGATGAAGGTGAAAAGTGATTATTCCACTTTGTTAAAAAAATGAATATCAAATGGATACAATCCATTAGTTAGGATTTGAATTGAAAGTTATCGATGATGATTTTTTCAAACTCAATATCAAGCATGAGTTGACAGTTGCACCATTGTGATATTACATCAAACAATGGTTAAAGAATGATTTGGTTAGGGTGTTCGAACTTGAGTCTCAAGAAGTAGTTACAATCTTTATGCCACCTCCAACAAAAAAATATAAAGAAAACATGAAAATTAAAGAGAGAGAATTCCAACATAGTAAGTAGAGTAATTATTTCAATAATCCTTACTGGTTTCCATTTCTTATCAATTAGCATTCATCCAATCTTTCCTTTTCAAAGTCATGAACATCAAATGGCAATTCCTAGTTGTGTTTCCTCTCTTTTTCTAGGTATTTTTTGTCTATATATGGTACACAAGAGCCCCATATTATTCCATAAGGACTAATGCATTTCTTGGTTTCTAGATATCACAAAAATTTAATTAAAATATTTGTATATTAAAAAAATGCTCCAAGAGAACTATTTGGGGCATATAGCTAGTATTATCTCAAGACTATGAGTTTAAAGCATGTGATTTCAAGTGTGCATCTCTTCAATTCCTTTATGATTTAATTGAAATATCATGTTAATTTATTTGCATATGTGGCCCTTTTACTTTCATCTTTCCCAATGGTATGTTTTACTTTACTTCATGCTATGCTAGAAATGTTGTGCTTTGAGATTCCTCATTCTATTTTTTTGAGTATTATAATAGTAATATTTGTGAATTTTATTATGAATATTTATTTTGATTAGATTTGGTCCTATATTGGGCATTTATTTCTTTGTGTATTTATTATATCATGTTAAAGAGTACCTCCTCCCTAAAAACGAAAAAGGATTATTCCTTGTAATGTCATCTCCAACAATTTGAATAGTCCTAGATATCAACAAAAAATTGAGTCTAATGGTGGCCAATTGGTGTTTCTACGAGATTACTCATTCTATTATTTTGAGTCTTGTATAATAATTATATTTTTGAATGATATTGTGAATATTTATTTTGAGAATCCCTGGTCCTATATCATACATTTATTTCTTTGTGTATATTTATTGCATCATATTAAATAGGAGTACCACCTCTCTAAAATTGTAGAAGGATTATTCCTTGTAATGTTATCTCCTAGGATTTTAATAGTCCTAGAGATCAACAAAGAGATGAGTCCAATGGTTATTAGTGGGAATTTCTGTGAGATTAATTATTCTATTCAAGTATTTTATAATAGTAATTTATGTTAGTCCTATTGTGAATATTTATTTTTAATAGCCCTAGTCATATCTCATACATTATTTCTTTGTATGTTTATTCTATCACATTAAAGAGGAGTACCACCTCTTTAAAAACACAAAAGGATTATTCCTTGTAATGTTATACCCAAGGCTTTGAATAGTATTAGATATCAACAAAGAGACGAGTTCAAAGGTTCCCATTGGGAATTTCTATGAGATTCCTCATTCCATTCTTTTTAGTATTTTATAACATTAATTTTTGTGAATGTTATTGTGAATATTTATTTTGAGCAACCCTAATCCAATCTAAGGCTTTTATTTCTTTGTGTATTTATTGTAGCATATAAAAAAGGAGTACCAACTCTTTAAAAATGTAGAAGGATTGTTCCTTCTAATGTTATCTCTAAGGCTTTGAACAATCCTAAAGATCAACAAAGAGCTAAGTCTAATGATGACTAATAGGCATTTCTCTTGAGTGTTGGGTGCGAATTTCTCTCAATCCCATTGGGAATTTATCTTAAGTGGTGGGCTTGCATTTCTCTTAAGTGTTGGGTGTGCATTTCTTTTAAGCCCAATTGGAATTTTTCTTAGTGTTAGCCATTAATTATCCTTAATCCTAGTGGGAATTTTCTTAAGGTCTAGGCCTACATTTTGTGCCTTTGGAATGCATTTATGTGCCTATGAGAATTCATTGTTGGAAGCCTTGTGGCATGCATTTGATATTCTAGGTGTGCATATTGTGGGCATGGTAATCCTAGTGGGAATATTCTTAAGTGTTGGGTGTAAATTTTGAGCATTGGGCATGTATTTTTGTGCCTATCGGTATTCATTGGTGGAATCCTTGTAGTGTGCATTTAGTATGCTAGGAATGTATATTTTGGGCATGGTACCAATGGTAATTTTCTTGAGGGTTGGGTTTGCATTTAAAACATGCCTTTGGTGTGCATTTTATGCTCTGGGAATGTTTTTTATGCCTATGGTTGTGCATTGGTGGAAGCCTTGTGGCATGATTTAGTATGTTAGGAGTGCATATTGTCAACATGGTAATCCCAATGGGAATTTTCATAATAGATGGGTTTTCATTTATGGATGTGCATTGGTGGAAATCATGAAGCATGCATTTAGTATTCTAGGCATGCATATAGTGCACATGGTAATTTGAATGGGAATTTTCTTCAGGTTTGGGTGTGCATTTTATGCCTTAGGTGTGCATTTCCAACATGCTTTTAGCATGCATTTTGTGCCTAGGGTGCACCTTTTTTCTCCTATGGGTGTGCATTGGTGAAGTAATTATGGTGTATATTTAGTATGTTAGGCATGCATATTATGGGAATGGTCACACAAATTTTGAGAGAGCTTCAAATGGGATTTTTTTTTTGCCTATAAATCATAATTGAACAAGTTTTATATTGTTCGAAATATCTTTAAGAGATGAGTCCAAGGTGGCCCTAATTTTGGGTCTTAAAAATGAAGAGTGAAAGTGGGAAATTTTGATACCCCCTTCATTTTCCTTAAGGGCGCATGTGGAAATGAGGTGGGGTCATTGCATTGTGTCAAATGCATCATAACCATGGAATTTAGTGTACAAAATAAAATTACCTTTTAATTATCATTTTTTTTTTCAAAAAATTAATAGATCAATTATCATTGAATCCAAAATGTTGGTTAGGTTTGTGTTGTAACATTCCTCGTAGTACTCCTATTTTTCCAATGTAAAATTGTGATTGTGTAACACCAACATGGAGGCCATGGTTGGCTGAGACAATATCTATAATCATAAAACAAAATAAATTTAATTTAAATTTAATTGGTTGTTGACATGAAAAAAGGGACACGCATATCTAAGGTTTTGAGGGGGTTTCCTATTGCGTGCTTGTTGGTTTCCTATGGCTACACTTGTTGCGTTCATATTGAGTGTCGTTAAAAGGCCCATACCTGAAAAGCATCAGCGTCAGAGAGTGGAGAAGTGAGGATGTCATACTCATCTTAAAGATAGTGTAGGTTGCATCAGAAATCAAACCACCACCTAACACATGGCGAATATGTGAGTCAACAAGGGAAAATTCCCACATCTTCTAGAATTTCACAGCATGACGGAAGAAAAGGAGTGCAATATTTGGGAGAGGAAATTTGAGACCAAATGGGGGGTGGGGGGTGAGGAAGAAGTATCAAAGAAGGAGGACTATGGGAGGAAATCAATAGTGAAGTAAAATGGTTGCAATGGAGTGGAGGAGATCAAGGAGCCAAATTGAAGGACTTAATATGGGTTGAACCTTGGGTTGAGACCCTATGACTAAGCTCAGAAGAGTGAGGAAGTCGTTATGGTGCATAGTATCAAAGGGAAATAGATAAGCCCCATGAATAATTGGCTTCATATGTTGGGTGCATGAACCAACCTTTGGTGTGATTTTCTTGGACAAGCATCCCCTTAGAGCTTGGATCCAGCTTAGGGGTGGTAAACTACAAGAAATATTGTAGTGTAGTTGGCCTATGGTTGGGTGGAGAGTTGAAGTCCCTCCTCTAGATGTTAGTTGATTTAACTTTCTCATATAAGTAGAATGGATTGTGTGCATTGGATTTATAAATGATAAGTTATGCTTAATTTGATAACAAGACGATATATGCTTATGTATGATTCATGAATGAATTCTTAAATCTTTGTGTATCCATGGTCGATAATTTTTTCATATGTCTATGGCTGTAGGAATACCTGCTATTGTTAATTATGTTGTGGAGCTCAAAACTTATAGATTAATTCATATGTTGAGTGATACATAAATGTTTAGACTGTGCTATCTAATTTATATGTTTATGGTTGATATGTTAACCACGTGTATTACTCTCTTTCACTTGGATGATATGCCTTGGGAATGAAATAGGATATGTACTCAATGGAATTTTGTTGTTTTACTAGAGGATTTATAAATTCTCACACAATATTATCAACCTTGAATACTTGGATTATGGAGTTTTTTGTCCCATTCATGAATTGAAAATAACTTACATGTTTTTTTTAACTAATTAAACACCTGGGTTGTGTTGATAATTTCTTATATCATAAATAATATGGTAAAATGTAGGTTTATGTACACTCATGTTATTATGGTGGAAAACTATAATAGTTTTAATGTTTAGAGATGATATATTTTTTAATGAATGGAACATAACTCATTTTGAGTGGGTATAAATCCCTGATTAGTTAATTGGTTAATGAATTTCCGCTAGACAGGTACACCAACTTCAACATTTTTCTCTAGTTAGATGATGAAACGAGAAGCGTTGGGTCGATGGTAATTTTGGCGTGGTGAGGGTCTGTGGACTTCACTAGAATCGGGAAATGGGTCCAAAATTCTTATAATAGGGAAAACCTTGTAAAAAACAATTAGGAGGTCTATAGGGGCCTGCACTGACGTGGAAAGTGCCATTGAGGTCTTGATAGTGGCCACGTGAGTACCATGAAGGGTCTCACAATGATGTGGACTCCTATTATGTTGATGTGGCAATGCCACATGGATTCCACATGGAAGTATTGAGATGATGTGGTGGTGCCACGAGGGCCAAACAGTAGCCACATGAATTTTAATGCTAATGTGGCTTTAATTGATTGGTCAAACTTTAAGAGTCCATGACTTTCAAACCGGGAGCCAGATTGAGATAAAATTTATATTTCCAAAAGAATATTGATAAACTAAATGAAATGGTGGCATCAGTTTCAAGTTTTCATGATAGTAGAAAATTGGAATTTCATGACCCCATATTGATAATAAAACTTGGATTTCAGGTCAATTCATTAAGTAACACCTCTTGCAACCTGAGATGCTCTAGGGGGTGGGAGGGGGTGTTAAATGTGTCAAAAATTACACTAGCATATCTTCACATTGACATCCACCTCCAATACAATTTTATTACCAGAGAAAATTTTAAGGATGAAAATTTATTTTAAATTTTATAAATCTTGGTGAATCTCACTAGTATCTAAATTTATGATTATTTTATAAGTAGAGTCCATATAATTTTGGTGAATTTTAGGATAAAATAGTTTTGTACTGTAAAATTTGGGTGAATCATTTTTAGAAGAAATGGAAATTGGTGAATCTTTTTTTGGAAGAATCATGGAAAATTAGCCCACTTGCAAATATTAGCCCTTAAATTTTTCCATATTTCTCACTCCCCATCATCACTGTTGTGATAAATATTATAGGATAGTGCATCACAAAATGGAGTATGACTATCATTTTTTATGTCATAATTATACCACCATATATATCGAACATGTGATGAATTCTTGGAAAATAGAACCTATGTATAAATTTCACATGGTTGTAATGAATGTCAAAACACACCCTAAAAAGAATTTTCGCTAACTAAAGTGTAGTTCTCAAGTGGTACTCCAAAAGTCTATGATTTAATTCTATGATACTAACTTGATCATTGACCATTTTTTCCTTTAAAATACTTGGGTAACATAAAGACTTTCTCACCTTATAGCTCATATATTTTAACTTATTCTTAACTTTTCCCAAGGCACTCTTAGGTCCGTGGTATGTTGTAATGGCGTATTAAAATATAATTACTCTTAATTTCAATATGGGGTCCTTTAACCACCATATATTTCAACTCGACTTTAATCTTGTACATCTATAACTAGGCCTAAATGTTATTTTTACCACTTACTAATTTCATATAAGATTTGACACAAGGTTAGCTTCATAAATATGATATGTAATTAAACCATTAGTTCTCGCCCTCTTTCTTCATTATTATTCTATGTCTAGTCCCACCACAACATTATTTACCAAACTCTAAACAAGGCATATGATATTTTATTATTGAAAATTGTTGCCTTTATCTCTCTAGGCTTTCATACCTTCACATGATAATTATTTTCAAAGTTCTATCTTTGATAATAATTATCACGTGAAGATATGAAAGCCTACATAGATAGAGAAAATACTTTTCAATAATAAAATATCATATGCCTTGTTTAGAGTTTGGTAAATATTGTTGAGGCGGGACTAGACATAGAAGAATGAAGAAAAAGGGGTGAAATTGTATGGTTTGATTACATGTCATATTTATGAAACTAACCTCATGTCAAACCTTATATGAATTTAATAAGGGGTAAAAACAACATTTAGGCCTGGTTATATATGTATATGATTAAAGTCAAGTTGAAGTTGAAGTATATGGTGGTTAAAAAACTCTATAGTGAAAACTCTATTGTTTTTTAATATGCCACCAACACAAACCATATAGTGAAGAGTGTCATGGGAAAAGTTAAGAACAACCTACAATATATGGTAATAATTATCTGGTGAAGGTTTAAAATCCTAGAGAGATAGAGGCAACACTTTTCAATAATCAAATATCATATGCCTTGATTAGAGTTTGGTAAATAATATTGAGGGTAGGGCAAGACATAGAAGAACGAAGAAAGTTTACGGTTTGATTGCATATCATATTTGTATATTTGCATTTGTGGCTCATACACTAATGGGCCCCATGTTATTTAAATTTAACATATGGTTTTATACATTCAATGTTTTAAGACTATATATATATATAGTCTTAAAACATTGAATGTATAAAACCATATGTTAAACTTAAATAACGATGGGAATTATTTAAATTTAACATATGGTTTTATACATTCAATGTTTTAAGACTATATATATATATAGTCTTAAAACATTGAATGTATAAAACCATATGTTAAACTTAAATAACGATGAGGCCCATTAGTTAACTTATATATATTACCTCCACACTTGAATTAACTTGTGAATGTTAACACGTGGACTACGCTTCATTACATGGGCCACTTCTATTGACCCATAACGCAACTTCCCACCTGGAATCACATGGATTTGCATGGAAAGGTGTGAAATTTGAAATCAACAGACATTATCAAGTGTTGTTAGATCAATGTAAAATGGTAGGGTTTCGTTTTGACCTTAATGACCTTCTTCACGTTGGTATTCTTGGTCATTTTCATTTGGTCTACATATAGAGCATCGCTATGGTCTATGACCTAGTTTAAATATTTCATTCACCTTTGGAGGAAATAATTTATGGTTCCTGATCATTGCCTAGCTGGTAAGTAACAAAGTGTGAGGTAAATTTTATGAATTCCTTACTTCTATTCTGTCAATTGTTTGTATTATTATTTTAACCAACTTTTTATTTCTCAGAGTTATAGGTTTATAGGTTTTGTGGGGAGTATTTCCTAATGATTATGAGACTCTTCTTGGTATTTATTATGGAAATGAAACTTCTTTTAGTTAGATTTTGGTTGAATTGAACTAGTTGTGGGAGATTAAATTTGTTCCTTTTTCTCGCCAAGTAAATCTTTGATTTTTGTTTCCTTTGTATATGACATTTCTTGGTCTTCTAAACAAACTAGGGTTTGGGCTAAATACTTTTATTTTTTACAAATTTTCAATATAAATATGTGGAGTCTCTTTTGGCGTCCTCCTGGTAGGGGTTTTCTTTCAAAAGGTAAATTTTATATTATTTCTTTCAAAGGGAAAAACCCATCAGTGTTTTCCACGCATTTCTTGGTTATTTTTAGAAATTTGTTTTTCAAGACTAAAAGCCTAGCTTACCATGGTTTTTGTATAGCCACGGGTAGATATTGGCTTAAATATTTTTCACCATGGCCAGGTATGTAAATATTATGTCATGGTTACACTTCCTTATGTGGAAATTTTACTCATTTCTCAGGGTTTTGACCCTACTCGAGCTTGTTAATTTGATATATTTTTTTCAATATTTTAGCAAGAGATTGTATTCTATTATAGGTAAAGGGTATAAGTCCTCAAACATGTTTCTTTTTTCCTCAGGTATAATCTTCACCTAATTATTTTCTGGTTTCCTCTTTGTCAATATTTTCTTTTGATAACCCACAATTCATATTTCATATTGTTTGGAATTTTGACTTACACTAAATCTTGGAATTTTCAAATGATTTTTTTTATACTCAATATAGAACCCTTCTAGTCCCATAATGAGTTTGAATTCCTCTCTTATAATTCATATGCTCTTGAGCTCCCTGGTCGCTTCTTATGTATCAAGTTTATTCTCTAATTGAGGATATAGACATTAGGGTTCCTATTATAACTTAATTATCATGGAAGTTCTTGAGAATTTTACCTTTAAGGGAAATCTTGATATTAAAAGTTTTCATACCCTGTTTGTATTATTAAAATGACTAAGGTTCAAAGCCTTCAGTCAATTGGTATTTTTCTATTTTAATTGCAAAGGTCTTTATAACCAATTATGGTTAGCATGTGTTTTCTTATAAACCACATTGGAAATTAATTTTTTGATTGGAAATTCAAAATAGATTGTTACCTAAATTGTACTTTCCTTTTTCTCTACTATATACAAAATTAACAGTATATACTCTTGTTATCTTTCAATATTTACATGCTTTAATGAAATTCTAGGATAAATGTTGTAGGATAATTTTACTCACTAATGGGTTCGTTTTCCTTTTCATATCGAACTATAGAGGTTTGCTACTGCCCCTCCTTTTCTCAGTTGCATTATTTCACTAAACTTACCTGAGATTACCTATAACGAATTCTATCATTCTCTAAATACTTATTTAGATACATTTATTTTGCCATGTCTTTTATAGTTAAAAATATGTTTGGCCTATAGTCGTGGCTCAAATTTGGTTATTTTCTGATGTATTAGGCCAATTTTGACTCACCATTTCAATTCATTAGTTTTATGTTTATAATATTGTCTTACTTGGATTTGCAAACAAGAAAGGGACACTACTAGTGTACGCTATGTAAATTGTATCATACTTTTATTCAAATACTTCGTTTTCTAGTTTAATCTTTATTTTTTATGTTTACGCATGCACTAAACTCTAAATTATGTTACTATCAATGCATTAAAATGTAACTAGTTATTACAGGTTATTCCATAAAATTCCTTACACTGTAAACAAAATCCATATTCTTTTTAGATAATTGTAACATAATCTTTTTTTTTTCTAAATATGACTAATTCTATTATATCGTACAAAAAATTACAGTGTTACAGGTCATCATCCAGACCGAAATTGTTGAGTTAACCAATTCCGACGGGAAATAGGAAATTAAAAGAAAACAAAATGGGGTTGTCCCAAGAGGGGAAACCAGCCCAAATACCAGTCTAAATAGCATGATAATTGTTGCCCCTGGAGGGGAAACCAACATTGAACAGAAGTGCCCAGTATCTAAATACACTATGCAGATAGTAAAGAAACATAGAAACTATAACATGGCTGGAAAAAACATGAAAAGTAGGAACCATGGTGTTAGGCTTGCTGGTTCTTGTAATCATGAATTGGTTGGGGAAGCTACTCTTCCTCAATGAAGCACACGTAGTTAGAGGGTTCGTCCTTTGGCTTGGACATTTTGGGGTCCAGCTCCGACGTGGAATTCGAACGGACACCTATAGCTACATCTTTGCCACCTTTTGCGGAGCTGCTACTACCACCATTGTCTGAGGAGTCCTCCAAAGGCTTGACGGGAAAAGCCACCATTTTATGAGGTTGATGAAGGAAAGAGGGTGACAGAATAGATTTACGCATCCTCTTCCTAGACCCCGAACCATATGGGCACGACTGAGCTTCAAGAGGGCGCAAAGGGATGTGGGATGAGATGTGCTGAGATTCCAGGACCTCCGATGCATCCAAGTCTATGGAGAAGTCCACAGAACGTTCTACCAAGGCATGGATGGGAGGTCAGGAGGGTGAGCCACGACCTCCACCTCTACGGGAGCACATGCGGTGGCATATAGGCATGGAGGCAGTTGAATTCGGGGAATGCGGATGAGCTGAGTGAGGAGGACGAGCAGTATGACTGAAATCAACGTGGAAATAATGGGAAAAGGGAATCTATAGGGCTGTGAGAGGGGCAAAGTCGCAATAGGAAATGACATAGTAAAGAGTGAAATTGGCAGTGAGACAGAGGGAGAAGTATGGAGAGGGGACGATGCCATTTCCCATAAATGGTCAGGGTTGTTTGCAACCATGACAAGCAAAGGTGAAATCACAGAAGGGGAATTGAATTGCAGTTAAGGCAATGGACTGTGAAGCTAGGTTGGCCTATTTAATGACACCCACGCCAGGGCCATGTGCTGCCTCATGGCCAGGACGACTTCTCAGCGATGGGGAGGCCAGGTGGTGAGTGGACCAGCATTTAGGAGGCACCCTCATCCGGGAGCTAAGTGTATTTTAGCACCAACTGAGTGCAATTTGTGCGTAGTGCTTCATCATCGATATTTTGAAGGCGACCAGAGAGAAGGGGAGCATCATGATCCACTCCTTTGTTGGCCAGGAGGTCTGCCACTGCATTGGATGATTTGCGTACATGCTTAAAAGAGATTAACATTATCTTTATTGTTATGTGTATATATGATATACTTGAACAATTTCAAAATACTTGAAGAATATAATTCTATTTTCCTTTTCATTCACATGAATATTCATAAATATTGCAAATTGTAACAACATTATTTCAATAGATATCTTCAACAATAAAATACTTAACATTTAACAACTACTACAATATAATTTATTTGGTATACTGACTTTTCAAATTGTTCTGGAAAATAATATTGGAGTTGCAGTGCTCCCCCTAACCTTGAATCTTCCCCATGTTATGAAACCAGCTCCAAAAATAGAAAAAAAGAGAGATCAACGCCTTAGAAATCAACCGCTTCGAGGGGGAAACCTCATTTACATTACATAAATGAAAATTTCTTGGATGATTCAAATAACAAAACCTCCTTTCTATATATATAAGTCCATGGGGTCACCATATATCCTAGCCGACCTAACAATAATAATTTAATGGCACAAAAATAATAGTAGTGGGGTTTTATGGGGCACAAAAATAACAATATAGGGACTACAGGGGTACAACAATAACAATAAGGGGCCTACACTAACAACAATACGGGACTAGACTAGTAATATATGGACCTAACATGCCCATCTCCTTCAAAAAAGTGTTGTCCTCAACACTTGAGTAGATCTGGATTATTTTGTATAAAATTCTCATCCTCGCATGTGGAATTTTCAATGGGTAAGTTCTTCCACTTGATGAGATACTCTAAAATTGATCAATTTAGTCACTATCAAGTTCTTGTTTCCATGACTGCTTCAGGTTCCAATATGATTTTTCCTTCCTCATCAAGTTCTGGAAATATTGTTTGAACTAGAATTTTATCACCTATAACCTTCTTTAAGCATGAAATATGGAAAACTAGTTGCACTCGCGAAGAAGAAGGAGGCTCCAATTTTTATGCCATGGTATCAATCTTTTGCAACACCTTGTAAGGACCATATTACTTTGGAAATAATTTATTATCCTTCTTAGCTTGCTTGAGGGACATTTTTTGTATGTTTGTATCCATAAAAATTCCCAACCTCCTACATCAAAATTTCTCTTGATGTGATGTTGATCTGCCTGTTGTTTCATTTGATTTGGTGCCAAATTTAGGTTATCCTTTAAGAGTTAGAGAACTTGTTGTTGATTCTCAATTTGATCTTCCACTACTTGAACCTTAGAATTTTCTCTTAAAGATGATTTCATGGACAATGGATGATATCCATAAAGTACCATACATGGGGCCATTTTTGCTACAGTATGAAAGGAAGTGCTATACCACCATTCAGCTAAAGGTAACCACTTGACCCATTGTGTTTTTTTATCAGATACAAAAAAATGAAGATATCCTTCCAAACATGTGTTCACTATCTCAGTTTTCCCATTGGATTGAGGATAATAAGATGAGCTATGGGCTACTTGAGTACCCAAACAAGAAAATAATTATGTCCAAAAATTTCTAGTGAAAATGGGATCTTTGTCGCTTACAATAATCCTTGGGTTTCCATGTAGATTTTGAATTGTTTCCATAAATGCAGTAGCAATTGTACTTGCTTTAAATGGATGAGATAATGCACAAAAGTGTGCATACTTGGTAAGTCTATCAACTACCACCATGATGACACTCTTTCCTTCAGACTTAGGTAAACCTGTGATAAAATCCTTGAAACCTCCTCCCAACGTTCACTTAGAATGGGTAAAGGTTGTAGCAGATCTGAGGTATTAATTCTATCAAATTTATTTTGTTGGAAAACCAAACATTCTGCCACAAAATTTTGAATATTAGATTTAAGGCCATCCCAAAAAAAATATTTCTTCACCCTGTGGTAAGATCTTAAAAATCCCATGTCCTCCTATGGGAGAGGTGTGAAATTCCAAAAGAATATTTTGTTTTAGTTCAGAACTATCACAAATATATAAGTGATATTTGTACCATAAGGAATCATTTTTCCAACTAAGTGTATCAGATGTACTGGGATCTTGCTGCAACTTTTTGATGAGTGTCCACACTTCTTCGAAATTCTTCCATTCCTCCCTTGCTTTAGTTATCCAACCTGGTTGGATAATAGAAATGGCACAAATCAATGCTTCCACCACCTCATCCTTTCTTGAGAGTGCATCTGCAACAACATTTAGCTTCCCTTTTTTGTAGATGATTTCAAAGTCATAACCCAACATCTTTGTGACCCATTTTTGCTGCTCTTTTGAGGATAGTCTTTGTTCCAAAAATTATTTAAGACTATCATGATTAGTTTTTACTTTGAAGTGTATTCCCATTAGTTAAGGTCTCCATTTCTTTAGTGCATGTAGTATTTCCAACATTTCCTTCTCATATATAGCTTTCTCTAAATAATTTCCTTTGATTTGACAACTTTCAAAAGCAATGGGTCTTCCTTCTTGCATTACAACACCACCAATTCCATTTCCTGAGGCATCACATTCCATAATAAAGGTTTTTGTGAAGTATGTCATAGCTAAGACCGATGCTAGGAACATTGCCTCTTTCAGATGTTAAAAGGCCTTAGTTGTTTCGAGAGTCCATGAAAAGGCACATTTCGCTAATAATTTTGTTAGAGGTGCTACTATTCTCCCTTAATTCTTAATTAACTTGCGATAACACCTTGTTAACCTGAGAAATCCTTGCAACTACTTTATGGTTGTGGGGAATTTTCATTCCTTAATGGCTTTAATTTTGTTAGGGTCTACCATAACACCCTCCTAAGATAAAATATGACCCAAATATTCCACCTCTTGTACTCCAAAGAAGCATTTTGAAGTTTTTGCATATAATTTTTTCTCCTCCAATAGTTTGAGCACCCTATCAACACGCTGAACATGATCCTTCCAAGACCTATTGTAGATTAGTATATCATCAAAAAATACTAACACAAATTTTCTAAGGAAGGCTTTAAAAATAGAATTCATCAACCCTTGAAATGTATAAGGTGCATTGGTAAGGCCAAAAGGCATGACTAAAAATTCATAATGATCCTAATGAGTTCGAAATGTTGTTTTTGGAATATCTTCAGTCTTCATTTTAACTTGGTAATTTAAATTGCTCCATGTAATTCATCCAATGATTCATCAATCGTAGCAATGTGAAATTTATCTTTAGTAGTGAGCTTATTTAACTCCCAATAATCTAGACACATGCACCATGATCCATCCTTCTTGTGCACCAATACTATTGGAGCAGAGAAATAACCTTGACTAGGTTGAACTATACCAACCTCTAACATTTCTGCAATCATACGTTTGATTTCGCTCTTTTGGACATAAGGATATATGTAAGGCCTGATGTTTGGAGGAACACTTCCCAGAATCAAATGAATAGCACGATCATGATCACGAATAGGTGGGAGTCCTTTGGGTGTTTCAAACACCTTGGAATGATTGTCCGAGACTTTTTGGAGATTTGGAGAAATAGATGATTTTGATGTTGGAACTTCTAGTGAGCATAATTGTGCAATTACGCCTCATTTTTCTCTGTTTAGAATATTTTTCATGACATTAGAGATTATTATCCTTCTTGGCTTCCCTGTGATACCTCATAATTCAACTTCCTTTCCTTCGAAAAAAATTTCAACAAAAGTTCTTGAAAATTAAAAGTTACCGTCCCCAAAGATTGTAACATCAACACCTCCCATTGGAATGGAAAGCATTGGACTATTCAATACATATCCCCCCATGGTTAGCTTGATATTATGGAATTTTCCAGAGAAATTTATAGTCCCTCGATTTACAGCCATCACTTGACACTCTGGTGTTGGGTATAGGAACCAATTCAATTCCTTGGCTACCTTACAATCAATAAAATTATGGGTACCACCTGAATCAATCAACACTATTACATTTTTCTTCTTGATATGTCCTTTTATCCTGAGATTTTGAGGAGTGGTAATTCCTGCCAATGCATTATAGGATATGGTCAGACTCATTTATTCTTTCTCTAGGGTTGGTTCCTGGTGTATATCCTCTTATTTTGAAGTTTCTCGCTCATTTTCTTCCTCCTCTTCACAATCTATGTAAAGTAATTTATTCTCAGCACACTTATGACCTTTAGTGTATTTTCTATCACAATTGTAGCAAAGCCCTTTTTCTCCTTTTTCTTCCAATTTTTGTGGTGTCAACCTTGTAGTTGTGGAGTTCTATGAGTAGCAACACTTCCATATTTATAGATGTGAGTGGTAGGCTTCCTTGTCGCCATAATCTTACTTCAAATTTTTCTTTCCAACCTGAATGCTTTCTCTAATGAATCAGGTTCCAATATTCAAACCTTATGTTGGATGTTATCCTTTAAAGTCCCTATGAAGACATCAATCCAGTGTTCCTCTGGAATATCAGTTACTCTTATATTCAATTTTTGGAAGTCAATGTCCTCCAGCATTGAACCCTTTCTTTTGAGATTTATCAATTGGATAAAGAAGGTGTTTCTCTTTGTATCCTCATAATGTGCTATCATTTCCTCCGTAAAAATTGACCAAGTGACAATTTTTTTACGAGAGAAAAGCCATCAATACCATAGAAATGTATTTTGTTCTAAATGTAAAGCTGCAATACGTACCTTTTGTGTGTTTTTCACATTATGGAGATCAAAATATTGCTCCATGTGTAGTATCCATTTTACAGGATCCTTTCCATCAAACTTCCTCATATCGAGCTTTGGAATATGGTGGGTCTTCAATCCAACGTTAGAGTTTATGAAATCACGATTAACATTTATTTTTTTCTCATCATGAGTTTCTTGTACTACCTTTTTGCCATGATGAATAATTTCTTGTATAAACTTTATCAAACCTTCCATGTCTACTTTTAGATCATTCTTCATGTCTTCCATTTTTTCTTTCATTTTTTCATCTATGTCATCCATCTTAGCTTCCATGTCATTCTTCAAACCATCCATATTAGCTTCCACAACTTTCTTCAAACCATCCATAATAGCTCCCATGCCTTTCTTCAAACCATCCATCTTAGCTTCCACGGATTTCTTTAAACTTCCATTTAATTTTTTGTTTCTCTTTGCGAGACCGAAATTTGGTGCACTTGGTCTTTGAATTTTGATATATAATGTTGCACTTATTCGTCTTCATGAGTCATAGTAGAGTCTTCTGAGGGATTAATGGGTGTTGAATTCTTTTTAGGGGCCATTTTGGAACCTAATACTGATATGTATGCTTCAATATGCCCTTGGAATCACTTCAAACTGATTTTTCAAACAAGACTTATGCAATTTGAAAAACAAATACACACCTTTTCCTTGCTTTTGAGGATCTCGATATTGAAACTGATGTATCTTTGGAATTTTGGATCCCCAATATTTTATCTTTGGTCCTTTAGTAGCCCTTTGAATCTTCTTTCCAATGCCATAGATCTGACCTGATTTGGATTCTTCAAGGCAAATTTATGCCTAATCTCCCGTAGATCCGACATTCCGTTTTTTTCAGCCACTTTTTATAGAATTCCAATTCGATGCCCATATTTTCCGAAGGTCACCTCTTTGATATGAAATTTGGGAGCCTGCAAAAGCCCTAACTTTCATAGATCATATGTCTGAAAATATTGCAATCCAAGATCTGAAATTTTTACATGACATTCATCTAGATTTCTTCGAACAACAATTTTTTTTATCTTCTGAACCTTCGTATAAAAAAAAGGTATAGCAAAAATTCCATGATCATCTGTTTTAAGAATTAAAACCCTAGAATCCAAAGTTGTGATACCAAATGTTATGAAACCAACTCCAAAAATAGAAGAAAAGAGAGATCAACGCCTTAGAAATTTGTCACTTCGATGGATCAACCTCCTTTACATTACATAAATAAGAAATTCTTGGATGATTCAAATGACAAAAACTCCTTTCTATATATAGAAGTCCATGGGGTCACAATATAATCCTAGCTGACCTAACAACAATAATGTAAGGGCACAAAAATAACAATAGTGGGGTTTTATGGGGCACAATAATAAAAATATGGGGACTACATGGGTACAAAAATAACAATAAGGGGGTTACACTAACAATAATAAGGGACTACACTAGTAATATAGGGACCTAACACCCCATGGGTGAGTCCCCTTGAGCTTCAACGAAATGCAACCAAAAATAATGTTCTCTTCTTCCTTTTTTTTAATATACCTCCTCATCCCAGCTCCACATTGCATGAGTCTAACTCCATCACAAGACAAAAATTCCACTTTTTCAATATTCAGTTTTCAATTAGTATATGCCTCTTCCCTTATCCATCAGGTGGTAGGAAGTTACTTTGCTCATTAATGAGCTCTACTCTCCCCAAATTCCTAAGACAACATCTTGTCTATCTAGGGGAATTATTGATCAATTTAATATTCTATAACTAATATTTAATCCTCATATTGGATGCCTAGGTCTTACATCATCCAAGGGTAAATAGATCCAACCATTGGATTTCATTATCATAACTTCTCTTTAGCCATTTGTAGCCTCAACATTATCTTCTAGATTTTTTTATTAATAACTTAATAAAAATATATTTACATAAAGTAACTATAAAAAACAAAAAAAATTATGCTACTGATAAACCAATATTATTAAGTATTAAATTCACAACATCATCACACCTGACATAAACAAATTCATAATTAATACTAATTCAGGGTATATCGCATTCTCCCCCACTTGAGTTTGACACTGCCCCAATGTATTGTGCTACACTTTAACCTGGTCTCAAAATAAATGGGGACATGCTTCTTTAAAAGCATCTTCCAATTCCCAAGTTACCTCCTCCAGGATGAAGTGTTTCCACTGTACTTTAACTTGGCCTATGATTCTATTATAGAGCATGACATCCCTTTGATCTAGTATGCATAGAATTTTTTTTCAGGAAATCACCCTTTGGTTCCACCTGTACCACATTCCAATCAATAATGTGAGCTATATCATGGACATATATTTTTAATAAAGACACATGAAACACATCATGAACTTTTATGCATGTTGGTAGAGTAAGTTGATAGGAAAGTGGAACTATCCTTGCTAACACTTCAAAGGGGCCAAAAAATCTAGGTGAAAACTTGGCACAAATACCAAGTCTAAGAGTATATTTCTTAGGTTTCACTTTCAGATAAATGTGCTCACCGAAATTAAACTCTTTGTGATCTCTCTTTAAATTTGTGCAGCTTTTCTGTCAGTCCTAAGTTGTAATCAAATTATGTTTTACCTATTTTACTATTTCCTCCATTTCTTTCAACAAATATGGTCCTAAAAACCAACATGTATTTAGGATGATCCAACCTTAAAGGCTCTTTACACTGTCTCCCATACATTACTTCAAAAGGGCTCATCTTTAGGGAAGTATGATAACCATTATTGTAGGCAAATTCAACTAAATTCAAATAATCTTCCCACTTAGTGGGTCTATCCATAACATACATTCGCAACATGTCCTTAAGGATTTTATTGGTCCTTTCTATTAGACCATCAGTCTGGGGATGATAAGTTTTGATAAAGTTCAATTTTTTACCCTTGCCTCCAAATAATCCTTTCCAAAACTTAGAGGAAAACTTCACATCATAGTCTAAAATTACAGTCTTAGGCATCCAATGTAATCTCAATATGTCCCTCATGGATATACCTACTATATTAATGGCTTTGAAAGTATAATTTATAGGTATGAAATGGTCTTCCTTACTAAATTTTCCACTACAACCATTATAGAGTCTTGTTACTTTTTTATTTTTGGAAAACCAATGATAAAATACATGGATATTACCTCCAATTTCCACTTTGGGATGGGTAAAGGTTGAAATAATCTAGCTAAATGTTGATGGGAAGCTTTAACTTGTTTACATTATAAACATTTTTCTACATATTCTATTTTTTTTTACTTCATTTTAGGCCATTTAAAGTCCTTTCTTAACATGGTTATTAGTTTTTTATAGCTAGGATGTCCAGTTGTAGGCCTTTTATGTAACTCATCAAGGATAAACTAAATTGTGTTTTGATAATGGGAGTATAAATTATGTTTCTATACATCAACAAACTCTCTTGTTTAGCTGAAAACTCATTTCCTTCCTCATCTTGAGGATTTTTTTTGAATTTTTTTCCTTTATTTTATCATTTTCCTCATTAAAATTTTCAATTTTCTTCATTTTTTAGTCAAATTTGTTTGTCAACTACTTGTAGAAATAGAAAAAGTCCAATTTAATTTCCTGCTAAGAGAATATATTATTTTCTTTTCTTTTCCCTTAGTCTTTTATTTCGAAATCATGCTCTGTTAGGTCCCTATATTACTAGTATAGTCCCTTATTTTTGTTAGTGTAACCCCCTTATTGTTATTTTTTAACCCCTGTAACCCCAATACTGTTATTATTGTGCCCTTACATTATTATTGTTAGGTCAGCTAGGATTATATTGTGACCCCATGGATTCCTATATATAGAAGGAGGTTTTAGTCATTTGTATCATCCAAGAATCATTCATTTATGTAATGTATTGGAGGTTTCCCCCTCGAAGTGGTTCATTTCTAAGGCATTGATCTCTCTTTTCTTCTATTTTTGGAGCTAGTTTCATAACATTTAGTATCAGGGCTTTGGATTCTGGGGTTTCGCTATTCCAAACAGGTCATCGTGGAATTTTCACTATAACATTTTTTATACGAAGTTTCATAAGCTAAAATTTTTATAGAGCAAGGCCGAAATCATGAGGAACATCTTGTAAAAATTGTATATCTTGGTTCGCAATATTTTTGGAGATATGATTTTTGGAAGTTAGGGCTTTTTCATACTCTTGAATTTCACCTAAAATAGGTCATGGTGGAATGTTCACTCTAAATTTCTTTCTACGAAGATTCAGAAGCTGAAATTTTAATAGAACGAAGCCGAAATCCTGAGGAACCTCCTATAAGAATTTTCGATCTTTATTCGCAAAAGTTTTGGAGATATGATCTGCAGATGTTAGGGTTTTTTCAGGCTCCAAAATTTCATCTCAAAGAGGTGACCATGGGAAAATCGTCAGAACTCTCTCTATGAGCATCAGATTGGAAGTCTATAAAAAGAGGCAGGAAGTAAATGGACTGTAGTTTCCTATGTATTAATTTCAGAGCTAAAGAAGGAAACAATGACATGTGGCATGCCTTACAAGTTTGATTTACTGAACCAATCCATAATTAAGTCATTGTGGGAGATTGGGCATAAATTTGTCTTGAAGAATCCAAATTAAGTCAGACCCGTGGCATTCAAAAGAAGATTCAAAGGGCTAATACATGACCTAATTTCATATATTGAATATCCAAAATCACAGAAATAATTCAGTTTCAATATCGAGCTCCTCAAAAGCAAGAAAAATGTGTGTGTTTTTTTTCAAATTGCATAAGTCTTGTTTGAAAAATCAGTTTGAATTGATTCCAAGGGAATATTGTAGAATAGATATCAGTATTGGCTTCTAAAATTCCCCTTAAAAAGAATTCAAAACCAATTAAGCCTTCATAAGGCTCTAATATGACCATGAAGACGAAGAACTGCAACATGACATGTCAAAATTACAAGAGCAAGTGCACCAAATTTCGCTCTCGCAAAGATCAACAAAAAATGAAATGGAAGTTTTGAAGAAAAGCATGGAAGCTAAGATGGATGGTTTGAAGAAATGCATGGAAGTTAATATGTATGGCATGGAATCTAGCATGGAAGCTAATATGGATGACATGGAAGCTAAGATCGATGAAAAAATGAAAGACAACATGGAAAACATGAAGAATGATGTAAAAGCGGACATGGAAGGTTTGACAAAGTTGATACAAGAAATGTTTCCTAATGGCGAAAATATAGTATAGGAAACTCATGATGAGAAAAAAATAAATGTTAATCGTGATTTCATAAACTCTAATGTTGGAAGGAAGAACCACCATATTCCAATGATGGATATGAGGAAGTTTGATGGCAAGGATCCCGTAACATGAATACTACATATGGATCAATATTTTGATCTCAATAATGTGAAAAAACATTGCAACTTTAAATTTAGAACAAAACACATTTGTATGGTATCAATGGCTTTGCTCTCGTAAAAAAATTGTCACTTGGTCAATTTTTACGGAGGAAATGATAACACATTATGAGGATACAAAGAGCAACACCTTCTTTAGCCAATTGATAAATATCAAACAAAAGGGTTCAATGGTGGAGCACATTGAGGACTTCCAAAAATTGAATATAAGGGTAACTGATATTCCAGAGTAACACATGATTGATGTCTTCATAGGGACTTTAAAGGATAACATCCAACATGAGGTTAACGTTTGGGAACCTGATTCATTGGAGAAGGCATTTAGGTTGGCAACAAAAATTGAATGTAAAATTATGGCCACAAGGAAGCCTACCACTCACATCTATAAGGATGGAAGTGTTCCTACTCCTAGACTTTCACAACCTACAAGGTTGACATGACAAAAATTGCAAGAAAAAAGAGCAAAAGGGATTTACTATAGTTGTGATAGAAAATACACTAAAGGTCATAAGTGTGCTGAGAAGAAATTATTTTACATAGATTGTGAAAGGAGGAAGAAAATGAACAAGAAGCTTCAAAAGAAGAGGATACACACCAAGAACCAATCCTAAAATAAGAAGAAATGAGTCTGACCATATCATGTAATGCATTGGTGGGAATTACCACTCCTCAACCTCTCAATATAGAAGGACATATCAAGAAGAAAAAGGTAATAGTGTTGATTGATTAAGGTAGTACCCATATTTTTATTCATTGTAAGGTAGCCAAGGAATTGAATTGTTTCCTATACCTAGCACCATAATGTCAAGTGATGGTTGCAAATGGAAGAACTATAAATTTCTCTGGAAAATGCCATAATATCAAGCTAACCATGGGGGAATATGTATTGAATATTCCAATGGGAGGTGTTGATGTTGTACTAGGAGTACAATGGTTACAATCTTTGGGGACGGTAGATTTTAATTTTCAAAAAAATTTCTTGAATTTTTTTCCAGAAGGAAAGGAAGTCGAATTACAGGGTATATCAGGGAAGAAGGGAAAGATAATAAGCTCTAATTTCATGACAAAGCTTCTAAATAAATAACAACACGGCGTAATTGCACAATTATGCTCACTAGAAGTTCCAACATCGAAATCAATTATTTCTCTAGATCTCCAAAAAGTCTTGGAAAATCATTCCAAGGTGTTTGAAACTCCCAAAGGACTCCCACCTATTCGTGGCCATGATCATCCTATTCATTTGATTCATGGAACTGTCCCTCCAAACATTAGGCCTTATATATATCCTTATGTCCAAAAGAGAGAAATTGAACGTATGATTCCAAAAATGTTAGAGGCTGGTATAATTCAACCTAGTCAAAGTTATTTCTCTACTCTAGAAGTATTGGTGCACAAGAAGGATGGATCATGGCGCATGTGTCCGGAGAATAGGGAGCTCAATAAGATCACTACTAAAGATAAATTCCCCATTCTTGTGATTGATGAATTATTGGATGAATTACATGGAGCAATTTATTTTACCAAATTGGATCTTCGTTCAGGATATTATCAAATTAGAATGAAGACTGAAGATATTCTAAAAACAACATTTCAAACTCATGAGGGTAATTATGAATTTTTCTTCATGTCTTTTGGCCTTACCAATGCACCTTCTACATTTCAAGGGTTGATGAATTCCATTCTCAAACCCTTCCTTAGAAAATTTGTGCTAGTATTTTCAAACTATTAGAGGAGAAACAATTATACGCAAAAACATACAAATGTTTCTTTGGAGTACACAAGGTGGAATATCTAGATCATATTGTATCTCACGAGGATGTTAAGGTAGACCCTAACAAAATTAAAGCCATTAAGGAATGGAAAGTCCCCACAACCATAAAGCAGTTGCGAGGATTCTCTGTTTTAACAAGATATTATCGGATGTTTGTTAAGAATTATGGGAGAATAGTAGCACCTCTAACAACATTATTGAAGAAAGATGCATTTTCATGGACTCCTGAAGCAACTAAGGCCTTTGAACATATTAAAGAGGTAATGTGCCTAGCACCAGTCTTAGCTACGCTAGACTTCACAAAAACCTTTATTGTGGAATGTGATGCCTCAAGAAATGGAATTTGTATTGTTTTAATGTAAGAAGGAAGACCCATTGCTTTTGAAAGTCGTCCAATCAAAGGAAAGTATTTACAGAAAGATATTTATGAGAAGGAAATGTTGGCAATACTACATGCACTAAAGAAATGGTGACCTTACCTAATGAGAAGACACTTCAAGGTAAAAATTGATCATGATAGTCTTAAACACTTTTTGGAACAAAGAATATCTTCAGAAGAGAAGCAAAAATGGGTCACAAAGATGTTGCGTTATGATTTTGAAATCATCTACAAAAAAATAGAAGCTAAATGTTGTTGCAGATGCACTCTCAAGAAAGGATGAAGAGGTGGAAGCATTGATTTGTGTCATTTCTATTATCCAACCAGATTGGATAACTGAAGCAAGGGATGAATGGAAGAAGGACGATAAAGTGTGGACACTCATTCAAAATTTGCAGCAAGATCCTAGTACATCTGATACATTTAGTTGGAAAAATTATTCCTTATAGTACAAAGATCGCTTATATATTTGCAAGAATTCCCAACTAAAACAAAAGATTCTTTTGGAATTTCACACTTCTCCTTTAGGAGGACACTCAAGTTTTTTAAAAAATTACCAGAGGGTAAAGAAATAATTTTTTTGGGATGGCCTTAAATCTGATATTGAAAATTTGGTGGCGGAATGTTTGGTTTGTCTTCTACAATATTTATCCATTCCAAGTCAACATTGGGAGGAGATTTCAACGGGTTTTATCACAGGTTTACCTAAGTCCAAAGGAAAGAGTGTCATTATGGTGGTAGTTGATAGACTTACCAAGTATGCACACTTTTGTGCATTATCTCATGCATTTAAAGAAAGTACAATTGCTACTGCATTTATGGAAACAATTCAAAAGCTACATGGAAACCCAAAGATTATTGTAAGTGATAGAGATCCCATTTTTACTAGAAATTTTTGGACATAATTATTTTCTTATTTGGGTACTCAACTAGCTCATAGATCATCTTATCATCCTCAATCCAATAGTCAAACTGAGATAGTGAATAAATGTTTGGAAGGATATCTTCGTTGTTTTGTATATGATAAGAAAACACAATGTGTCAAGTGTTTACCTCTCGCTAAATGGTGGTATAACACTTCCTTCCATACTGCAGCAAAAATGACCGCATTTATGGCACTTTATGGATATCATTGACCATCCATCAAATATTATTTAAGAGAAAATTCTAAGGTTCAAGAAGTGGAAGATCACATTGACCATCAATAAGAAGTTTTCCAACTCTTAAAAGATAACCTAAATTTGGCACAAAATCGAATGAAACAATAGGCAGATCAACATCGCAGCGAGAGAATTTTTGATGTAGGAGACTGGGTATTTTTACGGCTACAACCATACAAACAAATGTCCCTCAAGAAAGCTAAGAAGGATAATAAATTATCACCAAAATACTATGGTCCTTACAAGGTGTTGCAAAAGATTGGTACTATGTCATACAAATTGGAGCTTCCTGCTTCTTCGTGAGTGCATCCAATTTTCCATGTTTGATGCTTAAAGAAGGTTATAGGGGAAAAAATTCCAGTTCAAGAAATATTGCCAGAACTTGATGAGGAAGGAAAATCATATTGGAACCTGAATCAGTCACAGAAACAAGAACTCGATAGCTACGAAATCAATCAATTTGAGAGTATCTCATCAAGTGGAAGAAATTACCCACTAAAGATTCTACATGGGAGGATGATAATTTTATACATAATCATCCAAATCTACTCAAGCATTGAGGAGAACACTTTTTTGAAGGAGAGGGGCATGTTAGGTCCCTATATTACTAGTATAGTCCCTTATTGTTGTTAGTGTAACGACCTTATTATTATTGTTGTACCCCTATAACCCCAATCATTAGGGGAATTTTGAGGTTTAAGATGGGCCTCCTGAGGAAATTATAAAATAATAGTTGAGATAATAAAATAAGATTTGATTACATCATCAAATTTTCAGCTGAAATATTCTCCCAATAAGGTAGTGCCTCCACATTTTCAAGGCATGAATAATAATTTCTAATTCTGAATCATGGGTTGCATAATTTTTCTCATGGTATCTAAGTTTTTGAGATTCATAGTCGACCACATGGTCTTCTTGCATTAATACCCCATCCCCCCCAAAACCTTCTTTGCATGCATTAGTACGGATTAAAAAGTGTTCTTTGGGGTCAACTATCTTTAAAATTAGGGCAGTAGTCAATAAATTCTTCAATTTTTGGAAATTGTCTTGACATTGATGATTCCAATCAAATTTAGTTTCATTCTTCTGTAAGGAAGCGATTGGGTAAGATAATTTTTAAAACCCTTCTATGAACCACCTATAATACCCCGTGATCCCCATGAAGGAATTGATTCCATGTTATGCAATCGGCTCACAAAATAGAAGAAAAGATAGATCAACGTCTTAGAAATTAGTCTCTTCAAGGGGAAAAACTCCTTTACATTACATAAATGAACAATTCTTGGATGATTAAAATGAAAAAAATTCCTTTCTATATATAGGAGTCTAAGGGGTCATAATATAATCAGAGTCGACATAAAAATAATAATGTAAGGGCACAACAATAACAATAGTGGGCTTCTATGGGGCACAATAATAACACTGTGAGGACTACATGGGTACAAAAATAAAATGAGGGGGATACACTAACAAAAACAATAAGGGGATACACTAGTCTTATAGGGACCTAACATGCCCCTCTCCTTCAAAAAATTGTTGCCCTCAACTCTTGAGTAGTTCTAGATGCTTATGTATAAAATTCTCATCCTCCCATGAGGAATCTTCAACAAGTAAGTTCTTCCACTTGATGAGATACTCTGAAATTGATCGATTTCGTAGCTATCAATTTCTTGTTTCCATGACTGCTTCAGGTTCCAATATGATTTTTCCTTCCTCATCCAGTTTTGGAAATATTGTTTGAACTAGGATCTTGTCACCTATAACCTTCTTTAAGCATGAAACATGGAAAATCCGTTGCACTCAAGAAGATTTTAGAAGCCCCAATATGTATGCCATAGTAAAAATATTTTGAAACACCTTGTAAGGACCATAATGCTTTGGTGATAATTTATTATCCTTCTTATCTTACTTGAGGGAAATTTGTTTTTATGGTTGTAGTTTTAAAAATACGCAGTCACCCACATCAAAACTTATTTTGTTGCGATGTTGGTCATCCTATTGTTCCATTTGATTCTGCGCCAAAGTGAGGTTATCCTTTAAGAGTTGGAGAACTTGTTTTTGTTCCTTGATGTGATCTTCCACTGCTTGAGCCTTATAATTTTCTCTTAAAGATGATGTGATGGGCGGTGGATGAGATCCATAAAGTGCCATAAATGGGGTCATTTTTGTTGCAGTATGGAAGAAAGTGTTATACCACCATTCAGCCAAAGGTAACCACTTGACCCATTATGTTTGTTTATTAAATACAATTAAACGAATATATCCTTCCAAACATTTGTTCACTATCTCATTTTTCCCATCAGATTGAGGATGATAAGATGAGTTATGAGCTAATTGAGTACCTAGACAAGAAAATAATTATGTCCAGAGCTTTCCAGTGAAAATGGGATATATGTTGCTTACAATAATCTTTGGGTTTCCTTATAGCTTTTTAATTGTTTCCGTCAATGCAGTAGCAATTGTATTGGAGTTAAATGGATGCGATAATGCACAAAAGTGTGCATATTTTGTAAGTTTATCAACTACCACCATGATGACACTCTTTCCTTCGGACTTGGGTAAACCTGTGATCAAATACATTGAAACCTCCTCCCAATGTTGCCTTGGAATGGATAAAGGTTGTAACAAACCCGTGTTCTTAATTGTATGAACATTATTTTCTTGGAAAACCAAACATTCCACCACAAAATTTTGAATATAATATTTAAGGCCATCACAAAAGAAATCCTTCTTAACCTTGTGGCATGTTTTTCAAAATCCTGAGTTCCTTCTAGAGGGATAGGTCTGCAATTCCAAAATAATATTTTGTTTGAGTTGGGAATTCTTACAAAGATATAAGTGATCTGTGTACCATAATGAATCAATTTTCCAGCTAAATGTATCATATGTACTGGAATATTGTTGCAAATTTTGATTGAGTGCCCATACTTCTTCATCATTCTTCCATTCATCCCTTGCTTCGGTTATCCAATCTAGTTCGATGATAGAAATTGCACAAAGAAATGCTTCCGCATCCTCATCCTTTCTTGAGATTGCATCTGCAACAACATTTTTCTTCTGTTTGTTGTATATGGTTTCAAAGTCATAACCCAACATATTTGTGACCCAATTTTTCTACTCTTCTGAATATAATCTTTGTTCTAAAGATTATTTAAGACTATCATGATCCATTTTTACCTTGAATTGTCTTCCCATTAGGTAACATCTCCATTTATTATGTTCATGTAGTATTGCCAACATTTCCTTCTGATAAATAGGTTTGTGTAAATAATTTCCTTTGATTAGCGGACTTTCAAAAGAAATGGGTCTTCCTTATTGCATTAAAATAACACAAATTCCATTTCCTGAGGCATTACATTCCAAAATAAATTTTTTTGTGAAGTTTTTCGTAGCTAAGACCAGTGCTTGGCACATTTCCTCTTTAAGATGTTCAAAGGCCTTAGTTTCTTTTGGAGTCCAAGAAAATGCATCTTTCTTCAAAAAAGTTGTTATAGGTGCTGTTATTCTCCCATAATTATTAAAAAACTTGTGATAATACCCTGTAAACCCAAGAAATCCTCACGTATGTTTTATGGTTGTGGGGATTTTCCATTCTTTAATGGCTTTAATTGTTTTAGGGTCTACCTTAACACCCTCATGAGATACAATATGACCAAGATATTCCATCTCATGTACATTTGGAGGTTTTTTCATATAATTGTTTCTCATCCAATAGTTTGAGCACCCTTTCAACATGTTGAACATGATCCTTCCAATACTTGTTGTAGATTAGTATATCATCAAAAAATATTAACACAAATTTTGTTAAGGGTTTGAAAATGGAATTCATAAAACCTTGAAATGTAGAAGGTACATTGGTAAGCCCAAAATTCATGACCAAAAATTTATAATGACCCTCATGAGTTCTAAATGTTTTTTTCAGAATGTATTTAGTCGTTATTCTTATTTGATGATATCCTGAAGAAAGATCCAACTTGGTGAAGTAAATTTATCCATGTAATTCTTCCAATAATTCATCAATGATAGGAATGGGAAATTTATCTTTAATAGTGAGCTTGTTGAGCTCCCTATAATATGTACACATGCGTCATGATCCATTCTTCTTGTGCACCAATACTACTAGAGCAGAGAAAGAAATTTGACTAGGTTGAATTATACCAGCCTCTAGCATTTCTACAACCATACATTCAATCTTACTCTTTTGGGCATAAGGATATCTATAAGGCTTGATGTTTGGAGGAACACTTCCTGGAATCGAATGAATAGCATGATCATGATCAAGAATAGGGGGAGGAATTTGGGAGTCTCAAACACCTTGGAATCATTGTCCAATACTTTTTGGAGATATGGAGAAATAGATGATTTCAATGTTTGAACCCGTAGTGAGCATACTTGTACAATTACGCCTCATTGTTATTTATTCAAAAGCTTTTTCATGACATTAGCGCTGAGTATCTTTCCTAGTTTCCCTACGATATCCTACAATTCAACTTAATTTCCTTCCAAAAACAAATTCTTGAAAAAATCTTGAAAATTAAAAGTTATAGTCCCTAAATGTTGTAACATTGGACTCCTAGTACAACATTAGAACCACCCATTGGAATAGAAAGCATTGGACTATTCAATACATATCCACCCATGGTTAGCTTGATATTATGGCACTTTCTTGAGAAATTTATAGTTCCTCCATTTGCAACCATCACAAGACACTTTGGTGTTGGATATAGGAAGAAATTCAATTCCTTGGCTATATTACAATGAATAAAATTATGGGTACTACCCAAATCAATCAACACTATTACCTTTTTTTCTTGATATATCCTTCTATCTTGAGAGTTTGAGGAGTGGTAGTTCCTACCAATGAATTAAAATATATGGTTGGATTCATTTCTTCCATATCTAGGGTTGGTTCCCGGTGTATATCCTCCACTTGTGATGTTTCTTCTTCCTTTTATTCCTCTTCTTCACAATATATGTAAAATAATTTCTTCTCAATGCACTTATGACCTTTAGTGTATTTTCTATCACAATCATAAAAAATCCCTTTTTCTATTTTTTCCTCCAATTGTTGTGGTGTCAACCTTGTAGGTAGTGGAAAGCTAGGAGCAACAACATTTCCATATTTATAGTTGTGATTGGTAGACTTCCTTGTTGCCATAATTTTTATTTTATTTTTCTTGCCACCCTGAATGCCTTCTCCAATGAATTATTTTTTCAAAGGCTAACCTCATGTTGGATGTTATCCTTTAAAGTCCCTATGAATACATCAATCCTATACTCATCTGGAATATCTGCTACCCTGATATTCAATTTTCGGAAGTCCTCGATGTGCTCTGCCATTGAACCCTTTTGTTTGAGATTTATCAATTGGATAAAGAAGGTGTTGCTCTTTGTATCCTCATAATATGCTATCATTTCCTCCATAAAAATTGACCAAGTGACAATTATTTTATGCGAAAAAATCCATCGATACCATACAAACTTATTGGGTTATAAATATAAAGTTGAAATGCATACCTTTTGTGAGTGTTGCACATCAGGGAGATCAAAATATTTCTCCATTTGTAGTATCCATGTCACCATATCATTTCCATCAAACTTCATCATATCTATCTTTGGAATGTGGTAGTTCTAAAACACAACATTAGAGTTTCTACTATCACAATTCATATTCCTTTTTTCCTCATCATGACTTTCATGGATAAACTTGTCGCCACCGGGTAGCCTTTATTGAAACAACTTTTTCAAACCTTCCATGTATGATTTCAAACCATCCATATTAGATTCCATGCCATCCACCTTAGATTCCATCTCTTATTTTAAAAAATCCATGTCCTCTTTTAATCCATCCTTAAAATATTCCGTTTTTGCTTCTATTTTATTTTTGGTTACTCTTTGTGAGAGCGGAATTTGTTGCACTTGGTCTCGTAATTTTGATATATCATGTTGCAATTAATAATCTTCATGTGTCATAGTAGATATTTCGGAGGGCTTAGTGGGTGTGGAATTATCTTTGGGATGCATTTTAGAACCCATTACTGATATCTATGCTTCAATTTTCCCTTGTAATCACTTCAAACTATTTTTTCAAACAAAAGCTATGCAATTAAAAAAAAAATGCACAACTTTTTCTTTCTTTTGGGGATCTCAGTATTGAAATTGATGTATCTCTATGATTTAGGATCCCCAATATTTGAACTGTATTCTTGTAGCATCCCTCTAAGTTTTATTTCCAATGCCACAAGTCAGACCTAATTTCGATTCTTCAAGGTAAATTTATGCTCGATCTCCCACGATGACCTGATTATAGAATGGTTCAGTATAGTTAAATTGTACGGTATTCCACGTGTCATTGTTTCTACCTTTGTCCCTGAAATTTCTACAAAAAAAGATACAGCCTATGAATTTTCTTCCACTTTTTACAAAATTAAAATATGATGCCTAAAACGAAATTTATAAAGATTTTCCCTAGGTCACCTATTTCATACTGAATTTTGGAGCCTCCAAAAACCCTAAGTTCCCTAGATCATATCTCTAAAAATATAGCGAACCAAGATTTTAAATTATGACATGAAGTTCACCGTGATTTTGGCTCCACGTGGTTTCAATTTTAGCTTTTGAAGCTTCGTATAAAAAAGTGTTATAGTGAAAATTCCAATATGGCATGTTTTAAGAAGCGAAAACCTAAAATCCGAAGCTCTGATTCCAAATGTTATGAAACTAGCTCACAAAATAGAAGAAAAGATAGATCAGAAAATTAGAAATCAACCTCTTCGAGGGGGAAAACTCCTTTACATTTCATAAATAAAAAATTATTAGATGATTCAAATAACAAAATATCCTTTCTATATATAGGAGTTTAAGGGGTCACAATATAATCAGAGCTGACATAACAATAATAATGTAAGGTAACAACAATAAAAATAGTGGGCTTCTATGGGGCACAATAATAACACTATGGAGACTACATAGGTACAACAATAACAATAAGGGGGATACACTAATGATAAAAATAAGGGGATACACTAGTCTTATAGGGACCTAACATGTCAGCCACATCCTTAGGCACTTCCTATTCCATAATGGCCTTTATCTTCTCTGGATCTACAAAAATTCCTCTTTAGATATAACATACCCCAAATATTGAATATTTGTTTGATAAAACACACATTTTATAAACTTGGCATACAGTTCATTTTCTCTGAGTGTTTGGAGAACCGTTCATAAATGTCAGTGGAAAAACGTCTCCCACTGACATCGTATTCTATTTTCTCCCCTCATCATTCCCTGCTCCAAATCATACTCTCTACCCCCTTCAATTTATCCTACAAAATAATGTCTATTAATCTCTTGAGTCATTCCTCAATTTTATTTCTGGTAGTAATTTTCCTTTTTGTATGATACAAAAAAAAATAACACTTCCATTTAGGACACATAAATTACTGATGTTATAACCTACAACTCTGATACCACATGTAATGAACCTCAAAACACACCCTAAAAAAAAATATTGCTGACTAAATTCCAATTCTCAAATGGTACTCCACAATTCTATGAAATAATTCTATCATATCAGCTTGATCATTGATCATTTTTTCCTTTATAATACTTGGGTACAAACTAATTTTAGGTTTTATTGTAAGAATTTCTCACCTTATAACTCATATATTTTAGGTTGTTATTAAATTTTCCCATGACACTCTACAATATATGGTTTATGCTAATGGTGTATTAAGATAAAATTACTCTTAATTTCACTATGGGGTCCTTTAACCACCATATCTTTCAACTTGAATTTAATCTTGTACATATATAACTATGCTTAAATGTTCTTTTTACCCCTTATTGAATTCATATAAGGTTTAACACAAGTTTGGTTTCACAAATATGAGATGTTATCAAACCATAAACCCTCACCCCTCTCCCTTTGTTCTTCTATGTCTAGACCTACCCCAACATTATTTATGAAACTCTAACCAATGAATATGATATCTGATTATTGAAAAGTGTTTCCTTTATCTCTCTAGGCTTTTAGAAAGAGCCCACGATGTTGAAAATGGCACCAAGAAAGAGCCCACGGGGTGTAGCTCAATTGGTGCTCGCCTTGTTATGAAGTCATATGTAAAGCAAGAGATTCAAAGTTCAAATTCATGTGGGTTATACCAAAAAAAATAAAATGGCACCAAGAAAGATTATAAATTAATTTTCTCTTGAATTAAATTAGAAGAAAATTGTAATTCCACATCACATGACAACTTATATGAGTTAACTTAGTTAATTTGACTTAGTGTTTCAATTAATTCGATTTGAGGGTCTAACTTGAGCCATGTAGAGTGTCTCCTACTTTTTAGGAGCTCTGGTTGAGTTTATTTTAAGTTGTAATTAATTACTTCAATTTAACTAAGTTAAAGTCAACTAAACTAGTTCCAACTATCGAAGGGACTAGTGTGAGTTCTATTATTGCGGTGTGTACTCAATGATCAACCAGTTAACTAATAAATCAGCCATAAATAACTCATGCATGCAAGATATATGAGTTGCCCAGTTGATATTGGAGTTCCAGGGTAGTGTACTATCAATTGTATAATCATCCAAATTGTACAAGTGGTGCATGCAGTCAGAGGAAGGCCTATGATGAATTATGTATTTATGGATACAGATTTTCCCTAATTAATAGGGGATAATTCTGAAGGAAAAAACACAGTGAATTAGGGACTTGGGCAAGCAGAAAATTGGTTAATTATTGACCAAGGCTTGTCTAAGAAGAAATGAGACAGATAGAGATAGTGCAGAGGTTGCTCGAGCTTGAGAAAAGCATTGTAACCTTCTCATATTTTCAAATTAATATTGTAATATATATATATATATATATATATAAATAGGGTTTTTTAGTTGTGGATTTCCCTAGGAAATCATTGTCTAATGTGTTGATTGAATTATTTCTCTTATATGCTTCATGATTTTGTGATCGTTTAATTGTTTCCACTAATGAGTAGAGTAGACTCAAGTATATTTTTTTAGTAAATTACAATTAGTAGTTTGAATCTACAAGGAATTTCTACATGGTATTAGAGTTGAAATCACTATAGAAGATAATAATGCAAAGTTATATTTGCAGGAGAAACAAATTTTGTAGATCTATTCTTCCGAGCTAGCAGCGTGATCAAGATGACGTTCTATGGTCTAAGGCTCGAGTATGCCCTTCAGGGTATCTCAAATTAAATTGCTAGAAAGGAACGGATGGAAGTAATCATAGGTTGAAGGAATACATTGATAGAAATGTTTCGAGACCAACATCTTTTGATGCACGGAATATAGTAGAATGGGAGAAGAATGTAGCTAAGGAAAGAAGGATCTTACTGGAAGGAGTTTGATATCATATTGTCTCAAACCTCCATGGGAAGGAGACTCCATATGTAATGTGGAAATACTTGATAGACTTGTTTGATAACAATAGTGACCACAGGAAGTTGGCATTGTTCAAAGGAAAACCTTCCGAAAATCAAGATGGAAAAGGTTGACACAATACCACAATACTTGAGCAAGTTCACCCAATGTCGAGATGAGTTGGGAGTTTTTGTGTTATAGTTTCTCAAGATGATATTTTCAACCTAGAACTTTCAAGCCTTCCAAATATCTGGAATAACTACTAGGATTCGATAAATAGAAGGGAGAAACTACCAGAGTGGGAGTGTTTGTGGTTCGACTTGATGCAAGAAGAGATAAGGAAAAACACTAGATATGGAACCTCATCCAAGCATGATGATGAGGAGAAATGTGCCTTGGATGGAAAGGAAAAGAAAGGGAAAGGGAAGAAATATGAATCCAAAGGAGCTTTTGGTCAGGCATACAAGAAGAAGGACTTGTAAAATATTAAATGTTTTCACTTTCATGAGCTAGGACACTATGCCACGAAGTGTCCGCACAAGAAGGTAGACAAGAAGCCCTGAGGAGGAGTGGCAGGTGAAGCTCTCTCTTCACAATTTGAGTTGGATTTAACCCTCATTGCATGCATGGTGACATCAGTGATGGGTAGTGTGTGGTATCTAGATAGTGGAGCCTCATTCCATATGACGGGGAACAAATAATATTTCAACGACTTGGAGGAGAAGGACCTCCAAATGCACATCGAGAAGGGAGATGATGGAAGGTATAACACGACAGGTATCAGTACTATTAATTTTTAGAGGGAGTCTATTTCTCCTCTCACATTAAAATATGTCAAATATGTTCTGAATATGAAGAAGAATTTAGTTTCAGTTGTTATGATGGAAGACCGTGGCTACAATGTGATATTTAGCAAAGGAAAGGATTTCTTTTGTCACATAGCGACATGAAAAGTGAAGTAAATCGGGGTTCGGGCGAAGAACCTCTAAAAATTGGATGTAGAAGGTTGTGTTTATTTGTGGACAAAATTAGATAAAGTGCAGAGCCGAGACATCGATGAATTATGGCATAAGCAACTTGGCCATTTTCACCATGGAGATTTGAAGATCATACAACATATTTTGTAATATTCCAAATTTTTCCTTCAATAAATTGGAATATTAATTTTGTCTATTTTCACTTATGAGTTGAATAATTGGGTGAGAATTCCTATTCACAATAAAAACATGGATAAAATCCCTCTAGTATGAAAGGGGATCAGCCTTGGAACTAGATTTCACACCCTCATGTGTGAAAGGGGACATTTTTCAAAGAGGCTAGGTCAAGTTTGACCAAGTCAAACAGCACAGAGGCATGAGGTGGAAAACATCTATGGGATAGAATAGAGATAAAGGAGGGAAAATTCCTTGAAGGAGGAAACCATAATAGAGTGGGACCCATGGAGAGGGAGCTCTCATGTGTTTAAAAGGAGGGCAAGGCAGCCATTGTTATTCATGCATATGATTATTGATTTCATGTCTACTTAGACATTTCTGCAGTCCCGACTATTTAGCTGAGTTGTTGTGCTGCTTAGCACAAGGATCTCCTGCTTAGGAATCCTTATCCTTTCTTGAGAATCCTCTTGAAGGAATTGTACTAACTTTTCTCACATCTAGGCTTGAGTCCAAGCATCCTCCTCCACGACAACGTTATTGTTGTAGCAGCATAATTCTGTGTTGCAGGGTGTTGCAGTGAGAAGTCACAACACCTCTTCCATTTCTTGTTTTTCAGAGGGAAAGTCTTTCTTTCCTTTGGAGGATCATTTTGGAAGCTATCAGAGCTTATTTCAGATCATTTGCATTAGGCCAAATCATTCTATTCCACCTACAGCGCAGTTACCCTCTTAGATTGCGTTATTTTCAGAGTGCACTTGCAGTGAGGGATTGAAGTGTTGATTGGAGGGTGATATCTCAAGTTTAAGGATAAACATTCCACTTATGAGATCCACTGGAGGATTTCTACTTCATATTTTTCATCATCTTCAGCCTTCTCTATCCAGTTCCATATTTGAGTTGCAGCAGCTGCCTAGCAACTTTGGCATTTTTTCCATTTTGTATATTTCAGCCAATCCTTCGAAGGATTGATGTATTATTGTTTCTAAGGGTTAGAGCCTTGATCACCTATTGTATTTGAGTTGTATATTGTCATATTTGTGTATTAACACTATTTTTCAGCAGTTCACCTTTATAGACTACGCTGTCATAGCCAAGGGTTTGAGATATGAAGCAGTTTCTTCATTTTCATGTACATGTCTTGTTGAGGCTTGCATTGCCTTTCTTGAGTGGATGTTTCCTCAAGAAATTGTACTTTATTTTCTGCTATAACATTATTTTTTGGCTATCTATATCTTCTTGTCTCATAGCTCATAAAATAATGTTGTTGATCTATTGTATGCTCATGCATTAGTTGCAGTCCCTACATTGGGCACTTTTTGAGGACATCTAAGTGTGGGAGACATGTTTAACCCACTTAGAAGGATTTCTTTGGAGCCTCCTCTTGGATTCAGCACCTAGACACATTTTTCTAAGGGATCCAGTTCTTGGTTTCAATTCCTGTAGCATCCATTACTGGAAAATGCATTTTTCAGTCATGCCTTGCTAGCTGTTCCGGATTTGGGATATTACAGTGGTATCAGAAAAACTTTCTTGGCTCAGACTATGAGTCTAATCCCAAGAATATTAGAATTTTGAAGAAGATGATATTTCTCTCATCAATGTTCAGATCTAGAGAGAACCTCTCCAAGGAGGTCAAGGAGATTGAAGAAATAGAAGAGGAAGGACCATGCACTTCCTATTCTCATCAAGAAGAAGACATTGAGCATGGAGGACACTTGGATTATCATATTCTAAGTGACTACCTTGTTGAGTATAGATCTCAACCTAGAGCTTTCAAGGAGACTCTATATTTCCCTCATTTCATCCAGTTGAAGGAAGAGAAGAGACCCTGCAGTAGAAGAGAAATCAAAGGCAATATATTTATGTTGTCTACTTTTGATGGTTTATCTACAGCAAGAACTTGGGTGAGAAAGTTGGAGGCATTTTTCCTACTAAATCCTATAGCAGGGAAAGAAGTTGTTGAAACCTTAGTGCTGCACTTGGAGGGTGAAGCCTATGTTTGGTGGTGCAGCCACTTGAGCCATGCAAGGGTAAATTTTTTTACAGATTTCACTCAAAGGTTGATCCAAACCTTTGATGGAGAAAGTACAAAGGAGGAAAAGCTCACACCACTTGTTGGTACTATTTTATTGTTACCCTTTTCTATTAAAATTCACCATTTATCTATCATTTTCTCCATAAACTTCCCATAAGTCCATTGAAATTGATTAAGTAAAGCATTATAGTTGTTATTTTGCATTAAATTTAATTTATGAGTTTTTATGTTAAAATTTGGAATTTTTCAACAAAATTACAGGAAGTCACTACATCCTGTAATCAGTTTATGTTGTGACATGTGGCATGACAGGAAAATAAAAATAGAAGGCATGAACGTGATCAGGGATGTACAAATATGGTAGAAAATCTATTTGCCATCGGATTTGGAGTTCCTGGATATATGGTCAAAGTCGGTCAAACTCAGCCTCTTCAGCAGAGAAATCAGAAGCTATAATGATGTACATGATCTTTTGCTTAAAGTTAGGAATTTTGAACTAATTCGAACTATGTTGGAATTAGTTAAGATGAAGAAGGAACGAATATAGCCTTCTAGTTGTAAATTTTAATAAATAGGAGGATTTTGATTAGAAAGTTTAGTTAATGAAAGTGTTGAAGAAATCAGACTTAAGACTGTAAAAGCGTATCCCAGCACTCTGTTTTGAATGTAATCATTTCCAGAACTTAATGAAAAGCAGAATTTCACCAATCACAGTGTTTACGAGTTAAAGGTTTATCATTTGAAGTTATCAAAGTGTGCCATCAGTGCATGGAAGGGCCCTACGTAAAGATTGGTACACTTTCTTTTACGTTTTATGTTTTATATAGTTTAGTTTTTCAGATCTGAACAGCGTATTTCATTTTATTGTTTGTGAGTTCATTCATTGCTTGAGAGTTCATTTATTTAATCAGAAGTTCTTGAAATTTATTGTTAATTTATGGTTCATAGCAATAAGTTGAAAATTCGATTGCAGAATTATTGAAACGGTCCTTGTAAAAGGTGTAATCGAGCATTGGATTTCAAAGTATCTCTGTGAACTCGGTTTGTTTTTATGAATTTGATTTCTAGAATGATCAGTGTGTTATCTTAAAGGAGTTTTTGTGAAACATATCTTCGGAAGAGGATTGAAAAGCTCAGATTAGAAACACTCTGTTTTTAAGAACAGTAGATTAAAATTTGATAATATAAGTGTTTAAATTGTGAAAAGGAAACATATTTTAATCTCTTGTAAAGGAGTACTGTAGCCTGTCACAGTTAGACATTTATTTAGACATATAAAACAGAACCTTTTAGTTCTAAAAACATTAGATGTGCCTCTAAGATTACTGACCCTGGTCGACATTAAATGAGTCTAATCTAGCATCCTAGATTGGTCGTTACATTTTGGCGCCGTTGCCGGGGAGGCGCAACTAGAGGAGTTCTAAAAAAAAAACTCAAAACAAACAAAAACATAGATTTAATTTTAATTTTAGAAGTCATGTTTACATATGTCTAGACCTAGGGATGATAAAGGCAGATTTATAAAAAACCCCCATCCAAGAACTAACCCACCATTAGGAGCAGATCCTTTAGAAAGAATTGAACACACAACACCAGCTGGGAAAGTCACTGTACAAGAACTAGAGGATAAACAGAAATCAGGCCAAAGACTTACACTTATAGAACGACAAATTCTATTAGCATACGAAACAAAGAAGAAACACTTTCCTGAATCCTCTACAACAAGAGAAGGCATCAAAACAACTCAACAATCTCTCCTTGAACCTACTGTTATTGAACAAATTCAATTAGGAGAAAAACCAACACAACAACTTCTCTTTAAAATAAGTGACACTGAACAAGAACTTAAAACAACAGAGGAACCTATCAAAATGGCTGAGGAAGGAGGAGGATCAGCAAGAGGACCTACTCCTGAACAACTTAGAGAATATGAGAGACAGCAGGAGGAAAGAAGAAGACAACGAGAAATTGAACTGAAACAAAAACAAGATCAAGATCAAAGAGAGGAGGAAGAGTCAACATTTAAATTTCCTATTCAAGAACCAGGAGAAAATCATGATGAGGAAATCAAAATGAAAAACATACCTCCATCTGTGTTACCAAATTTTTATGGCATGGCTTCGGAAGATCTTGATTCATTCTTGTTTGAATTTGACATAGTATGCCGAACATATGGTTACACAGATGATGCTCATAGGCTTAGACTCTTCCCAGCAACATTAAAGGCATCAGCATTAAGATGGTTCATGGGACTAGGTGAGCATGCTATAACTGATTGGGATGGCATGCGAAAAATATTCCTAAAGAAATATCAACCTTACTGTAGATCGAAAGATTCTAAAGATGACATCTTCAGAATGAATCAACAGGAGGATGAAACTTTAGAGGAGTATTTGGAACGATTTGTCTACAATTTACAAAAATCAAAACATAGAACCATGTCACTTGATCTGATTCGAACAATATTTTTAAAGGGCATTCGGGAGGAATACCTAGATGATCTTAACTTGATGGGAAAAGGTGACATTTCCACCTTACCTTTTGATGAAATTGCTGACTTATGTGAAAAGTATTCCAGGAGCAAAGCTAGAAATGGAAAAAGAGCTATATCATCCAAAGCCACAAAATCCGCTTCAACTAGTGTCACAAGGGCTGAAATAGGAAATCTATTAGAAGAATTCAAAACAGACCTATTGAGCACCTTAGGAAATCAAATTGACACTATGAAAGCAAAGAAAAGACAAGAAGAAGAAGATCAATTAATGGTTGTCTTTTGTCCAAAATGCCGGAAGAAACATGCTTTGAAAGATTGTCCTTTAGAAAATATTCAAGTATGTGCCTTTTGTACTGAAAATCATGATATATTTCATTGTTCTAAAATAAAGATTTTGCAGAATTGTAACTTGGAAGCAAACGCAGATTTGGAAAATATGTATTTCATGGGTGCAAAGAGACCATGGCAGCCAAGACCTACACCTCCAGGTATGTTTCCAAATCAGAATTTTCAATTTCCTGCACAAGATCAAATGTATGTTCAGAATTCTTGGAATGTACCCATGCCATGGCAACACCAAAATTATCCTCAACAACAATGGAAACCATTTCAGCAATACCCATCATATCCTCAACCATACTCATCATATCCTCAACCATATCAACAGTATAATCAGCCATATCAACAGTATCCTCAATCATACCAGCAATATCCACAGCAGCAAGTTGTTCATCCACCCCAAAACATTCAACAAACATTGTCTGCTCCTCCACCAATAAATCCACCACAATTACAACTTCCATCTAACCAACCTCCTAGACCCACTCAGATTCCTGCTCAACCCGTATCAAATCCAAATAATAGAGCAGAAAGACCAGCTTACAGTGTAGATGAGGGACCATCATATCCCACATTACCTTTACAAAATATTGAGTTGAGGTCTGGTAAGGTGCTTCAAAAAGAACTTCCCATAGCTAAGAAACAAGAAGAAAACAAAAACATTGAAAATGAAACACCAAACCAAAAGAAACAAAATGAAGACATCAAAGATAAACAAATCCAACCATTGCAATCACCACCTTTTCTGGAAAGATTGATCAAACCAAGGCTTCCCATATCTTTACCACAGTTTGATGCTTTAGATGAACTGAAAAATGTCTATATAAAAATTCCACTTCTCCAAGCCATAAAAGACATTCCTATATATACTAAAGCAATTAGAGAATTATGCCTCAAGAAGCCTACAAGAAAAAGACTTGATCCACAAACAATTCACGTTATTGGACACCTAGCTGGCCTTATGTCAAACACTATATCAATGGAAAAGTATGTTGATCCTGGCATTCCCAGAGTCACTACAATCATCAACAACATACCTATTCCAAATACTTTAATTGACTTAGGGCCAGCAATAAATGTGATGACTCTTGACACAATGAAGACACTCCAAATGAGAAACTTGCAATACACACCAATTGTTTTAGAACTAGCTGATAGGTCTAAAGTGATTCCTGAAGGAATTTTGGAGGATATAATTGTTTCACTGGACTCTTGGGAGTATCCAGTGGACTTTTTAGTTCTTCAACCAAAATCTAATTTAGGAGGTCACCCTATCATTCTTGGTAGACCATGGTTAGCAACTTCTGATGCATTCATAGGGTGTCGATCAGGTAATATGATCATTTCACGAGGAACTGAAAGGAAGCAACTCACTCTTTACCCATCAGCACAAACACCAGCAGTAGCAAACAATTTATGGCTAGATGATAAATACAATGATAAGGAAGAAGTTCAATCTGTTTTTAGCATCAATCAGATCTATGATTTTCATGAAGATAATAATGATGATTTGATAGAATTGTTCCTTTCTGAACCTGAAATGTCTGAAGAAATAAGAAATGAACAATACCATGCTGCAGATGAATTTTTGGCACAAAATTTTCAAGAAATATGCACACTCCATTCTTTGCAATCGTCATTTGAAAACACTTTTCCCATCCAATCTATCACAAACACTCAGAGCAAGACTATAGAGATTAGTCCGAGCAAAACATTGAACATTAGCACTCACCTAGACTTGTCTCAGGAAGAAAAACTGATTCAATTATTGAGAAAGTATTAGCAAGCATTTGCTTGGGACTACACAGATATGCACGGAATCCACCCTGAAACATGCACTCACCATATCTACACAGATAATAATATAAAACCGGTGAGGCAACCACAGAGAAGAATGAATCCCATTCTTCAAGATATTGTTAGAGAGGAATTGCAAAAACTATTGAAAGTTAATTTTATATATCCTATCTCTGACAGTCAGTGGGTATCACCATTGGTAGTAGTGCCCAAGAAAAATGGTAAGTGGAGGATTTGTGTTGATTATAGACAGTTGAACAAAGCAACTCTCAAAGATTATTTTCCACTACCATTCATCGACCAAGTGCTAGACACTTTAGCTGGGAAATCATCATTCTCATTTCTTGATGGTTTCAGTGGCTATAACCAGATCAGGATAGCTTTAGAAGACCAAGATAAGACCACTTTTACTTGTCCCTGGGGCACTTATGCCTATAATGTTTTACCATTTGGACTTTGTAACGCTCCAGCTACATTTCAAAGAGTTGTTTTAGCTATTTTTGCTGATTTAGTTCATGAATGTGTTGAAGTTTATATGGATGATTTTTCGGTTTATGGTAATTCATTTGAGCATTCATTAGAAAATATTGAAAAGGTTTTGAAGAGATGTATTGAAGCTAATCTGTCCTTGAGCAATGAAAAGTGTTTTATAATGCTAGATGAAGGGATAGTATTGGGTCACTATATTTCTTCTCAAGGCATTAAAGTTGATCCAGCAAAAATTCAGATCATTGTCAATTTACCAATTCCAAAGACACAAAAAGAGGTAAGAAGTTTTCTTGGGTATGCAAGCTATTATAGACGATTTATTGAACATTTTAGCAAAATGGCTCTACCTTTGTTTAAACTTCTAGCAAAAGATACACCATTCAACTGGACTGAATATTGTCAGAAAGATTTTGAAATACTCAAACAAAAACTATCAACCACACCAGTCTTAAAAGGGCCTAACTGGAGTTTACCATTTCACATCTTTTCAGATGCATCTGACACTGCAGTAGGTGCTTCTTTAGGCCAAAAAGAAGAGTCTTTCAATTATGCTATCTATTTTATCAGCAAAAATCTAACACCTGCAGAATTAAATTACACAGTCATTGAAAAAGAAATGTTGGCAATCATACATGCTGTAAATAAATTCCGACACTATATCACTGGTTATGAGGTTTTTGTACATACTGACCATTCAGCCATTAAATATTTAATGAATAAACCAATCACTAATGGTAGAGTAACCAGATGGCTGTTATTACTACAGGAATTTAATATTACAGTGTTAGATAGGCCAGGTAAGGAGAATCAGGTGGCAAATTTTCTTTCTAGATTGCAGAACTCAGGTGAGATTGTTCCGGTTGAAGATTCTTTTCCAGATGAAAATCTGTTTGCAATTTCAATAGTAGATCCATGGTATGCTGACTTGGCCAATTATTTGTCCACAGGAAAGACACCTCCACATTTTACTACAAAGGAGAAGAAGAGGTTGATCAAACAAAGTGCTAGATATTCATGGATCAATGGAGATTTATTTTACACCGGTTATGATATGATTATTAGAAGATGTGTAAGAAATGATGAAATAATTGATATTTTAAAATCTTGTCATGACGAACCGTGTGGTGGGCATTTTGCAGCCAAGAGGACAGCATTCAAGATTCTCAACCTTGGCTACTATTGGCCATCTATTTTTAAAGATTCCAAGAGGTATGTGAAGAGTTGTGATAGTTGTCAAAGAATGGGTAGACCCACAGCTTCAGATGAAATGCCACTTCAGCCCCAAGTACATTTAGAGCCATTTGAGAAATGGGCTCTAGATTTTGTAGGCCCCATCAATCCACCATCAAAGGGCAAAAAGTACATCCTAGTATGTACCGATTACGTAACAAAATGGGCAGAAGCAAAAGCATTAGTCCGAGCAACAGAGAAAACAGTGGTAAACTTCCTATTTGAAGAAATTTTTGTAAGGTATGGAGTACCTAGGGAGATAGTCACAGATCAGGGTACTCAGTTCACTTCAAAGTTAGTCCAAGATATCACAGAAAAATATAAGATCAAGCACCGAAAAAGCACACCTTACCATCCACAGGCCAATGGCCAAGTGGAGTCAACAAATAAAACTTTGGAGGGGGTTCTTACTAAAACAGTATCAATGAACAGAAAGAATTGGGAAGAAAAACTCAAAGATGCACTGTGGGCTTACAGGATTACGTGGAAAGACACTACTGGATTTACACCATATCAGTTGGTGTACGGAAAAGAGGTACTGCTTCCTATCGAATTTCAAATTCATACTTATAAGATGGCTGCAGATTTAGGAATTGATCTTAGTGAAGCACAAAAGGAGAGAATTATGCAATTAAACTAGCTAGATGAGATGAGACAACAAGCAGAACAGAGAACAATCCTAATGCAGAGACAGAGGAAGCAGTGGCATGATGCACACATTAAGAAGAAGAATTTTAAAGAGGGAGACTGGGCTTTACTCTTTGACTCTAAATTCAGAGACCATAAAGCCAAATTTACAACACATTGGATGGGCCCATATGAAATAGTTGAAGCATATGACAATGGATCAGTCAAACTTACAACAATTGATGGAGAAGGCAAGACCTTTATTGTCAATGGTCACAGGCTGAAACTCTATCATAAGCCCATAAGCAAGGAAGATTTTATTGAAACAATATCTCAGCAAAAGGAGGTTGAGATATCACAGCCTTCAGCTGTGATATCTCTACCTTAGTCATTTCAATTTCTTTTGTTTAAAAAAATAAATAAATAAATAAATAAATAAAAAACATAAAATAAAAAAAATAAAAAAATAATGGTTTAGATGTGAAAACCAGACTCTGGCACACTCTAAACCCGAATTCTTACTTGAAAACCAATCATTTGGCTGGTAAGAATTCTTTGTTCTACTTGTTTATTGTTTTTCATCAATTCAATAATGACTTGAGGACAAGTCAAACACTTAGTGGGGGAGAAGAATTAATGGTTTTTCTCTTTGGTAGAAGAATCAGTGATTTTTCATCTCCTCATTTTTAAAGCTTCAAGGAATCTATGTCAGTTATTCAGTATTTCAATTCAGTTGTTCAGAATTTCAATAAAGAGCTATTTTTGTTCTAATAAGAAGGACCTGTTTAAGCAATAAGATTTGCAGTGGGACCTGTTCAGAAGACTATGTCAACATTATCAATATCAGAGGGACCTGTTAAGGACTGCATTAAAGATACATCATCAATAAAGGCTACTTAGATACATCATCAATAAAGGCTACTTCAGAGGGACCTGTTCTACTTCAACAAAAGATACATTATCAATAAAGGCTACTTCAGAGGGACAACAAAATTTTCAAAGGTTGTTTATTACCAGAATTCGAAGGCTACATCAACAACAAGGATAAAAGAAGCTGCATAAAAGATGATTCTTCAGATTTTAAAAGGGACCTGTTACATTCATTTCAAAGGGACCTGTTTTGAAAAATAAAGATGGTTCTTCAGATTTTAAAAAGGGACCTGTTATACTCATTTCAAAGGAACCTGTTTTGAAAGATGAAGATCAGTCATACCTGTACAAACATATCAGTCACCTGTGCAAGCCAAATCAACATTCTGTCAGTCAACAAGTGTAAAGTATTGTTGAAATTTTCATTTTTAACATTTAAATTCTTAAATTAGTTTAGTGTTAAAAAATGATAATTATTAGTGCTTGATTATCAATTTCAAAAATCCCTATATGCATAATCTTTGCTTCCTATATCATTCTATTTCCTATTTCCATTTATACCTTAGCCTATTATTCTATTTCCATTCATTTATACCTTAGCCTATTATTCTATTTCCATTCATTTATACCTTAGCCTATTTTCTATTTCCTATCCTTATTACCCTCTTCAAATCCGCTCTTTAAAAACTCATCATTTTTTAAATACACCCTCTGTCAATAAAGGTACCAACAAAGAAGTGGTCTGTATGGATACTCAATGAAGAGTCAGCTCAATGGTAAGACATTTGTAAAACGCATGATTACATTTCATTTCAACAGACGGAGTTATAAAAATGATGCTCTGACCCAAATTCGTTTATGGAGTGGAATGTATCCATTATCATCACACGAATTATATTATGATTATGCTTTTATAAATCACTACTCCTTTGTATTCATAATCTGAATGCACTGTCCGTCCCTGCAAACAAACTCATGACCAATTTGAATGCGCTGTCCGCAATTTGAATGCGCTGTCCGACCCAAATTCATAACCTAAAGACTCTGTTCTCTGCGTGTTGTATGATACCAAGCAAGTTGAGGTCGGTTGTTGAATTTTTAAGTTCATAGAGTGGTTAAAGAGTTAAATTTTAGACTCTGAGTTTTTAAGGAGGACCGAGATAGCATGTGTGGTTCCATTGAGAAAATATAGCAGACAAGTTATCCAAGGGTTTTTCTCTACGGCCGCCCAGAATTTGAAGAATAGCACAGTGAAGAAGGCCGCCCAGAATTTGAAGAATAGCACAGTGAAGAAGGCCGCCCAGAATTTGAGGAATAGCTCAGGAAATTAAAGAAGGCAGCTCAGAAAATTGAGGACTCTAACCAATTCAGAAAAATGCAGGAGAAAGAGGTAACCACTTGAAAACCTTGATAGAATTTTTTTTTCTGAAGCATAGAAAAGGGGTTAAGAATAGAGATTTTTTTTTAAAAACAGAGGAAACAATGACCAACAGAGTGGAGCCCGAAACATTTGATAGACTGAAGTATCATGAGGACTGTGTCAAAATTTTAGAAGAAAAACATTGGTTGCCTTTCCTACAAAAGTTTAATGGGAATAATGAAGAGGTCACGAAGCAATTTGCATTTTCTTTCAATGGAGAGAAAGCTCTAGTAGGAAATGTCTCTTTTATAATTTCAGAAGACATAATAGCACAAACCTTGGAAATCAGTCCTGAAGGAGAGAAGTACTTCAAAACCAAACAGTTCAAGGAAAAATCATGGACCCAGTTCATGTCCAGGTCAAGGGTTTCTTCAGTTAACTAGAAGAAGGGTGTCCCAAGAAGCTGGTTAGTGCATCCATGGGATGAGATGGTGTATATCATTCAAAAATTCATTACATGTGAAGGTCGATATAGTATTGTATATCTCTATCACATAAAACTTCTGTTGCATTTGAAAGGCCAATGCATTATCAATCTACCCTATTTCCTTTTGCAGAGTCTGACTAAGATGTCAAAGACTATTCAGAAGCACAAAGGTAATGAAGACAAGAGTTTATATCATTTTGGCTTGATTAAAATACTAATTGAATCTGAGTTGCAGAGAAGAGGAAAAACATGGAAGGAATTCTTAATTGATAATCAAATCAAAGATAGAGAAGAAGAACAACAGAAGCAAGGAAGCATGGAATTGATGATTGATGTTGATAAAGAAATACCTGAGCTTAAATCAAGTAATATTCCTCAACCGAGCGGTAGTGTAAGAACAAGAAGGCAAAAGCAAGAAGCTGCTAAGAGAATTGAAAAAGATAAAATCTTCACTACCTATAACAGAAGATCAAGGAGGATGAAAAGGAGTCAAACACAAGATGAGCCACCAGAACAGAATGCAAGCATACCAATGGAAATTGAAAGTAGTGAGTCAGTACATGAAGCAAAAATGGAAACTGGAAGAAATGAGAAAGAAAAGGAACCAACACCTACAAATAAGAAGCAGAAAAGGTTAGAAAAACAGATTGAAAGGCTGAAAGAAGAATTGATGGAAGCAAACATGTTAGAGAAGGTTATCAAGAAGGAAAATGAAATGCTGAGAGCTCAAAGCAAGAAAATACAACATAAGAATGAAAAACTGAAGAAAAAGATCAAGGAACTGAAGATTGATCAAACTGAAATAAGTAATTGGGCAATAAAATGTTATACTCAGAAAAAGAGTCTCAAGGAAAAATATAAGAAGTTAAAACATCAGTCTCAAGTTTAGAAGAATGCCAGAGTTCATAGGAATGTGGATATATTGTTACAGGCAGCTGAGGTACAGGCAGAAACAGAGTTTAAGGGGAGCACATCAGGATTAGCATGAGGACATGCTAAATCATTGAGTATGGGGGAGATGTTGGTACTATTTTATTGATACCCTTTTCTCTTAAAAAATCCACCTTTTATCTATCATTTTTCTTCATAAACTTCCCATATGTCCATTGAAATTGATTAATTAAGTATTATAGTTGTTATTTTGCATTAAAATTAATTTATGAGTTTTTATGTTAAAATTTGGAATTTTTCAACAAAATTACAGGAAGTCACTACATCCTGTAATCAGTTTATGTTGTGACATGTGGCATGAAAGGAAAATCAAAATAGAAGGCATGAACGTGATCATGGATGTACAAATATGGTAGAAAATCTATTTTCCATCGGATTTGGAGTTCCTGGATATATGGTCAAAGTCGGTCAAACTCAGCCTCTTCAGCAGAGAAATCAGAAGCTATAATGATGTACTTGATCTTTTGCTTAAAGTTAGGAATTTTGAACTAATTCGAACTATGTTGGAATTAGTTAAGATGAAGAAGGAACGAATATAGCCTTCTAGTTGTAAATTTTAATAAATAGGAGGATTTTGATTAGAAAGTTTAGTTAATGAAAGCGTTGAAGAAATCAGACTTAAGACTGTAAAAGCGTATCCCAGCACTCTGTTTTGAATGTAATCATTTCCAGAACTTAATGAAAAGCAGAATTTCACCAATCACAGTGTTTACGAGTTAAAGGTTTATCATTTGAAGTTATCAAAGTGTGCCATCAGAGCGTGGAAGGGCCCTACGTAAATATTGGTACACTTTCTTTTATGTTTATGTTTCATAGAAATTAGTATTCAGATCTGAGCAGCGTATTTCATTTCATTGCTTGTGAGTTCATTCATTTAATTAGAAGTTCTTGAAATTATTGTTATTTTAGGATTCATAGTAGTAGCTTGAAAATTCAATTGCAGAATTATTGAATCAGTCCTTGTAAGAGGTTTAATCGAGCATTGGATTTCAAAGTATCTCTATGAACTCTGTTTGTTTTTATGAATTTGATTTCTAGAATGTTTAGTGTGTTATCTTAAAGGAGTTTTTGTAGAACATATCCTCGTAAGAGGATTGAAAAGCTCAGATTAGTAACACTCTGTTTTTTTTAAGATCAGTAGATTAAATTTGATAATATAAGTGTTTAAATTGTGAAAAGGAAACATATTTTAGCCTCTTGTAAAGGAGTACTGAAGCCTGTCACAATTAGACATTTATTTAAACATATAGAACAGAACCTTTTAGGTCTAAAAATATTAGATGTGCCTCTAAGACTACTGACCCTGGTCGACATTAAATGAGTCTAATCTAGCATCCTAGATTGGTCATTACACCACTTGAGGAACTTTTTCCTAATGCTGTCATACTCATGGAGGAGCAGCCGCATGCATCAACAGTTGGGGCAGCCAACACTTTGGAGGAAGGAACTCTTGCAGCCCTACAAGGAGTTCCAAAATATCATCAAGGTATGAAAATATTTCCACATTCTATTGTTGCAGCAAATTCTTTTGATCAATGTGGATATTTACTTTTACATGACCAAGGGTCAAATCAAACTACTATCATAGAGCAGCTTGGTTTCACTGCGCTGTGCAACATAGGAACATTTAAGGGGGAAGCAAACCACCATTCTCATGAGCCATTGTTGGATTGTACATCACACTTGAGGTTGGGGTTTGAAGACTTGAAGGAAGATAGTAGACATCTTGGAGTGAGAAACCCCTTCTTCTTTCAAGATGACACTTTCTCAATGAGCTCCTCTCAGCTCAAAGAGGAACTTCTACTTTCAGCAGATCCAAGACCTCATTGGTTTTGGAAGACTATTCTTGAGAGGGAGGTCTCGAGGAGAGATCTCATTAGAGGTGCACTTCAACACACCATGGAGTGCAATGATTTCCTTTCTTTCTCACAGGAGCAGATAGAAGATGGAGGACATCTTCGGATGGATAACATCTCTCATGCTTATGTTGGAAATTCCTTGAGCCATACACATCATGATGGGAGGTTTTTTTCTACCACCTATTTGGGTCCTTATAGGGTCTCATTGATCCCTGAGAAGATTGCATTTCAAGATCCCATGAAGTGAAAAGACGGAGATATGGTTTGGGAGAATGGTAGCCCTCATGGGAGAAGTACCAAGATGAATAAAAGGAGAGAGCATCCACAAGTGATTGAGTGGATGTGGTTGATGAGCAAGGAGCTGGGAGGCTACTTGCAAATTTATGATACCGGGTAGCAGGAGGCTTGACTGCGTTGGTTACTCTTGAAAGATTTTTGCCATCACTTGGCATACACTCTTCCTAAGAGTAGGAGGAAGGAGGAAAGATGGCAAGATACTTGCATCATTGGGAAGCATAGAGTATGGATGCATGGTTTTGATGTGATACTCATATCATTCACTGTGTCTTCATCACATGAGTTGTATGATGGAAGTATGGGGAGGCAGCAAAATACTTTGTTGCTTTTCTTGTTCTTGGGAGAGCAAGGGCAGGTTTGCTCTCACACTTTGTATGATGTTGCAGGAGGAGGAGATGGAATTACCTCCTTGGCTTTTGATGATAGAGAGGTACTTCCACCTTGGTAGGGACTTCTTATGCATTGCAGCATTACTAGAGGATTCTTTGACAAGGAGCATGTCAAATAACAGAGCTTTGTATTGACAGGAGCTTATTTACGTGAGCTCACAGTGATGTCACTTGGGAGAAGAGAATTATCGATGTGGTGTCCCCAGGATCACTTCACTTTGGATGCACTTGGTGAACAAGGAGGAGGTGAGGATGATATAATAGTGGATAGAGGCATATATCACTATGACATATTCTTCTTGACTTGGGTTTCCAAGCATGAGGAGGATTATTTTCTTGCAGCACATGGTTCATTCATCTTCATAGCATGCCAAAACACTATGGATAACTCACTCATGGATCCATGTACCATCTTACTTCCAGCATATGGTAAGAAGTTTTTTTATACATTCATTTATTTGCATACTCTGGCCATTACTATACAGTGCATTACTTCACAAGAGGGCAAGCTTATCATGTTGCTCCATGATCATTGTTAGGCCAATCTATATGATGGAGGCAGCCATCTTTTATGTGGCCTTGGGAAAATGTTTTCTCATTCCATGTATGTTCATTTTTTGTGTCCAAATATTTTCCAAATGATGACATACATGCTTAACTATGTATCAAGAAACATCTTGCCTTGTAATTTTCTGAAGCAACAGTTGGGAAAACTGCGCTGTCACTATTGGGAAAACTGTTGGTACTTCCTTGAACTACATGAAACCTTCAACACTTTCCTAATTTTATTGCTGATAATGACTTAATTTGATGATATGGATATGATTTGTATTAGAGGCATGATTATGAGGCAGACACATGAGTTGGATGTGTCCTTGAGGGGAGAGAATTCCCACATTTTTCGCACTACATGTTCTAATGGGAGCATGGGAGGAGGTATGGCCACCACAACCACATGTTTGTTCTCTTTTGAGGTGGGCCATGAGATTGATATTCATCCATTATATAATCATGGGAAATTATTTGATCATGTATTTATGACATATTCAACCATTTACTATTCATTAGTAGATGAGATGATTTTTGTACACTTCTTGCCACACTATTTTCTGGAGTTGCAGTGGATGAGACTGCGATGTATCCTTATGAGATATTGTTTGTATCATGCAATATCATGTAAAACTTGCAGAAAAATTCTCATTGGGATCCTCTATGGTGATCTTTTCCTATTCATAATGGATGAAACATTTTGGGCCAGCTTGTTCTTCATTGTTGGAGGAGAACTCTTGGGAGGATTATTCTTCACTTTGCCATTTGAGGGAAATACTTTTGCAGCCCAGGATCAGCACACACTCTACACTTATCATAAGTCAGGAGAAGGAAAGCTTGGGGTAGGCTATGATGCTTACCATGTTCATATTTTCAGCCCACCTTCATTTCCAGAGCTCGAGGTGGAAGGATATTTTCAGGAGTTGCCATGTTGGGAGGTGACTCATTTTGTTTGGATGATTGCTTGGGGATAGAGGATCCACATGGGGAGGATGTTCCTCATCACATTTCTAACTCCATGCCTTGAGTGGAAACTTTCCAATTCTATCCTTTCAGTTTCTTGAGGACAAGCAACATTTGGGAGGGGACGACTGTAATATCCCAAATTTTTCCTTCAATAAATTGGAATATTAATTTTCTCTATTTTCACTTATGAGTTGAATAATTGGGTGAGAATGCTCATTCAAAATAAAAACATGGATAAAATCCCTCTAGTATGAAAGGGGATCAGCCTTGGAACTAGATTTCACACCCTCATGTGTGAAAGGGGACATTTTGCAAGGAGGCTAGGTCAAGTTTGACCAACTCAAACAACGCAGAGGCATGAGGTGGAAAGCATCTATGGGAAAACACAGAGATAGAGGAGGGAATATTATTTGAAGGAGGAAACCCTAATAGAGTGGGACCCATGGAGAGGGAGCTCTCATGTGTTTAAAAGGAGGGAAAAGCAGCCATTCTTATTCATGCATATGATTATTGATTTCATGTTTACTTAGACATTTCTGCAGTCTCGGCTGTTTAGCTAAGTTGTTGTACTACTTAGCACAAGGATCTCCTACTTAGGAATCCTTCTCCTTTCTTGAGAAGCCTCTTGAAATTTTTGTACTGATTTGTCTCAAATCTAGGCTTGAGGCCAAGCATCCTCCTCCACGACAACATTATTGTTGTAGCAGCATAATTCTGTGTTGCAGGGTGTTGTAGTGAGGAGTCACAACACCTATTCCATTGCATGTTTTTCAAAGGGAGAGTATTTATTTCCTTTGGAGGATCAGTTTGGAAGCTATCAGAGCTTATTTTAGATCATTGGCATCAGGCCAAATCATTCTATTCCACCTACAGTGCAATTACCCTCTTAGACTGCGTTATTTTCAGAGTGCACTTGCAGTGATGGATTGCAGTGTTGATTGGAGGGTGAGATCTCAAGTGTAAGGATCAGCCTTCCACTTAGGAGATCCATTGGAGGAGGTATACTTCATATTTTTCATCATCTTCAGCCTTCTCTATTCAGTTCCAGATTTGAGTTGCAGATGCCACCCAACAACTCCGAAATTTTTTCCATTTTGTATATTTCAGCCAATCCTTCGAAGGATTGATGTATTATTGTTTCTAAGGGTTAGAGCCTTGTTCCCCTATTTTATTTGAGCTATATATTGTCATATTTGTGTATTAACACTATTTTGCAGTAGTTCTCCTTTATAGACTGCGTTGTCATAGCCAAGGGTTTCAGATATGAAGCAGTGTTTCTTCATTTCCATGTACATGTCTTGTTGAGGCTTGCATTGCCTTTCTTGAGTGGATGTTTCCTCAAGAAATTTTACTTTCTTTGTTGCTATAACATTATTTTTTGGCTATATATATCTTCTTGTATCACAGCTCATAAAATAACGTCGTTGATCTATTGTATGCTCATGCATTAGTTGTAGTCCCTGCATTGGGCACTTTTTGAGGACATATAAGCATGGGAGACCTATTTAACCCACTTAGAAGGATTTATTTGGAGCCTCCTCTTGGATTCAGCACTTAGAAACATTTTGCTAAGGGATCCAAGTCTTGGTTTCAATTCCTGTAGTAGCCATTACTGGAAAATGCATTTTCCAGTCATGCCTTGCTAGCTGTTCCAGATTTGGGATATTACATATTTCTACAGGACTTCCCAGGGGTGCATTAGAGCAATATGATACATGCAAATGGTGTGCATTGGGGAAGTGCACCAAAGAAACCTTTCATTATAAGGACAGACAAGCACAAGTGATCCTTGAAAGAGTTCACTGAGATATGTGTGGACCATTATCGATAACCTCTGCATCCAAGCACAGTTATTATGTGATATTTGTAGATGATTTCTCGCGGAAGTGTTGGATATTATTCATGAAAAATAAATACCAGAAATTATCAATTTTTTTTAAATTTAAATCACTTATTGAGAAAGACACAGGCAAGAAAGTGACGGCTCTTAGGAGTAATAACGATGGACAATATGTGTCGAATGAGTTCAAAAAATTTTGTGCATCAAAATGCATTCAATGGGAGTTAATAACACCCATAACGCACAACATAATGGGGTTGTTGAAAGGAATAATAGAAGCATTGTGGGAGTTGCATGGACAATGTTTCATGATCAGGGCCAAATGTTGCACTTGTGAGCTGAAGCATGCAACAAGCAATATGTTAGGTAAACTTGACTAGGGATAGAGTCAATGTTGACTAGGGTAAATAGTAGTGGTTTTGGAGCACATGGTATTGTGCACCCATGGTTTCCAGCCCATGGTATTGAATGTAATGGGGCCTATAAAATGATGGGAATACTTCATTGTAATGTAGGCCTGGAGGTGAGTAGTGAAGGCTCACTTGGCTAGATTGGCCAAGATTTTGGCCAACGCTTAATGAAATTTCATTGGTTGGGTTTTGCCCCAGATTTGGGGGTTTTCCCGGATAAACACATTTGTTTATGTTGATGATTTGTTGCTAGCTATGTTATGGTTTTTTGTTCCTCTCGGTAAATTTCTAACAAATGGTATCGAAGCCATTGAATTTCGCTATGCTAGGAGAGCAAAGTCTGTCAAAATGAGAGAGGATATGTGCATGTGGATTAATTAATTAATGAACCACGTATCTGAAGAGAACTCCTAGAGGACTGGCGGTTACAGAGGCTGGTGACCCATGTAATCCAGTAGATGGGTTCTTTTTATATGGACATTGTTTTCATATGTACAAAGACAGTAACAATGAAACAAAAAATAATATTATTATTATAATGGAGTTAATTTATTACATGTAAATGGGCATACTACTCTAAGACCTGGTACGACATGCGTACCCCTGGGTAATCACTGGTAAATTATGTTAGATCTAGGCGATATGGGGGATGTCAAGTTAACAATTACCTGGGTAAAAAAAATAAAAAATTGAGGGGGGAAGAGCTAGAGTGCGCAGGGTTGTCTCACTTAGAAATTTTGGCTAGATTTAGTCAAGAAAACCCAAGTCAAGTTTAAGGGGGGAATTGTTAGGTAAAATTGACTCGGGATAGATTCAATGTTGACTAGGGTAAATATTAGTGGTTTTGGGGGACATGGTATTATGCACCCATGGCATTGCATGTAATGGAGCCTATAAAAGGTTGGGAATACTTCATTGTAATGTAGGCCTGGAGGTGAGCGATGAAGGCTCACTTGGCTGGATTGACCAGGATTTTGGCCAATGCTTAATGAAATTTCATTGGTTGGGTTTTGCCCCAGATTTGGGGGTTTTCCCAGATAAACATATTTGTTTATGTTTATGATTTGTTGCTAGCTATTTTATGGTTTTTTGTTCCTCTCGGTAAATTTATTATTTCTCCGGTAAATTTCTAACACGATATATGTGAAGAACAAGAGTCCTCATCAGATTATTAGGATGAGTACACCAGAAGAATATTCTTTAGGTAAGAAACTAGATGTGGCTCACTTCAGGATCTTTGTTTCATCAGTTTACTGTCATCTTTCCAAGGATGCAAGAAAAAATCTAGAACTGATAGCTGAGTTAGGAATATTTGTGGGATACATTGATACACCTCGCAACCATTGGGTGTACCTACCATCTCCCAGGATGCCATCTGTTCATAGATATGTTAAGTTCAATGAAGAGAAGACCATGAGATGGTCCCTTGAGAGGGAGCTTCAGTTCCATGCACATCAGGAGCTTTTAGCTCCATAGGAAGAACCTCGATATGTTGTGGAGTAGCCATAAGAAGAGGTGCAGAGAATGGAAACACCCACTCATGTATAGACATCCAGAGATGGAAGTAAGTGCACTAGAGAGGATGGAAAATTTATTCATGATTCCAGAGAGAATGTGGTAGCACCCACGTCACAGCACAGGCAGAGGAGGTCACCATATTGGTACACTGAATACACAGCTATAATGAGCGAGAGTGTAGATATTGAGCCATATTCATTCGAGGAAGAAGTGAAGCAACAAGTATTGGTTGATTCCATGGTAGAGGAATATGATTCCATTATCAGGAACAATTCTTAGGAAGTTGTCCCAAGGCTATAGAACAAGTCAGATTTAGGTTCCAAGTGGATCTACAAGGTGAAGAAAGCAGTATATGGAAGTGTGAAGAAACACAATGCCATATTTGTGGCCAAGGGGTTCTCTCAAGTGAAGGGAATTGATTATGAGGAGACATTTTCTCCAGTAGAAGGGTACTCTTCAATCAGATCAAATCTAGCACTCTCAATGCAAATGGGATGGAAGATACATCAGATGGATGTGAATACAACTTTCCTCAATGGAGTGATTGAGGAAGAGGTGTACATAGATAAGACAAAAGGATTTAAGACCTTTGACAGAGAGTCTTATGTGTGCATAATCAAGCGAGCATGATATGGATTGAAACAAGAACCCCGTTCTTCATATACCAGGATCAACAACTATTTCACCTAGTTGGGATTCACTAAAAATGAAGCAGATACAAACCTTTACCAAATTTTTGTTGAAGGTAAATTATTGATTATAGTATTATATTTCGATGATTTAATTTTAATAGGTGATGAGAAGTTATAAAATCTTGCAAAGAGGGTTTGGAAAGACAATTCGGGACGAAATACATGGGGCTCATGCGTTATTTCCTTGGTTTGGAAATTTGGAAAGGATATGGGGAACTGTTTGTCTCTTGGGGAAAATATGCCAGCGAGATATTGAATAAGTTTCACATGGAGAGAAACAAACTCGTGGAGACTCCTCTAGCAGGGAATTGGAGGAAGGAAGATATTACTTCAAGTGAAGTGGTAGAAGCTACCATTTATAGGAAGCTTGTGGGTTCACTTATGTACTTGGTGAAAATGAGACCGAACATGTGTTATGCAGTTAACCAACTTATTCAAGCAATGGTTAAGCCAACCAAACTCTATTGGAAGGCATCCAAACAAGTGTTGAGATACCTTACAGGCACCACTCAACTTGGTCATTGGTACAAACAGGCAGAGGAAGTAAAGCTGCAAGGCTTCAAAAATGCAGATTGGGCAGGAAGTCCATTAGACATGAAGAGCACATCAGGAGGAATCTTTAGTATTGGGTCAACAAAAATTTCTTGGTACAACAAGAAGCATAGATAAGGTTCACCCAGTTCAGAAAAAGCAGATTACATGGCTTCTAGTCAAGCAAATTGTGACTATCTGGATGAGGAATATCCTTGTTGGTTTATTTGATCAACTGATGGATCCTAAATGATTTAATGTGATAATCATAGTTGTATCAAACTCTCTTTGAATCCATTTTTTCATGATTGATCCAATAATATCAACATCTGGTATCACCATCTTAGAGATTGTGCACAGAGGCAAATCATGTTGCTAGAGTACATTCCTACAAAGAAACAAGATGTGGATATCTTGACTAAGGCATTATCAAGAGGAAAATTTGAGTTCCATAGAGTCAGGATTGGGGTATATGATATTCAATTTATTGATGAGAGGGGGTGTTGAAAAGGGCACCAAAAAATATTCTAATTTAATTTTCCCTTGAAATAAATTAGAAGAAAATTGTAATTCCACATCACATACAACTTGTATGAGTTAACTAAGTTATTTAGACTTAGGTGGTTCAGTTAATTAGAGTTGAGGGTCCAACTTGATTCATGTAGAGTGTTTCCTACTTTTTAGGAGCCCTGGTTGAGTTTATTTTGATTTGTAATTAATTAATTCAGTTTAACTGAGTTAAAGTCAGTTAAACTAGTTCCAACTATTGGAGGAACTAGTAGGAGGTCTCGTAGTGGGGTGTGTACTCAGTGATCAACCAGTGAACTAATAAATCAGCCATAAATAACTCATGCATGCAAGATCTATGAGTTACCAAGTTGAGATTGGAGTTCAAGGCAATTGTACTATAAGTTGTATAATCATCCAAATTATACAGGTGGTGTATGCAGTCAAAGGAAGGCCTATGAAGAACTTTTTATTTGTGGATGAGAAATTTCCATAATTAATAGGGGATAATTCCCAAGGAAACAACGCAAGGAAATAGAGACTTACAAAAGCATAAAATTGGTTAAGTATTGGCCAAGACTTGTCTAGGAAGAAATGGGACAGATAGAGATAGCACAGAGGTTGCTCGGTCTTGAGAAAATACTTGTAAGCTTCTAATATTTTATGAATAATGCAATATACATATAGCAGAGGTTTTTAGATGTTTCTTTCCCCAAGAAATCATTGTGTAATGTGTTGATTTAATTCTTTCTCTTGTATGCTTCATGATTTAATGATTGCTTAATTTTTTCCACTGATGAGTCTATTGTTTTAGTAAATTACAATTAGTTGTTTGAATCTACAAGGAATTTCTACACATGGCTTATACATTATGTAAAATTTAAGTCAAAGTCTTGAGGCCACCCAATCATGGGCCCCATCATAATTTATGTTTAACATATGGTTTTATATGTTTTATGTTTTAAGACTATATAAGTAAAGGTTATCCCCAAACTTGAATTAACTTGTGAACATTAATTCATGGACTACTCTTGATTACATGGGTAATTTTTATTGGTCCACAAAGCGGTTCCCCACCTAGCCTCACGTGGCATTGCTATTATGAAACTATCTCACAAAATACAAGAAAAGATAGATAAACACCTTAGAAATCAGCCTCTTCAAGGGGGAAACCTCCTTTGCATTATGTAAATGAAAAATTCTTGGATGATACAAATGGAAAAACCTCCTTTCTTTACATAGGAATCCAATGGGTCATTATCCTAGCCGACATAATAATAACAATGTAAGGGCACAACAATAACAATAGTGGCCTTCTATGGGGCACAATAATAACAATATGGGGACTACATGGGTGCAACAATAAAAATAATAATAGGGGGATACACTAGTATATAGTGACCTAGCATTCCCCTCTCCTTCAAACAAGTGTTGTCCTCAACGTTTGAGTAGTTCTAGATGCTTCTGTATAAAATTATCATCCTCCCATGTCGAATCTTCAACAGGTAAGTTCTTCCACTAAATTTCTATGATTCCAAATGTTATGAAACCAACTCACAAAATAGAATAAAAGATAGATAAAAACATTATAAATCAGCCTCTTAGATGGGGAAACCTCCTTTACATTACATAAATGAACAATTCTTGGATGATACAAATGAAAAAACCTCCTTTCTATATATAAGAGTCCAGTGGGTCACAATATAATCCTAGCCGAAATAACAATAACAATGTAAGGGCACAACAATAACAATAGTGGGCTTCTATGGGGCACAATAATAATAATATCGGGACTACATTGGTACACCAATAACAATAAGGGGGCTATAATAACAATAACAATAAGGGGATATACTAGTATTATAGGGACCTAGAAATTGCGTTGAAAGGCATGAACTTTGAAATCAATAGAGATAAACAAGTGTTAGATCAATGGTGTAAAATTTTAGGGTTTCATTTTGACCTTAATGACCTTCTCAACACCAGTATTATTGATATTTTTCATTGGGTTTACAAACATAGAAACACTTTTCTCTATGACTTGATTTTAATATTCAATTCACCTTCGAAGGAAATACTTTATGGTTCTGAATGGACTAAATAGTAAGTATCAAAGTGTAAGGTAAATTTTATGAGTTTCTTACTTCACTTTTGTCAATTGCATGTATTATTATTTTAACCAGATGTTTATCTACTTGGAGTTGCAGGTTTTGTAGGGATTATTCCCTAATGATATTGAGACTCTACTTGGTCTTTATCATAGGTGTGAAATCTCTGTTAGCTAGCTTGTGGTTTAATTAAAATAGTTGCAAGAGATTAACTTCGTTCCCCTTTCTCTCCAGGTAAACCTTTGATTTTTGTTTTCTTTGTATACGACATCTTTTGGTCTACTAAAAAACCCAGGGTTTTGAACTAACCCATTTTTTTTTTGTACACACGTTCAATCCAGAGATGTGAAGTCACTTCTAACCTCCTCTTGGCAGGAGTTCACTTTCAAAAGGTAAATTTTATATTATTTCTTTCAAAGGGAAAAAAATTAACATTTTCCTCACTTTTCTTGGTTATTTCTTGGTTACTTTTTCTAAATTGGGGTTTCAAGACTAAAAATCTAGCATGCCATGGCTTTTGTATAGCCATATGTAAACCTTGGCTTAAATATTTTTTTACATGGCCGCGTATGTAAATATTGTGTCATGGTTACACTTCCTTAAGTGGAAATTTTACTCATTTCTCGAGGTTTTGACCATACCCAATCTTGTTAATTTGATATTATTTTGAAATATTTTTTACAGAGTTTGTAATTTGTTACAAGTAAAGGATTTGGGTCCTCATATATGGTTCTTTTTTACTCAAGTGTAATCTTCACCCAATTTTTTTCTGCTTTCCTCTTTGTTAATTTTTTCTTTTGATTATCCATGATTCATATTTCATATTGTTGGGAATTCTTAGGTACATTAAATCTTTTCATTTTCAAAGGACTTTATTTATGTTTGATACAAAACCCTTCCATTCCCATAACGATTTCAACTTCCTCCCCTACATTTTGGATTCTCTTGAACTCCCTAGTCGCTTCTTATGTATGCAATTGATTCTCTTGTCAAGGATAGAGAAACCAAGATTTCTACTCTAAATTAAGTATCATGGAAGTTGTTCAGAATATTAGCTAGAGGGAAAATATTGATGTTAAGGCTGTCATGCCCTGTTTTTTTATTAAAATGACTAAGTTTTAAAGCCTTCAATAAATTGGTACTATTTTGATTCAATTGCAACAAATATATTTTGACCAATTCTTGTTAACATATGTTTTCTTATAAACCACTTTGTATGCTAAGTTTTTGTTTGGAAATTCAAAAGAAATTATTACCTATATTGTACTTTCATTTTTCTTTGTTATATCATAAATTAACAATATATACTCTTGTTATCTTTCAATATTAGCATGCTTTAATGAAATTCTAGGATAAATTTTGTAGAATAGTTGTACTCAATGATGGGTACATTTTTCTTTTCATCTCGAACTATAGAGGTTGGCTACTGCCCCTCCTTGGCTCACCTACATTATTGTATTAGAATTAATTGATAATACCAATAGAGAATTTTATTGTTCTCTAAATATTTATTCAAATAAATATATTTTTCCATATATTTTATAGATAAAAATGTGTTTTTCCTAGAGTCATGGCTCAAATTCCATTTTTTATTTATTTATTAGGCTAGTTTGGCCTCACCATTTGAATTCATTATTTTTATGTTTATAATCTTTCCTTAACTATATTTGCACACAAGAAATGGACGCTACTTGCATACCTATGTAGATTGTATTTGAATTTGACTGAAATACATCATTTTCTAGTTTAATCCTTCTTTTTCATGTTTACACATGCATTGAAATATAAATTATGTTATTTTCAATGCATTGGAAAAAGTAATTGTTTATCACGAGATATTCCAAAAAATTAGTTACACAGTAAACAAAATTCATATTATTTTCATATAATAACATGATATTTATTGTTCTATGTATATGTTGGGCCAAGGAAAAGGTACATTTTACCCCCATCTTTAGCTTGATTTATTATTAACTTTTATATGTTTTCCTTCAATTTAGAAATAAATCAAAGGAGAATAGTGTAAAATTAAGGTAAAATGAATTATTAATAAATAGTGTGTTTAATAATATAAAAACTAACTTTTGTTGTCTTTATTGATATTAAATCTGAACCGACCAACTGTTGACCAAACGACCAAACAACAGCAGTCAAGAAAGGAAAATGAAATCATGTCTGGCTCCTAAAGTTTAGCAAAATTTGGAAAGACATGTCTATTCCTGAAGCATTCAGTTTATAGCTGCGAAGCCTTGGGATCTCCTGATCCTGATAGTTCGCTATTCTCTGTTGTGTTTCTCCTTAGAGATATAAAAAGCCGTAGGTGAAACATTACGAAGATTTTTTTCTGTGTAGTGTAATTTTCTATAATAAACATTTTATTCAGATAGAGTCTTTGAAGTCTTGATGATGTACCTGTTCTATTGATTAATGAAAGAGTTAGCATTTTCATTATAAGAGGATTCTGAGTATTTCTTGGCAGAAGACTTCTAGAGGCTACGAGTCCAGTCCTTGGGAGTTCTCCTACTATTTTGTGTTATATGTTTATTTACTGATTCTCTCTATTTAGTTATTCTTACGCTTTGTAGAATTACAATTCAATTCAGTAATTGCAAGTGTGGCATGTTACGATTTCCTTTTCAAAGAGGTTGAATTTATCATTAATATTCCTTTATTTTTGAGTGATGTTTTTCCATTTATAATATTTATTTCAGCGTGGTTAAGTAGACATTGTTCAATTCTGCACATTGTTATTTCTTGAGTTTTTCCATTGCAAGGGTGAACATATGGTTTTCTATTCAATCTTGAAGGTTGTTACGAATTGAATTATAGAGAATTCCATTGCAAAATGTCAATAGGTGATTTTTGTTCAATTTATTAAGTATTCCTTTTCTATTGTTGTTCAATTCATTAAGCTTGTTGTTCAATTACAAAATATCTTTAATTTCAACATTGAGTGTTTAATTTCTACATAAGATCAGACTAAGAGTTTCACTCGTTGATTGGTGCGAAGTATTTCATAGTCTACTTTTGAATTGATTGATTGAACTTCGAGAATTAGATAGTATTTCTTGCAATTATTTAGAGCAGTTGACCTCTGATTTCACTTGCATATACTTTACTTGCACTCTTGAAATAAACATACTTTCCCTGGGTTGATGATTAATGTGAAACATTAAGGTTATCTTTAACAATAATCTTTTTGAACCAACATTTTTGTGTCATTTTCGGGGAGAGAGTTTAGGAGTGATGTCTTTTTATTTTTCCTTTTGCTGTGAAATAATTGGGTATTGAAAACGAGAAGAAAGAACCTGTGTATTAGCAAGAAAAACACTTGCTCTCCCACCTGCTTCTCAGCAATTGTGCAGAGGTTAAATAGGATAGGTGTTTGTTTTATTTTTTATTTTTATGAATGAATAGAAAGAAAAATATAGAATTAGATCGAAACCCCTCGTATAAATCCACAAAACCCAAGGGATCGATGATCCTTGGCAGAACAACATTCATAAACAAAATCATCAGGAAAGATGAATCTTAGGCATTTGTAGGATCCAAAATCATTTATAAAAAGAGTCATACTACAATAACTTAGGAAGCAGCCTCACCATCTGCATCCCACACCGAGATCCACAGCGAAACCTAAGGGTCTAAACTAAGCTTTCGACTATAGAAAATTTGAGTCCTTACCCTTCACGAGAGGGAAATTCTTGTAATTTGCAAGAAGGAGAGGGAGAAACTAGTAGTACTATAAGGATAAAAAATTCAGACCCTAGATCTCCTGAAATAGTGGTTGAGACAAAGACATCCAACATTCCAGATCGAGGTAGTTCTGCAAGGCCTCCTCCAAATCCACCTCCTAGTCCCACTCAAATTATTCTCCCAGACCAATAAATCCCTGAAGGTTATTGGCACATCTTTGATCAGATGGCGTACAATCAACCCCAGAGACAGAAATCAACATTGGAGTATCCCATTTTTGACTCGGCCGAAAATGCCCCTAGGAAAGCTATCTTGTTACAAAACATCCCCACCTTCTGTGGACTGACTTCAGAAGACCCGAATGCATTTTTATTTTTATTTAATGTTTTGTGTAGGGGATATGATTACACCACTAACCCTCAGAAATTGAAACTATTCCCCTCTACATTGAAGTGGGAAGCTCTATGTTGGTTTATGGGACTTGGTGGGTGAACCATTCATAATTGGGATCAAATGAAAAACTCTTTTCTTAGTAAATAACAAGATTACTATCAGACTCGATAATTAAAAGATGAAATATTCAACATGACTGCAAAAGATAACAAGACATTAGAAGAATATGTTGAACGATTCCAATATAATTTGCAAAGATCCCCATATACTACATTTTCTAAGATGTCCTAAAAGTAACAATGGTAAAAGGAATGAAAGAAGAATGGGTATAAACACTTAATATAGTGGGAAAAGGAGTCATATATCAGGAATATTATGGTGGAATTATTTCATTGTGTATCAAATTCTCTCAAGGTAGTACGCGTAATAGATCAGCTGGACAGGATTTAGTTACTAGGAATTACAAATAGTTAGGTGGGAGTGTAACCAGAGAAAAATTCGGTAATCTCTTGGAAGATTTAAAAACTAATATCTTGGGCACCCTCACAACACAGCTAGATGTCCTGCAAGACAAGTAGGAGAAATATTTAGCAAAACATAACTTGGTTATTTTTTGTCCACGATGTCAGAAGAAGCAAAACCAGTGAGAGTGTCCATTGGACATGGTCCAGACATGTGCTATCTGTACCAAGGACCACGCCACTAAAAAGTGAGCTTCACTTCCAGGGTTGAAAGTGGTCTTCAAAGAAGTGGAAGAAGAAACATAATCGATATATCTAATGAATCAACATTGACAGTGGCAAGCCCGACCAATAGGTATGTCACAAGACCCGTCTCAGTTCTTTCCTTTTTCACAATTTAATCAACAGAACTCTAGGACATCATGGCAAAAACAATCACCTTTTTCTTCTTGGCCATCCCAACCATTTTCCATGCCCCCTTGGCCAACTCAATCCTCTCCAGGTAATGGTTGGCTGAGTTTTCCTTTCTCTCCTTCATACTGGCAAAACAATTCATATCAGTCCCAGTTGCCTGCGTCCACCTCACAAAATGCAAATTGGTCTCAAAACTAGCAGCGACCCCTGGGAATGACCAATTTACCTATGGGAATAGGAGCTCAAACTCAATCCAAATTACCAGCTCCATACCCAGTACAACAAAATCCTCAGCCTATTACACGCCCTCAATTTCCATCTCAACCAAATCCTAATCCTAATAACATACCGGTTCAGTTGATTCAGATTGTTGATCAATCCTCTCCAGGTAATGGTTGGCCGAGTTTTCCTTTTTCTCCTTCATACTAGCAAAACAATCCATATCAGTCCCAGTTGCCTGCCTCCACCTCACAAAATGCAAATTGGTCTCAAAACTAGCAGTGACCCCTGGGAATGACCAATTTACCTATGAGAATAGGGCCTCAAACTCAATCCACATTACTAGCTCCATACCCAGTACAAAAAAATCCTCAACCTATTACGCGCCCTCAACTTCCATCTCAACCAAATCCTAATCCTAATAACATACTGGTTCAGCTGATCCAGATTGTTGAGAATCTAGACTCTAAAACTGAACAGAAGGAATGGAATGAACTTAGGCTGATATTGGGGCGCGTTATTTCACCTAAAGAAGATACCGCCCTGCCATAAATTGAGTCTAAAATTCCAATAGTACCTAAACAATCACTATGACTGAAACAAAGATAGAAGAAGGGAGGGACACAGTTGACCAAAAAGATCTTGAAAATCTTATTATTTCCTCTCCTCCATTCCCTGAGGGATTAGAAATACCCAAGCCAATTGTCTCTTCAGATTTTGATCTCATAGGGGAATTAAAAAATATTTCCATTAAATCTCCTCTCCTACAGGCTATAAAAGACATCCCTATTTATGTTAAAACAATTAAATATTTGTGTATAAAAAACCTGTGAGGAAAGCAAAGACTTTGCCAACTGTTCATGTAGTAGGGACACTGTCAGATTTAATTTTGGGTAAAGAAAAACCAATAAAATAAGAGGATCTAGGAAATCCCATAGTCACAGTCCATATCTATGGCCACTATTTCTCAAACACGTTAGTTGATTTGGGGGCAGCTATCAATATTTTAACTACAGAAACCTGTGAAACACTTGGTATAACAGCCTTGGAATCCACCACTATCTTGCTGGAACTTTCTGACCGGTTTCTTGTTAAACTAGAAGGAACATTACAGGATACCCTGGTTTCTGTGGACTCATGGGAATGCCCAACATATTTTTTAGTTATTAACCCTAAAATTATATTAGACAGACATCCCCTAATATTGGGACGACCTTGGTTAGCGACGAATGATGCTTAAATAGTTTGTCGAACAAGCATCATGACTATTGCTAAAGGAGATGCCATAAAGAATATTGTTATATATACCCCTGCCAAACTAAGTCTTCCCACTGTAAATATTCACAAAAAACCACCTGCATACTAGGAACAAAAATTCGTTCTCCATTGACAATAGTTGAAGCACTCGAATTCAAAGATCAAACTGAATATGATGTGATCAATAACTTTAAAAATCAATCATCTACTTCAGGAAATTTAAAGTGCCAAATGTTAAAAGTAGTTCTTGATAACGAAGCACAAGAAGACCCTCTAACGAATATCGATGACCGACACATACCCACAATTGATGTTCGTAATAGCATGCTAATTGAAATTGAACCAGGTAAAATTTTAAACATCAATGGCAGTCTGGATAGTGACCAATAACAAAATCTCATTAAAGTATTGAAAAAATATAAAGAATCCTTTGCTTAGGACTACCTAGACATTAAGGGTATAGATCCCCAATTGTGCACACATCATATTTACACTGAAAAGGATGCTCACCCCATTCGGTAGCCTCAACGAAGATTAAACCCTCATCTAAAAGACATTGTAAAAGACAAATTACAGAAGCTGCTAAATGTAAATTTCATTTATCCTACTTCAGACAGTAAATGAGTCTCTCCATTAGTGGTCGTCCCTAAAAAGAATGGTAAGTGGTGAATTTGTGTGGATTACAAAGAGCTGAACAAAGCCACACAGAAAGACCACTTCCCCCTTCCCTTTATTGATCAGGTCCTTGATACATTGGCAGGAAAGTGGTTATTTTCCTTTCTTGATGGCTTCAGTAGCTATAATAAAATCCAGATAGCCCCTGAAGACCTAGATAAAAAAACCTTCACCTGCCCCTGGGGTACATTTTCCAATAGAGTATTATCATTCGGTTTATGCAATGCCTCAACAAAATTTCAAAGGGCCATACCACTACAAGGAAAAGACCCTCTAGTGGATGTTTTTGAGGAGCCCCTTATAAAAGCAACCCATACATCCATTTCTAGCGAAGGTTACTAGAGGAGGTTGGAGGGCGGAGGATTTTGCAGATGTTTTCCGCTCAGTGTGCTTATCATCCAACATCGCACCGGTGCTCACTACAAAAGAAAGCACCAATGCACACAAAAAATTGGCACACCAGACACTGTGTGCTTCGTACACACCTTCCAAGTGCGTCGTATTATTGTAGAGCACCGGTGCTTCAAAACTCTTCTGCACCGGTGCATCATAAAACAATGTGCCAAAACAGAAACCGACTAGTGCATTCATAAGAAATAGCACTGGTGCGCCTATAAACCATGCGCACCAGCAAAGGGTTAAGTAAAAAAAAAATCATCAAAAAAACCGGCTTTTTCACTTTTTGCAGTGCTCCACAGCTCTCAATCACCGATGCACTCTACAAGGAAAGCATCGGTGCGCACAAAACATTGGCACACCGGACATAGTGATCCATACACACCCACCCAGTCCATCCTATTACTGTAAAGCACTGGAGCTTCACAACTCTTCCGCGCCGGTGCATCATAAAACACTGCGCCAAAACATAAACGGACCAGTGCATTTGTATGAAACAACACTGTTGCGCCTATAAAACTCGCGCACTGGAACACAATTAAATTTAAAAAAATTACGGCCAAAAAACCACATTTTTCACTTTTCTCTATGCTCTAGAGCTCTCAATCACCGATGCGCTTTACAAGAGAAAGCTCTGGTCGCACAAAACATTGGCACACTAGACACTGTGCACTCCGTACACACCTGCCCGATGTGTCCTATTGTTGTAGAGCACTGGTGCTTCACAACTATTCTGCCTCGATGCATCATAAAACACCGTGCCAAAACAGAAATAGCCCAGTCCGGTGTTAAGGAACCATAGTGGTGCATCATAAAACACCCTCCAAAACTGAAACTGCCCAGTGCAATCTTAAGAAACTGCACTGGTGCCCCTATAAAACCCCACGCATCGGAACAAGGTTAAATAAAAATATATATACGACCAAAAAAACACATTTTTCACTTTTCTCAATACTCCAAAACTCTCAAGCATTGGTGCAATTTCTCCTTCTCTGAGCCGCCCTGACATCGGTGCTCCCATTGCAACCATTGCAAACACTATTGCTATGCATTTCCCACCAATCTCTAGCTTGCATTTTGCAAAATGGTGGCCAAAATTTCTTTTGCAAATTCTACAGCCAATATGCCTCCTCGACGGTGAAATGTACATGTATTTTTCTTTTTTTTCCATAATTAAGCTTTTTAGAAGATTAGAATTTGAAATAACCTTAAAATTAACCATTTAAAAAGAAAAAATAATAATTTGTCGCGTGATGCACACGAGCCGTTCAGCTCGCACCGGTAAGCGGTGCTTCCTATAAAATTTACAGGCCGCACCACAACCGGTGCTAATAGTATCTTCACCCTGTCCGGGGAGGTACAGAAAGGTGCCACACGTTATTTTAAAATTTTAAAAAAAGTGCAGTGCGGTCATTTAGCTAGTTGCACCGTTGACCATGGGAATAGAAACGCGGTGCATTGATGGAAATATCCGCCCTAGTGTTTGTCAGCACACCGCATTTGGCATTCCGACAGGGTCAACGGTGCAGCCTGGTAAAATACCGCACCATTGATTATGTAATTTGTCAGGAAGTTGGTGTGCTGACCCGACTATATGCGCCGAGGCGTATATTTTAGTTAGTGCACCGCTCTTCTGACAACATATATAGTCAACGGTGCTTTAAAAAATTTCAGGTGCACTGCATACAGTGCATTTTATGTCATCTGGGGCACCACCTTCGGTGCACTACAAACAAACGTCACACCAGAACCAGTGCATGACTATTTTTGTGGTGCACCGACTGGTCTGTTTTTTTTTTCCAAAAAAAATTATATATGTATATTCCTAAATACATGTCTAATTTAATAAAAAAAAAATATTTAATATGTCAATGATTTAGAGAGAATAGGAGGAACAACAGCAACAACAAGCGGAGCAGTATGACATGCTTCGCTAATGGGAGGCACGAGAGAGGGAGAGAGATGCATACCCTCACCCTATTATAGCAGATACCTAGGGGCTCCTAAGGCAGGTAGGCCTCCTCAAGTTTTATGAGGAGGCCGTTTCCCTAAAGGCCCATAGTGTGTTTTTGAGACATCGTATCCGCGGGTGGAATGCCCACCAACAAGCTTTCCAAGTTGGTCCTGACCATTGGTACACACCCACTGAGGAGGATATATATTTCATTACAGGGCTATCGAGGAGAGGGGTGGATTTTCCCTCGTTCCCAGAGGTTCCGGCTAGTTTTGTAGCAGGGATTTAGTTAGTTTACTCCCAAAGATACATTGGGGCAGATGTATTGTCTCCTTCATATTTTCAGGTCGCTGGAGGTCAATTACGTATTGGTTCATTTGGTAGATAGGATGTGCAGTGCACCTCACTTCTCATTTCAACCATTTCACACAACACTAGTGACGAGCAACACATTAGATTCTCGCTTCTATATTATGTTGATTCTTTAGTACAAGAACCACGACTTGTTAGGCGGTTTGCCATTTTTTTTGTGGAATTTATGTACGGCCTTAGATAGATGTCGTGCTCATGCACAAGGGAGGGTCAACTTCCCTTTTTATTTAGAGCTTTTTTGTTTATTTTTTGAGAGGTTTCTAGAGATGAGGCCTAATTTTTTTCAACAGCCTCGTAGGCCAATGTTGGAGGCCCAGATGCACATGTGGGGGCAGATGATGCTCAAGAGGGGAGAGACTATGTTTCCAACCAGGATATCGCATGATGCACTGGACATACTAGCTAGTGTTGATGAGCTGCATCCCTTCATTATGGTCCCTTGTCCTTATACTAGATTGGATTTGCGAGGGTGTGCCAACATTCTCTTCACAATTGGTGAGCTACCAGATGATAGAGGTAATATTACTGTTTTATTTATATTTATTCTAACATGTTCTTTAACTTGTTTTTATTAAATTGTGTAATGAAATTGTCTAATTATTATTGTGTAGTTGTATATATTTTGCATACATTGGCTCTTTTGATGGCGACAAGATGTTCGCACCACCATATGATCCAGATGTGGATCCTGATGATGATCAGGGCATGGCAAATGTTGAGGATCATGATCAAGAGGCCGGTGTAGAGAGACATGCTCCTGCTGGTGTGCCGATACCGGATTTTGCTAGGCGCGGTCGACCTGATACTAGATACAGGATGGAGTTGGGCGACCAACTAAATGCATTGATTATTGAGGCAGGCATTAGGCCCACTCATTACAGAGACATACATGTCGATGATAGGCTATTACAAATGTGGAGAGGCATGTCGCGTGAGATGTACAACCTGATGCAGCATGTTGTAGGAGCTACGATAGTTGTTACGCGACTGAGGATTATTGTTGCACGTTATAGGCACGGTCGAGCCACACCACGTAATGGCCAGTCTGTAAGCAGCGAATCATCATCTCATGTTCGTTCACCTCGCGCTGCGCTTGATAAGCATGAAGCTCCACTAGCATCTAGCAGTGATCATGGAGATGAGGCTGGACCATCGGCCACGTCTAGTCAGCAACCTGCAGCATCCATCAGTACTAGTCATGATCATGAGCAAGCTGGACCATCGACCATCGAGGCTGCACCATTGACTGAGCAGACCTCTACTATTACTACTATTGATGTTGTACTACCACCAGCTGATCCATGACATGTATATTATAGTTCTATATTTTTAACATTATATATATATATATATATATATATATATATATATATATATATATATATATATATATATATATATATATATATGGTCCATGTATTTTATGTTCATGTTGCAATTGTACTTAATTTACATGTTGGTGATCATCATGATGTGCATATTGTTAGGTCATGTTAGATATGTTCATTTAATGTGCAGCTTGCAGATAGATGTTTATGTGATAGCATGAGTTATTTGACATGAGATGTATATTTGATGTTTTTGTTGTGATGATGTTAATATATAATGTTAATTTGATGTTTGAATGTGTTTTTTAGTTGATATGGTGTTAGTACGATGGTTATCATGATCGTGATGTTTATTAATTAATATAATATTAAATGACCATGATATTTATTAAATATTATGTCGTGATTGTAATTGAAATGGAAATTTTAATTGTATGTAAAATTGTAAAATTGTATTTGTAATTGTAATTGTAATTGTATGTAAAATATTTAATATAAAATTTTAATTATAATTATAATATTTAATTTATTGTGAAATGATTGTAATTGTAATTTTAATTGTAATTGTATATATGACAAATTGTAAAATTGTAATTGCAATTCTAATTGTATGTAAAATTTTAAAATTGTAATTATAATTGTAATTGTAATTGTAATTTTAACTGTAATTGTATGTAAAATATTTATTAATGTAAAATTTTAATTGTAATTGTAATTGTATGTAAAATATTTGTAAAATTTTAATTGTATTAATGTGAAAATTTTAATTCTATAAATGTGAAAAGATTTTATTAAAATTTTTAAATTTATAAATAATTGTAAAATAATATATCTAAAATAATATGAATTTTTGTAACATAATAAAGTTTAGAAAATAATGCAAATAAATTCATGTACTTTAGAATTATCATTATTTCATTATGATCTTAAATACAAAAAAAAGAACTTTATACAGTCTGGTGCACTTATCATCATAACACGCACCGGTGTGTCTTAGTACAAAGACGCACCAGTGCTTTGCCACTCTTCTGCATCGGTGCATCATAAAACACCACGCCAAAACATAAACCTAGATCTTACAAATAGCACCGGTGTGCCTATAAAACCCCACGCAACGGAATAGGGTTATTTGTAAAGTGCATTATTGGAGCAGCGAAGGGTTCGAATCGCAGGCAAGAATTTTTCTGAGGAAGGGAAGGATTCTCATTCCCTTAAGGACAACCGAGAAAAATCAATTAACATTGTTGATCGGACTGGTAGGTCCCATGAAGGGAAAGATTCTCCATAATGCATTTAAAAGAAGCTGGGAGTATTGTCCGAGCTTCGGTTGGCTTACATAAACTTTTACTGGCAAAGTTGACGTCGCCTAATATCACATCTTCGGCTTTCAATTGAACCTAAATGGCATCTCTAAGTTGTCTAATTTGTGGTCATGTGGATGAAGCCAGTAAAAAGTCTGTTTGTATTATAAATGGAAATCCAGTGACCATTTATGTGGGAAGAAAAGCATAGATACCTACAACTACCATATTTCCACCTGCAAATTGGTTTCACATTGGAAAAGCTAATGTAATAGCACATTTTGCAATGTATTTCCTCTTCTCAACCCTATACTCATTTTCTATGGGAAACCGTTGCCTCCACAAGTAATAACTACATTGTCTAGTCGAAAATCGGTCTTCTTCTGCTAACAAATGCATAATGAAGGACACGTTTTCATTGCTCCTAGAAAATTCAAGGTCAGTTTCTCGTAAAACATAGATTATATGAATTTTGTTAAGATCAAGATAGAAACCATGAAGGAGAAAAAATGAAATTGGATTCCAAGATGGAGGAGGAACTTACAAATGAGCAAGCATATCATGGGGCACCTTTTCTTGTTGCAGGTTATGGAAAGGTTCAAGTTTCTTTTTCTGAAAGAAGAATAGGTGTAGTTTTGAAACGAAATGGCCCAAATATTTTCACAGCAAAATGTAAATTTCCAACATTTGTAAAAACTAAAATATCTCCAACTTCAATAAACTGCTCAGAAACAAAACTTTCCCAACCATGTGTGAAAACTGCCCACATCTTAGCATAGCACAGGTTCACATGCCACAATTGCGCACTTGGGCCCTATAGTATTTCATCTTCACACACCCTACATTGTATTCTCTCCACATAATCAGTGGAGACCTCCTACAATAAACAAAATGCATTGTAAGAATAGTTATTTCCATCAAGAATTTATCCGATTCCAATTCACAATTCTTATTCTAATTCTAATTCTCAAGAATAAACAAAATTCTAATTCTCAATTTCTATGGTTGGATTTCACTAAATTTTGGTGTACACACCTAAAAGTAATTTCGGTGCCTTAACCGCCAACCAGTGCTACTGTACATATAACTGCACCAGTGTGTTTTAGTTACTGCGCGTTGGTGCTGATGATACCTAAGGACACACCAGTGAAGTGCTATTAAGTGACACACCGGTGACAAATAAACGCAAATAAAAAAAGCACAACTCTATTTTCTTTAAGTGAAAAAAAAAGAGGAAAATTTAAAAATGGGCAGAAAAATATTTTCGAAAATCTAATTTCATAAAATAATTCTTTAAATACTAAACACTTTTCATTGTTTCACTATTTTTGCTAAAATTTTCATCCAGAGATTTGCAGGAGACATACCTGGAGCAAGAGAGCATGAGAGCACTATGGAGCAGCGAAATACGTTCGAACAGAAGTATTCAGACAATCAAAAACCAAACCTCTGGTGATTCAAACCCTTTATCATAGAATTTCAAACCATCTCGTGATTAAATTTCATTATTTTTTTTACCTTTTCTGTAGTTTTATCCATTTTTACCCTAAACCCTTCATTTTTTTTGTTTTTTCCCTTTCTTCTCCCTTTTTCTGTGATTTCATAATTAGGGCTTTTCATTTTAGATTGGCATCCAACCCACGAGATGACTTGTATAGTCGGATCCCAATTCATTTGGCCATTGCGTGAATTTTTGGAAAAAATGGATTTTTTTTATCGGTGCACCCTGCGTAACCTAGCGCACCGGTGCATTGTATTATACAGTGCACCATGCAAGTACTGTAATAAAAAATTTGAAAATATTTTTTTTATATCAGTGTGCCATATATGAAATAGGGAACTGGTGCTACATATTACGAGGATAGCACCGTACGGTCTATTACAATGTTTGTGTTGTGCGTTTATAATATCCCCACGCACTGTACGATCTATTAGATTGTTTTTGCGGTGTGTTTTTAATACCCCCGCGCACCGACGGCGGTGCGTTTATCATGAAAGGCACACCGGTTTCTTGAGATTTATTTTTTACCTGAAAATTTGATAATTTATTTATAAATATATTTATGAATGATATGGTACAAGTTTCAAATTGATAAAGAAATGACTGACAAGATATCAAGTAAAAAAAATACTAATAACACATCAAGAAAAGAAAAGAAGGTGAGTTCTTTGTAAATTCTTTATAAAAAATATTATTTCTGAACTATATGTAAGTTTAACTAATATGTATTGTTTACTGTGTATTATGCAGAGCCACAAAATGATGAAGCTCGATAAGATTATTTCTGATCTAGGACCATAAGAGCGTAAAATCTTGATGGAAAAATTGCAAAAGGATGAATCAGGTGAATGGAAAAATAATATCGATCCAATATGAGTTTCTTTTTTTAATTATCATTAATAATATACTTAAAATTATTAGATCACATGTGTCAAACAGTCTATTAATTCACATCTATTTAATGTTCTATAGGGACCAACAACTCAGAAAATGAATGTTGTTCTAAGAAAAGAAAAAAAATAGAACATGCAAATGAAAATGAATTGCTCCTTAGCTAATCTTGAGTGGTGCTGGAGGTTAACGAAAGGGGGAAAAACTTTTACAAAAGTTTGAGGGATTTAGTGGAACGAATGTATAGACATTCTTTCCACCTACAATACAAAAATCAATCCAATCATTCCAAGAACCAAATTTTATCTAAACTACAGGAAGAGTTTATAGAGAATTGGTCAATGAGACATGTCAGACTTTTAATAGAAAAAACGTACAACAACAAAAAAGTAGGAATGAAAAAGTAATATTCCTTTAAATGCTTGTCTAGAATTATTTATAAATATCACTTTTGTTATATTTACTTTTCACATATCAATATAAAAATTAAATGATTTATTGTCATGTTACATTTTCAGAAAGATTATGAAAATCTCAAAAGATGAACGAGCTGATATCAGAAATATGCCAGTAGGAATGTCCAAAAAGGTGTACAAGGAGATGGTCAAAGAAATGGACAAAATTGCATAACAGGAGGAGCCATCTCAACAACAACATGCTTCAAATGTAATATGTAATCATTGAATTATCGATCATTAGGTACAATAAATAAATAATTTAGCATTAAATATTAATTTTCAAGAATTTCCTTGCAGAAAAGAAAAGAAAATGAAACCCATTCAACACATAAAACAGGACGACAAGGAAGAAAAGGGTTGATATCTAAGTTTGTGAGTAATTGTTCCTTCCTTATAACAAATTAACTAGATTTCATTTTTGTATTTTTTAAGTTGTTTTACAAAAATCATCATTGAATTTCTTCAAACAAGTGCTAACATACAAAGAAGAACCATCAAACGAATTGATTGAAATTAGGTTAAATATGGGTTGTGAGTATACGTTGGCATATCAGAAATTAATTGTGGAATTTGTAAGCATCTATCGATCTTGTTTTACTTAGCTCCATTTATAATTAATAGAACAAAAGAATCTTTTATATTAAATATATGATTTGTTATGGGGTGTAAAACTTGCAGGAAACAAAGTATGGAACTGCGCCAACAGATGAAATTTTGAAAGATGGCATGGCACATGGTTTCGAAAGAATGTGTGTAGTTTATGAGTCAATTGTTGCTATGGTACGTCATTTTTCTTTTCGATTTACATTGATGTATGTTATTTAATATTGCAATTTTCATTATTCTCACCAATGTATATACACTCATTTCAATTTATTTTTATGTTTGTAGATGGAAGATGAAGAAGAAGAAAACAATCAACACTGTGAACAAAACATTCCTGAAAATAACCCCCGTCATGGAAGTAGCTCTAGTAGTGATAGAAGTTCAAGTGAAGAATGATGATCACTATGTTTGGATATCAAAGCAAGGCATTGTATTTTCTAAAATATGTCTGTGAAGTTAGACATTTTGTTTAATATAATGGACATAGTGTCTCGATTGAAAGACAAAAGGATACCAATAGCTGTCCCATTTTGTATGATAACAACTGCCTTATATATATATATATATATATATATATATATATATGTTTTATTATATTGCGTTCTCCATTGTCGTTCTCAAATGCACTAATAAAAATTTAATTCATATGAATATTGTTATAAGATGTGTCGACTTTTGATGAATGATGAATTTAAAACAATCACAATAATTGCACTATCACAGGTTGATGTTTCTAAAAAATACAAAATGAAAACTGGTGCGTGTCAGTAACTGTACACCGGTGCGTTTGTATTCTGAAGCGCACCAATGCATTTCTACGACCTATGGGTACAACACAAATACCAAAACCAATTAAAAATATCGGTTTGTTTGTGTGGTACTGCGCACTGGTGCGCTAATGTGTCTATACGCACCAGTGTCACTGTACGATCTATGGGCACTACACGAATACCAATACCAATTATAAATCTCGGTGCGTCTGTGTGATACTGTGCACCATGGTGTTTATGTGTTTATAAGCACCAGTGCATTTGTACGACCTATGGGCACCACACAAATACCGATACCAACTATAAATCTCGGCACATTTGTGTGATAATACACACCAGTGCATTTCTATAAGTCTATGCACGGGTGTGTTGATACGACCTATGGGCATCGCACAAATCCCAAGAAAAATTAGAATGATACCGTGCATTGTATCACCAACACTACGCCTAGTGCGGTTTTATACCTTAATGGCCCGATGCAGTCTCCTTCAACTGCCCCGGGGCACCTTCTACATGTACGCACCGGTGCGTCAAAGCCATAGTAGCGCACCGATGAAAAAAACATCTGTAATAACCTCCGACCGCCCATTTTTTTTAGTTGTGTTGAATTTCCATTAAAAGCTCCGCCAAAACGTCCGTAACCATAAACAGATGTTGTAGAAAATGTTTTTTTGACAATTTTGGCCAATTTTATAACACTAAAAAACTCCTTTATAACCTTCGCTAGAGGTTCTTTTCCTTGTAGTGTACTTAGTATTTTTTCTGATTTAATAAATGAAGGGCTCGAGGTCTACATGGATGACTTCACTCCATATGGAGATTACTTCGATCAGGCACTGCAAACACTAGAAAAAGAATTGGAATGATGTATTGCTACCATATTATGCTTCAGTAATGAAAAGTGTCACATGATGATGACCGAAGGCATGATCCTAGGACACTACATCTCTGCAGCTAGAATACAGGTAGATCCGACAAAGATAAAAGTAATTCTCTTATTAGTCACACTTACTCAGACAAAGGTACGTAGTTTCCTTGGATATGCATGGTACTAACGTAGGTTCATAAAAAAAAAAATTCACAAATTTTTGTGCCTTTGTATGCATTAACTGGAAATGTTGAATTCCATTGGTCTAACAAATGTGACACACCTTTTTCATATTTGAAGAAATTGGTCTCAACTGCACTAGTCTTGCGTGGCCCTAATTGGGAGCTGTCGTTTCATATTTCTTTGGATGCATTAGATACAACGATAGGAGCTGTTCTCAGTCAAGAGGAGGACAAGAAGACCTACACTATTTATTATATCAGCAAGAATCTCACTCCTGCTGAACTAAATTATACAGTGACCGAAAAGGAATTATTGGTTGTCATTTATGCTATAAATAAATTTAGACATTACATAACTATCTATCAAGTATTCTTGTATGCTAATCATTCTGCCATTAGGTTTTTAGCTAACAAGCCTATTACAAATGGGAGAGTGACTCATTGGTTTTTGCTTTTATAAGAGTTAGATATAATTATTAAGGACCGTCCAAGGAAGGAGAACGTAGTTGCATATTTCTTGTCTCGAGTCCCAAAGACAAATAACCCACTGGTGGTAGATGATCAGTTCCCTGATGAGAATTTTTTTGTTGTGGCAGTAAAAGTGCCATGGTATGCAGATGTAGCAAATTATCTGGTTGAAGGGAAGCTGCCAAGACACTTGAAAACAAAGGAACAGAAGCTAGTTGTTCAACGTAGTGCTAGATTCTTTTGGATTGGTGGATACCTTGTCCTCATAGGAGATGATATGCACATACCTAGATGCATTCGAGAAGATGAGATCCATGACATCTTGAAGGCTTGCTATGACGAACCATGTGGTGAAAAATTTTCACATTGTAGGAAAAGGCACAAAGTATTACAAATGGGCTACTATTGGCCCACAATTTTTAAGGATGCAAAGAAATATGTGCAAGCCTGCGATAATTTCTAAAGAATGGGTCACCCTGGCCAATACGATGAGATGCCATTGTAGCCACATTTGGTGGTAGAACCTTTTGAACATTGGGCATTGGTCTTTGCTGGTCCATTCAATCTGCTATCAAATCAGAAGGCCTACATAATGATAGCCACATATTATTTGAAGAAGTGGGTAGAAACAGTGGCTTTGCCAAGAGCTACAGAACAGTCTGTGATCACTTTTATTTTTGAGTTATTTGTGCGATATGGCTTACCCAGAGAAGTGATAACTGAGGAGGGGCACAGTTTTGTAAGACATAAAATTATGGAAACTCTACGGAATGATCATGTCACTCATAAAGTCACCTCTCCCTACCACCTGCATGCAAACGAGCAGGTAGAAAGTACCAATAAAGTCATTGAGGCAATTCTCACTAAAATAGTCTCAACACATCACCGATATTGGGCTACTAGACTTCCAGAGGCCTTGTGGGCTTATCGCATAACTTGTTGAAACACTACCGGATATTCTCCATACCACCTGGTATTTGGAAAGGAACCAATTTTTCAAATTGAAGTTGAGATAAAGACTCTTAGAACAACCCAGGAAGTGGGGCTGGATTTGACAGAGGCCCAAGTTAAAAGACTTCAACAGATAAATGAATTAGATGAAGCGCGACTACTTGCTCTACAATGCACTGCAATTATTCAGCAACAACGGGCTGAGTGGCATGATAGCCTCATAAAAAAGAAGTCATTCCATAAAGGAGATTGGGCACTCCTCTACGACTCTAGATTCCAAGACTTCCTGGGTAAACTACAAACAAGGTGGCTTGGGCCATATGAAATTCAAGAAGTGAATAAAAATGGTACCATTACCTTGACCACCATAGATGGATCCAACTCTGCCTTTCAAATCAATGGACACCTGGTGCACCTCTATCATAAACCACTCACAAAAGAGTATTTCTACCAGTAGGTGCGTGACAATCCCACTATCTAGATTTGAGCTCCAGGAAGTAATGACCCAACAGCTTCAATTCCATAAAAAAATGTTACTTGTTTTTTTTTTGTAAATAGTGTATATATGCTTCCTGCATTTTATTGTAATTTACAGTTTTTTTCATCATTGTATAAAATAATTCCATTTTATTTCTCTTTTGATTGTTTTTGTTGTTCAAATCGATTGAACAGTTGTTGTTCAATCGACTGAAGAGTTGTTGTTCAAAGAAAATGAACAACCACATTTTTTTTCCTTTCGTGTGTTTTTTTTGTTTGTTTTTCAAACAAGTGAATAGTTGTTGTTCAATTGATTGAATAGTTGTTGTTCGAAGCAAATGAAAAACTGTTTTTCAGCGCGTTTTTTATTAATATTTTTGTTTTTCAATCCATTGAACAATTGACGTTCGATTGATTAAACAGTTGTTGTTCGATCCAATTGCACAACCGTTTTTTAGCTTGTTTTTTTTTAAACTTAATATTCTTGATTCTGATGTTCAATCAATTGAACAGTTGTTGTTCGAACCAATTGAACAACTGCATTCTTATTTTTGTGTGTTTTTAAAAGTTTTTTGTTCAAATTAGAAAAATTTATTCTTTTGTCTTTTGATGATTTCCTTTTAATATCCACCTTCCTTTACCCATTATTGCCATAAAAAACCATTTTATTGAATGATGATTTTGCACCTAAAAGAAGGGAAAAGCGAGGATATTTCTAATATTATGTTTTTTTTGAAATTTTGATGGATATATTTACTTTGGAAGCTGACATAGTTTATCTATATAATGAATGGTTGGATACCTCATGTTCATACATATTATCCCACAATTCCTTATCATAATTTTATGTTGCTTTATCTTTTTATGCTCTCAAGTGGTAATTCTCTTTGGCATGAGGATATGGGAATAAGGGAATCATTTGTATTGGTATTCTTTCTACTTCTTACACCATCCCTAACTCTTAAGGAGTTAATGAGCCTCAATCCATTTATAACAAAAATAAAATATATCTCTATGTGCAAATTTAAAAAATAAGAAGAGGATAGTGGGTCTCATTATGAGCCAGCCTACCATGATCATGAGGATATAATAGGTGACATTCCCACAATGGCCACCACACCAGGGTAGTGACCTTCTCGAGAGTTAAAACTGCTTGAAGGACTGGACGTATTATCATGAGCCAACCTGATCACTCTGTTGAATCCCTATGAATGGTACTATGAATATCTGGCCACCACACCAGCATAGTGGTCTCTCCACAAAACAAGCAAAGTGTCTACTTTAAAATAGAGGATTTTGGCTCATTTTTGGGTTAAAAAAACAACCCTATTAAGGCTATGGACGCCTACTGGCAGCAGTGGCTCTGCTTGTGGTATTGGAGTATTTTTTACAATAGCTAGTTATTTTACATGCCCCTATCTCTTATTGATCCATTCCTGAAATGGAATGCACTGTTTGACTAAGTGTTATCATTATAATAACCTATATGCATAATAAAATTTGATTTTAGATGAATTATCTTCATTATGCCGAATTGAGTGATGATATCATCCATCATCATCTGTTACCTATCATGCTTCCGTCATATTATGCCCTCAAAATAGAAAATCCTTTTCATAATAATTACTCCTTCACTTTTATCCCTTTTAGGTCATTTCCACCTAATGTACAATTGCGATGATTGATAGCCTCTAACTTCTAGTTCATGTGAATTATTGATTTCTGCCACATTTCCTCTTTTCTTGTGCTTAAAGGTCGTGGACGCCTTTCTCACATTGGAGGGGGTACAAATATCTATAATAAACATGCATGTGAATTAATTATGGGTCTCCATTCGGATAGGCTGTTTGGACAACAGAATCATTGCATTAACGTCATGCAGTCACATTTCTAATAATAAATTTTATAAGAGCCGCATGTAGTGTTTGTATTGTTTTTTAACTAACAAAGTCGAGAGAAGCGCATGCAAAAGGGTGAAGAAATCAGTTTCGAATTCACAGTAGCTATGGGTGGAAACTTTATTCGCAATGAACCCACAAAATTTCAAGTTATAGAATTGGCTCGCACTATTCTCTAAAAATCTGGTTGGATTTCATATATGAACAAGCTACAAGGGTTCAATACAGAGATATCAATCGAATTCCTGCAGAACCTACAGGAAGGGCACACCATAGTTAAAGGCAGAACTATACTAGTCTCTGAAGAAGTAATTGTTGAGGTCTCTGGACTTCCAATGGAAGGGAAAAAGTGGACCGATAAACATGTCCTCATACATGAAGCAGTTTCAGTATATCAGGACCCAGATGAGAAATTGGTACAAAAAGGAAAAGGTATTGACCTTGCATCCTTGAAGCAGCCTTGGCAAGAACTAGAAGTCATCATTCAAAAGTATATGACATGTGATGGATGCTAGGACGTGGTAAAGTCTCGTCAACTCAAATTTTTAGCTATACTCAAACAAAATATTTCAGTTAATTTACCTTTTTTCTTGAATTATATATTTCATGACACTACTGTTTGGATTAGGAAAGCTAAAAACCCTCAGGGAGTTGCCAGCCATCCTAGCCTGATAAAATTGATTATTTTTTATGAGTTAAAGAAAACATCAGTTAGCATGGGATAGCTTTGTTAATCTTTCCCTACTTGCCCCATGGAAAATTTTAGGGGCTAATATTCGTAGGTGGGCTAATTTTCCATGGTTTTTCCAAAAAAAAGATTCTTCAATTTCCATTTTTTTATAAAAACGATTCGCCCAAATTTTACAATATAAAATTATTTTACGTTAAAAACCGCCAACATTATATAGACAATATATATAATATCATTATAAATTTGAATAATTTTACAAATACATCAGTAAAAATTTTATATTTTGCATATTAGGGACTGGTGAGATTCGCCAATTTTTTAAACTTCAAGATAATTTTCCATCCTAAAAATTATCCCTGACTTGCCCCTGAAGAAAACCCTGATAGAGCATAAATTGATCATCCAAGAATAGACATACCAGTCCCTAGGAAAGCTAGAGGGAATAGAACATGTGTCTCGACGTCAAGTCCAGTAAAATGGAGATGGTCTAAAAGAATAAAAATTCAAAAAAATACCTCATCATTGCCAGATGAAACAGGGCCATCCTATACACCCCCTCTGAGCCCTCAAAATGCACCTTCACAGGGTTATGAGGAGGAAATGGTTCAAGTATTAGAACATATGAGAGCATCTTATGAAGCTAGGAGCCCATTTGAACAAATTTAGGAATAAAAGGATCTTTCAAACCAGTCTGCCTTTTTTGGCAGTTCTGGTCACACTGAAATCCTAACTTCCACTGATGAATTGTAGGATTTGAGGGATTTATCTCCCTCTGATAATGAATGTTGTAATAAGGAAGACCAGATAGACATTAGGGAAATTTTGAGGTCTAAAATGGGCCTCCTAAGGAAATAATAAAATAATAGCTAAACCAATAAAATAATATTTATGAATTTGCAATTCACTTTTTGCACCACAATCCATGTAACCATAGTTAAATTCAAATCAAAATTTGTACCAAAATAAAATTAATAAAAAAAATGTATTGATGTGACTATAAATAAGAATGAACTTTTCAAAAAAAAGTCATTATCATTGAACAACTAATGCATTTGTCCTTTGTACTTAAATAACTTAAAATAAAATATAAATATAAATTTATAAACTCTTAATTATATTGTATGTTATTAATTAAAATTTACATTATTTAAATTGTATAATAAGATGTAATTAATATACTATATAATATAATATAATAAATGTATAGGGATATGCATTGTTTCTTTCAAGAAATATGAAATGACAATAATATATTTTTATTCAAAAAGTGTGTGTGAAAGGACATTTATTATGAGTACTTAACTTTGACTTTAAAAGTACTTATAGCACTACCATGGTTAACCACGAGTTTTTATCCACCACTAAAAATGTGACAAGTAAGTACCTTTAACTCAAGCAATGCCACCTCAACCATTAGGGATGATATCATCCCCTAAAATGTGATTGGTTCTCATAAAGTGAATTTTGATTATACATTTTCCTTACGAGACCCATTTTAGACCTCAAAATTCCCCTAATAGAGAGAATCTGAGTCTGGAAATCAGTCAGGGATACTATTTTATTATACCATGACACAAATGTTGATACAACTCCTCTGACACCTGAAGAAAATATTGCTCCACCCAGCCAAGATATCAATGTTGACACAACATCTTTAGTGCCTAAAGAAAACATTATTTCATTAAATGATAAACCTAACACTGGCACAGAACCTCCTGAACCTGAAGCTGTTGCTGCACCTTCCCCTGCCAAAAACCCTTTGAAAGAAAAATCATCTTGGGCTAAGTTGAGAATGCGCAAGAAATGCAGAAAATTGAGAAAAAAAGTGAAATAGTTAAGAAAATGGTTGAAAGAGGTAGATAAGGCCTGGAAGCCTAAAAAGGAATTAGATACAGTGTAAGCCCAAATAGATTTAGTCAAACAAACTATAGATGTTGCTGAAGTCTCTATGTATACTGATTTGATACCTATAGATGACAAAGAAACCCAAATAGAGGAAACACTTGCTTATACCCATTTGGTACAAAGATCTTCCAATCTAAAGCTTTGTAATGAATTAATTCAAATGTAGCAAGAATTGGTCCAGTATCAGAAGGAAGCAGTGCCTTTGCAAGAACATCAGGCATTACTAAAATGATTTAATGACCTTACTGCAACTGAAGATGAAACCTTTTCCCAACTTAGGGAAGAAAGAGTGAAAGTGAAAGGGGCATAGGCTCAACTGGAAAAGGCTAAGACACAAACTAGTGTTGTTTGTTCTCTTTACTCAGATGTGTTCTCTTGTAGATCACCGACCACCAGTTATGCCTTATTTCTAGTGGAAAGGTATTTTTTGTTGAAGATCAAAGTTGCAAGAGCAGGGAATCCTACTACGTTTAATTCCAGTGAAGAATTTTTCCAATGTTGTAATGAATAGGATGAACAGGTCCAACACCTTCTATGTGAATTGTACTTTTACAATTTCTTTTTAGAATATGAAAGAGATAGTAACCCCAGTCCCTTCATTAGGGACATTCAGTTTCAAGATTTTCTATCTTTTGCTAAAAACTAGATTAAATGGGCTAAGGCCTACAATATCTTCCAGAAAAGAGAGCATGGGTTAGATTTATGGGTCAAAGGGGAACCTACAAAACCCCTACATTTATTCATTCAACATAAGAGGTTTATGCAATGGGAAGGAGTGATAGCCAAGCTAGGGAAAATTCACAAAGATATTGTACAGAATGGGAAAGGATACTTCCAGGGTATTCAGGGGGATGCTTTATTAGCAGCTAAGCAACGATGGCAAGCCTCTACCAATAACGTCAAGAACAGAGAGCCATTTGGTTACAGGAATTTTAAATCTGTTGCTTCTCATTTTCATATATATAGAAATTTAATTTTAAATATGGGCCCTACATGGATAGGATGCTGATATAGATGCCCCATCATATGGTACCCTCCTGAAGATTACCACCATGATTATGAATTTCCATAGGGACATACAAACTTGGCATTTGCAAAAGTGAAACAAAAGCATGGTTTTAGACTTTACAAGGAAGAGGTATATCCTACCTATTCCTTAACACAACTACACCTCAATCATCTATTTGCACGAGGACATGCAAAAAGGTAAAAAAGGGAGTATGTTGGGCCAAGGAAAAGGTACATTTTACCCCCATCTTTAGCTTGATTTATTATTAACTTTTATATGTTTTCCTTCATTTTAGAAATAAATCAAAGTAGAATAGTGTAAAAGTAGGGTAAAATGAATTATTAATAAATAGTGTGTTTAATAATATAAAAACTAATTTTTTCTATCTTTATTGATAGGAAATCTGAACTGACAAACTGTTGACCAAACGACCAAATAACAGCAATCAAGAAAGGAAAATGAAATCATGTCTGGTTACTGAAAATCAACAAAATATTGAAAGACACGTCTATTCTTGAAGAATTTAGCTGATAGTTGTGAAGCCTCAAGATCTCTTTATCCTGAGGATTCACTATTCTTTGTTGTGTTTCTCCTTAGAGTTATAAAATATCATAGGTGAAATATTACGGAGAGATTTTCCCGTGTATTGTAATTTTCTGCAATAAACATTTTATTCAGATAGAGCCTTTGAACTCTTGATGATGTACATGTTCTATTGATTAATGAAAGAGTTAGAGTTTTCATTATAAGTGGATTCTGAATATATCTTGGCAGAAGACTTCTACATGCTACGAGCCTGGTCCCTGGGAGTTTTTCTGCTATTTTGTGTTAGATGTTTATTTATTGATTCTCTCAATTTAGTAATTCTTACACTTTGTAGAATTACAATTCAATTCAGTAATTGCAAGTGTGGCGTGTTACGATTTCCTTTTCAAATAGGTTGAAGTTATCATTAATATTCCTTTATTGCTGGTGATGTTTTTCCATTTATTATATTGATTTCAGCGTGGTTAAGTAGTTGTTGTTCAATTCTGCACATTGTTATTTCTTGATTTTTTCCATTGCAAGTGTGAACGCATGGTTTGTTGTTCAAGCCTTAAGGTTGTTACTAATTTAATTATAGAGAATTCCATTACAAAATTTCAATAGGTGATTGTTGTTTAATTGATTAAGTATTCCTTTTCTATTGTTGTTCAATTCATTAAGCTTGTTTTTCAATTGACAAAGATCTTTAATTTCAACATTGAGTGTTTACTTTCTGCATAAGATTAGACTAAGAGTTTCATATGTTGATTGGTGTGAATTATTTCATAGCTTACTTTTGAATTGATTGATTGACCTTCGAGAATTAGATAGTATTTCTTACAACGATTTAGAGTAGTTGACCTCTAATTTCACTCACATATACTTTGCTTGCACTCTTGAAATAAATAGACTTTCCCTGGGTTGATGATTAATGTGAAGCATTAAGGTTACCTTTAACAGTCATCTTTTTGAACCAACATTATATATTATATACTTAAACAATTTCAAAATACTTGAAGAGTGTAATTCTATTTTCCTTTTCATTCACATGAATATTCAAAATTCTTGCAAATTGTAACAACACTATTGCTACACATATCTTCAACAATAAAATACTTAATATTTAACGCATACTACAATACAATGTATTTAATATACCGACTTATCAAATTGTTTTGGAAAAAAAAATATTGGAGCTACAATGCTCCTCCCAACCTTGAGTCTTCCTCCCAAATGAGTCCCATCAAGCTTCAATGGATTGCAACCAAAAAGTATGTTCTCTTATTCCTTTTTGTCAATTATACGTCCTTAACCTAGATCCATACTATGCGAGTCTAACTCCAGCATAAGACAAAAAATCCCTTTTCTCAAGATTCATTTTTCAATTAGTAACTACCTCCTCCCTTATCCATTAGGTGGCAAGAAGTTACTTTTCTCATTAATGAGCTCCACACTCTCCAGCTTCCTAAGACATTGTCTTTTTTATCTGAGGGAGTTATTGATCAATTTAATATTCCATTATTAGTAATATAATCCTTATATTATTTTCCTAGGTCTTACCTCATCCAAGGGTAAATAAATCCAACCAATTGCTTGCAGTCCATAACTTCTCTTTAGCCATTTGCAGCCTCAACATTATTTTACAATTATTTTTATTAAATTTAATAAAAATGAATTTATATAAAGTAATTATCAACATCAAAATGTTTTATGTTAATAATAAACCAATATCATTAAGTATTAAATTCACAACATCATCACACTTGACGTATACAAATTCGAAATTAATGCTACATCAAGGGATATCATAATTATATTCATCGGCATCAAATGCATGACTCTCATTCACAACAATTATGCATATTTTTTTATGAAATATTAGGGGATTAAGTCTCCCTCAATTTTCACGTGGCAATATATATTCATCGAAAGTATGAAACTAATTTGCAACTGTGATGAGATGTTGTAACAAAATTTTGATGGAGTAAGTATCGTTTCATTTACCATGTAACAAATTAAAGCTCCATATAATTTCCATGTGGTATTCTATGTTCATCGAACATATGACCTTGTGTTGTAACTAAAACAAACTATAGCAACAAAAATGGTGGATTAAGTCTCCCTACATATACCACATGGTAGATCAAATCTTTGCATAAATCCCACGTGGAAGTCACAAGAATTGAATATATGACCTTTAGTTGCAACTACAATACATAGTTTTAATTAAGAATAGATGGTTCAAGTCTCTCAAACTAACTCATAGTTGTCCTTTATTATCAAATATACAATCATTTTTTGCAATTATGATGAACTGATATGACGATATTTCAATGGTGTAAGTCTTCTCGCATCTACCATGTGGAAGTATCTTACATCAAATTCACGAAAACTGGATTTTTGCATCTTGAGTTCGATAAAACTATCCCAATGAACGAGGATAATATTCTTCGGTAGACTTCCAATGTGCATTCATCAAACTGGCATCAGTAAAGCATTAGAAAATATGCCAAATGTATAATGGATCTATGGAAGGAAGTAAATTGGTTCTTAAGAACCATCAACATCTTTTGGGCCCACCAATAATAGGTCTATACAATCACACTCTCGACGAAAATAATCTTGCCTCCAAATACTTTATGAAGTGAATGGCTACCCAAAATATAGATCACAACTATAATCATAGCCCATGTCTCCAAATTCTAAATATCCACCAATTGGATAATAAATTCCCCCACTTTCTCCAATGGTATACAATTCATATCCACATACTCTTCCAAGTGCCTTCCATAATGCAACATTGGTTTAGTCTCCCCTACCACTCCCATTAGAGGAACCCCAATGAGAAAGTATACGTTTTTTATTGTGATATGTATCTATAGACCCTAGACTAAAAATTCATCCACATTTTGGTCCCAAAACCTCACTTTCAATGTCAATATTTTTTTTCCTACCCTCATCAATGGGTTCTCAACAAACTTGAGCAACCTGTAGCATACACGAGATCTTATCAATACCTAGTTCCCCTGAACTTAGACACACATATCCTTAAACTCCTTTTCTCCCCATATCACTTTAAAATTATTTCATGCCTAAATAAATCCATCATCTCCTAGTTAAATATCATCATTTAATTGACCATGAAATCCATATCTATTAGGATACTCTATATCCTTACTCCCCAACAATATAAACCCAAGAATCCATACTTCACCAATGCACTTTTTGGTCCAGTTATTATGCTGTAAAAATGTATATATCCCCTTCAAATATGTGGTCAATATGATTAAATTCCCCCATATATACATTGGAACCCAAATATTTGGTGAGAGTTCCCCTAGGGTTGTTTGGACCCTAATGAAAACCATTAAATTGTTGAAATTTATAAGTAGAGTTAGGTTCCCAACACAAAATTCATAGAAATCAATTTCAATGATTGGATTGTTCATAACAATATCACTAAGATTTAGGGCCTCATACGTCTCCTTAAGATCTACTCCAAGAAGAACAACAATGCCTTGGAATTGGAGGGAAACCCCCCTTTATAGAATAAGCAATATTTTTCTCTTGGTCATTGAGAGCTCATATAGTCTCTAACTGAAACACCATAAACATTATTGGAATCATCATTATGAATTCTTCAAAAGTGTGTTCTAATATTTTTTCACTTTGATACTTCACCACATTTTTCCAATAATTCTTAAAGCATGTTCTCATTTTTCATATATTTCTACTCACTTATCCTCTTGATTAGGAACCACTTTATCATTGAAATTGTCAAATTATGGGTAGAATTTCACCATGAATAACCACTTATATTCACATGTATAGATATATATTAGGCCCCTTTACATTGGAATGAACACAAATCATATATTTTTAGTTCATTGCATTTATCTACCATATCTCCGAAATTACGTTTAGGGATCCTCACACCTTCATAGATGGATCATCCCATCCATATTTTTCATTTTTCATCTTTCAATGTTATATCCTTCCTTAAATGGTTGCCCTAGAATAGTGACCCTTGTTGCATTTTGGTACTCATGTCATTTAATCCCCTTTGGATTAGAAGTATACATTTCCTTCATACCATATTTGGAGCCACATGCATTTCTTCTCATCACTTTGGTAAGCTAATCACCCCCTAGAATCCATAATTTTTTCCATAGCATCTACCACTAGAGAGCCTTGTTTTGCTCAATTTTTTTATTCATTTCATGGTAGCATCATTTAGTTTCCCTCGTTTAAAGCATCTACGATGAGTCACCTTGATGCCCCATGGAGTTTATTCAAATTTTTAGCACCTCCATGATCTTTACCCATCCTATTTTTTTTTTATTTGGCCTACAATTGTATCATTGGTTTACTAATATATCTCTAAAAATTATCTACCTAGTCATTAACTATTCCTCGTGGAATTCTTTTAGTCACTTCTAGTTTAGCATTTTAATCTAGGTGGATATTAGTGGCCATATTTATATTCCACTTGGACCCCGATCATTGTTTCTTTCAGTTTCCTTAATTGTCACATAATTTACTATTTTTGGCATGTTTTCAGGTCATGAACTTATGGAGTCGTTTTGAGGCCCTAAACGACATTTTTTTGGAAAACAGGAAAATTTTTGGTTTATATTAAGAGTTTGTAGTTGAAATTTGTAGTCCTCAGATATATATTTCTAATGAGGTATCGTACACATCAAATAGAGGTCGTATGCCAATGTTATGACCCCAGGAAGTTGATGTACTAATTTACCCCAATGAGGCCCACAGACTTTTAACGTCATCTCCTAGGGTTAGGTTTTTGGATATTTAGGGTTTTCAATTTTTTCATAATAATAAATATGCCTTCAAGCCTCATTGTAACATAATTCATAAGGAACGTAGCCAGCACATCTCTTCTCTAATATATTAAGCTACCATGACATGAGCTAATTTATTTCCATTCTGCACGTAAACTATTCTCAGTACTTTTTTATTAATGAATTGAAGTTTTGTTTTTGTTGTATATCTGTGTTTTTTTTCATATCTATATTTCATTTTTTTCCTTAATCTGGATCACCATTTCATTTTTTCTTTGAACAAGAAAAGCATTAAGTCCAAATCTTAGTATCTTCAAATCCCCCATATGGTGTTAGTCTTTGTCAATAACATCATACTTTCTACCTCATGTTTGGTTCAAGAATTTATCACTTCCTTTACTGCAACAAGCCTTCCCCTATCAACTTCAACACCTATATTTTACAGGTTTGGCATAGAGGAAAATATAACTTGGGATCATATTTATACTTGGTATTCACCTCATATCATGTAGAGGGAGACCTAAATTCTTGTTTACTTCATTGTTTCATGTGTTCTTAAATCTTCCTCATTATTGCACACTTGAGAATAGTACACTTGATGGTCTACTAGTTTAGATGGTCTACCAAATTTTTTGGGCACGTGGGAACTATTTTAAACATTGGGAGGGGTTTTTCCTTTAGGTAACTACCCACATGCTTGGCATATAGCACTTCATGATCCATCCTCAATTGTAGTTCCTTTGATTGACTAGCTCAGTTTCACCATACTTAGAGCCCTCAACATGAGCTTCCCTTAAGTTCACTCAATTGGATCCTCATATCACGTTCCTATTCAGTAGGGATTCTTAGGTTTTTTCCTTTCCCTTCCCTCAGTCAGGGGGGAATGGTCTTATGTATCTAGATAAACAACTTCCATGATATCAATCTTGGCCTCTTTTGTTCCATGCATGTATATTCGAGACTATACATTTTATTGTATTATATTCTATCCTCTTGGTACCATCCATTCAATTTATTCTCATTTACACTTCATAAATTATATTACTTTGTTCAACCCCCTTTTTCTAGGCACACCATTATATTCTTAGTATTAATTTATCTCGATGGGTATGTGTATTCCTACCCTGTTTCATTAAGATTATGTACACCCACTCTAAGAATCTTCATTGATGAGTGATAAACTCCAAAATCCTCCTCTACGAGTGGTTGGTTTTAATCCTCATGATGACTCTTCTTGTTCCTTCAGATAGATCATCCTCATATAAAATAACACTACAATATATTTCAATCATACGATGTGTTCCTAACCTCATAAATTGGTGGGTAATCTATTGTCACACAAAAAGTGATCACCTAGCCAAAATTGATAAGATTACCAAATCTACCCCTTTGTAGTATGGGCTTCCCATGTTAAAACTCAAAGTTACACTAATACCCCATGAAAATACCTCAATGAACCATTTTTCCTAAGTTATTTTCACTAATTTTACCCATTTTATATGAAAATAACCTAAAAACCCATTATTTATAAGCTATTTTCTTTAGTTTTACCCATTTTCTATGAAAAATAACCCCCCACCCCATTTTTATGACTATTTTCATATAATTAACGTGAGAACCCACTTTTCGTAAATTAGGCACCCAAAATTAAATCCACCAACCTCTTTTATGACTTTTTCCTCCAATATTTAACTAAAAAGATAAAATAATATTAAATATGAAAGTTAGTAAGATCTTGATTTAGTCAAATAATCATATTTTATTATTTGGACCAAATCAACTCTACCCATTATTTTTCTATAAATATAAGAGGTTTTTCCTCACTCCTTATGAACAATTTTATCTTTGATTACCATTTTTCGTCACCAAGCATTTGTCTCTCACATTATCGTTCTTATTATTCACTTGGAAACAAACGAGTGAGTCAAACTTCACATTTTTTTTAACCACCGACCAAGAGAGAAAGGTCACCTAAGGCTTGGGATTACAAGGAATCCTCCCATAGAGGAGGTGAAGGGGAATCACATGGTATTTAGAGCCAATGCTTGATATTTCATACAAGCATTTCATTATGTATTGCAGTTTTTTTTGTTTCTTTAATCCTCTTTATATTCTTAGTTATATTATTGCATTTATTATTTTTCAAATTTATAAGCAATACAATGAATGTAACAAATCTAACTCCTAGGGTTTACGATCCACTTTTTCTTTTTCCTCTAGCTACAACCACTAGAGTAGTACTTTATTCTAACCCTTGTTGTAGAAAGAATGTAACACCCCATTTTCTTAATAACATATGAGCTCTCTAAATAATAAAGAAATAGTGAAAAATAAATCTATCTCCATAGGTGTAATATAAATATGAGAAAATATTTAACATTTAATAAGAACCTTTAATCTCTATTCTCCTTCCAACCAAGGAATTAGCTCTATAACAGATTACAATTAGTGCTCCGAACAATAATTTCTTAAGGGTAAAATTGAGTGTTATGCATCTACAATGTCAAGTAAATAATTTGTATACCCTACTTAGAAACCAAAAAATGTGAAACAAAATTAGTAAAGAAAAATAATAATTCTAATGAGAATGTAACATGAAAAAATAAGTATTTTCAATAGTCACATTGATCAAACATAAAAAAACTTAAATAAAGGTCCTCATAAATATTTTTAATTTATACAATGAAAACTATGGAAGTCTTATAGGTACCTAAAACCACAATTAATTATGGGTAAAATAACAGAGCATAAGTTGATTAAGTAACTTCAATAATTTTTTAGAAAATTATCCATATCTTTGTCCACTAAGCAACTCTTATCACATGCACCTTCATTTGTAATGGGTAATATCTAGAACAATTTACAAAAAACATCCTTAATCTCAAAGAATAATTCACCCTAGAAGCATTTTAAGTTCATAATATTTTTCCACAGTAGCACACAATTAATTAGTCCGTTACACACACACTTGTCATCGTCCCCGGCACCCCATCTCACACAATTGGAGGTATTATTCCGTGACCTGTGAGCAGTGACATAACTTGAAAACACTTTCATGGCATTCCCCTGAACATGTACTTTCATTTCCCTGAAGACAAATCCTTGTGAAAAACCCTAAAAACACCCCTTTTTGCATTGGCGCTGGCAGCCAGTTCAGTACCCGTGCCAATGGGGGAAATCCTTTAAAGAGGGCGCGCCGACCATACCGTCTCGCATTCGGCACCGCGCCACCATTTCAAGGAATTTTTTTTAAAAAAAATAAATGCGTGGGTTTCGTCTCTAACCAATCCATAAACTGGTATCTAATTTGAGTTGGGAGGTTTGGCTCCGGATCTCCATGTAGAGGAAGTGGTTTGCCACCCCTCATGGAAGCTTCCTTGAGGATAGGGCCAATCCGATGATTATAGGGATCCCAACTCCCCTTCCTCCATCTATAAAAGCTTACTCATATCCTTTGTAAGCTAGTCTCCAAGTTCCCAAGAGCCATCAGAGCCTTATGCTGCAAGAGCCTTGATTCATTCCCTTAAGGCCAAATCCAAGCAAGGAGATTATCGTTGAGACATCCGAAGAGAGAGGTTTGTCCCATCCCCGACAGGCTTTTTCGAGACGTGTTCCGCTGGCGACCCTCCGAAGGAGAATTCAACGTCAGAGCTATGGTTGTATTCTTCTTTGATTGATTAATGATAAGCGACTATTGGTTATGGTTCCACTTCTGTTGTTGATTATGATGATGAGTTATGTCTTCTCTGACTGACATATAGTTGCATATACTGGATTTTACGCTTGCGTTTGTTTTGTTTCTTGCGTGTGCAGGTGTCCGATCACGGAGATCGTGAGGATTGTGATCTGCCAGAGCTAAGGAACGGGAGTGCTACTTTCTCTACAAGCGACAGCGTTGGATTCCAGGTAAGCCTTCATCGCTAGTTGGTTTATTTGCAATTAGGAACCTGCACTATAGCGTGAACGATTGTTGCTAGACCCGGTCTAGGCTAGTAGGGATCGCCTCTGTCCGCAGAGGGGATTTACCTCCACAACAATTTGGTGACTCCGCTGGGGATCATCTAGCTTGTTGTTGTTCTGCTTTGTAAGCTACAGAAGGAGCCTGAAGTTAGCCAGATAGCCTTCGAAACGCTATTGCTCTGCATTAGCGAAGTAGATAAAAGCTGCTTCAGTCAATCTCCGGTTTAATTTATGAACTGAACACTTGGAGTATTGTCCTGTCTTTTTGGTTGTTTCTCGATTCTGCTTGCTTGATCGGCTCTTTTGGCTGGCTCTTTTTGTGATTTTGGCTTTTGGTTAGCTTGATCATCACTGGTCTGCTTGTTGAAGTGTTTTTTTTTTTAATTTTTTCCATATAAAACTCGACTGGCGCGCTTTACAGCTTGACAATCGTGCCCACTGGCGCAGGTTGCTAGTGTATTACCCGCGCCAATTCGTTTCTGGCACTAGTTTCAGCCTCACAGTCGCGCCAATCCTGTGAGGTACTAGGGTTTGCTCTGTTTTGACCTTCCTGAGCTTGATCAGTGTGTTTGGTTTTGTTTTTTCAACTGCTTGAGTGTTCTGGAGCCTTGTTTGACTGGCTGTGACCTTCGTCCTTTGGTTGTTTGCCCGTTTCCATCGATTTCACATTCTAGCCCTAGGGCATCTAGGTGCTCTTGTGTGTCGAGCCTCCCTTGGGAGTTTTTGGTTTCTATTTGTTCAGTCAACCTTTTGATTGCTCCTCTGCATTCGTTTGGCGGTTGTTTATCATTTTATTGCGTTATTTGAGTGTTTGTTCTCTTCTTCATTCGAATTTCGCTTTGTCTCGTTTTGGGCCTAGATTACATGGTCCATTTGAGTCTTTGGGATTCTCTTGGTTTTGAGGGACTGTTTTGTCAATTTGGAGATCTGATTGTGTGTTTGCGTTGAGTGAAATTTGTGTGTTTTGCTCTTTCCTCATCACTTCTCAAATTTCTCTTTTCATTAGTTTTCATTTTGTTTAGTGCACTTTGCTATTAAACATTGAAAATATAAAAAATCTCTTTTGCTTTTGATTAGTTAGTGCAAATTAAAATCTTTTCGGTGTTATTAGTGATTAGTGACTTTGAGAGAAAAGTTTTTGGTTTACATTAGCTGCATTAGAGACTTTGTTGGTTGTTTTCTGATCATTTTGTTTGTGTGAAAAGCTCTCAACTCTCTCATAATTAGCTTTCATCGAATGAAATGATATACTGTGGCATATAGTGTGCATTTAGGAGATTTTGAGACATCACACTCGCTAGGGCCTGAAAACTGAAATGTAATTGAAGATAAACATTAAAATTTATTCAATTTACACTAAGGCAGCATTGAAACATTAACGCAACATTTAGAGGTCTAGGCTAGAGACGTGTTCTGGCGTCTTTAAACCTAGTAGCTGTCGTTCGCCTCTTGGCTTTAGACAGCACTAGTACGGACTTGTGCTCCCCGTACCATCGAGTATATAAAGGGAGACCCCACTAGGTTTCTATCCTTTATCCATAGGAAGCCGAGTCTGCCGCCCTATACCCGTGATACACCGGACACAGCATTCGGGGAGATTGCCTACACGTACGTTAAGTCCTTGGTTGATTTCTCTTTCATTTTGAAACCAAGGTGTATATTGCAGTTCACGGTTATTTGGTACACCCTTTACCTAGTATTCCTGAGTAGTCATTTGATCTTTTTTGACTCTTTAAATTTGAAAGGATCACCAAGCGCTTGTCCTTTCACGCTTGCTTCAAAACTGAAAGAGATAGAGTCACCTTTCATCCGTTTCTCGACTCTTAAAACATGAAACGATGAAGTTTCTAAGTTTCAATGTGGTAAAATAAATCACCCGCGATCACACGCCCTCTTAGATTTTGCCTGTTGGCCATTTGATTGTGTGTCTTGACTCTTTTTCAGCCTGTGTGTGTTGTGCTTGATCTTTTTTCATTGTTGTCACAGTGGCAGAACCTTATGTTTCGTCTACTGGTAGTCCATATACAGACGATTCATCACAGGCTTCTCATTCCTCTGCTGAACCCTAACAGCCCATCGTTTCCGAGTTTCCCGACAAGGGACCAGTTCTGTCTGAGCAGCCCTTTGGAGGACCAGTTGAGTTCAATTGGCCCTTTTTCGACCCTTGGTTTGGATTGGGAGTAGGGGAAGATTTCCCTCCTCTTACATCGAGTTCGCCTTTTATAGCTGTTGTTATTCCTCCTAGTCCTCGCCGTCTGTTACGAGATCTAGCGACAGGTTCAAATATGAGTGATTCTCCTAGTGAGGAAATCTCCACGTATGGTGAATATTACCAGTTATTCCCTCGACAGTTATTTCCAGAAGGCAACCCTGAACCATATGTTATGTCATCACATGGTCCCTCATTACCAGCCGGGTATAGATCCTTGGGTCAGATTATTGTTGCCGCTGCCTCTATGAGGGTATCAGCTCCTTCTATGAGGCCGGTTGTTCCTTCATTGGGGATGTCTCCATGGACACCCGTTACGTCATCCCCTTAGGTTACTTCTGTACCCTCCATGCCCACTGTTTGTGTGGCTGCATCTGCACCCGCTGTTACTACCTAATCCGTAAGGACCACATCGCTTCCCGAAGACATCTACATAGCATTTGCTATGCCGGAGAACATCTCTCCGGAGGAGTATCGATTGTCCTTGAAACAATCGAACCCCGAGGTCGGACAGTCCTCTCAAGATCCCAACCGCTCGTATTTTTCGCAGTATGCACAGGATAGTACACCCATGTACGTCTTTCCATATCAGTACGATGAGCATGGGAACCCTTTACGTTTACTTGCTCCTGAGGCTCAACTTCATGCTCAGGGTTTACCTTATAACCAAGCTGGACAACCTTTTAACCCGCAAGGACAACCTTTTCAAGGCCAACCTTCGGGCTAGCCTGGCTATTCTTATGACCCGTAAGGACAGCTCATACAGGGCTACCCTCCGGGCCAACAAGGGCCATTATACGGTACGCAAGGACAGTGTTACAAACCTTCTGGTCAACTCGTGCAGCCTCTCCCTGGAGTCCCACCTGGGCAACCTCAAGGACTCACAGGTCAACCGGGGTACCAACCCGGGCTGGTATACGGTCCTGGGGGGCAAGTCCAACCTTCTCAACCCATGCAACCTCAGTATCCTCTTGGTCCCAATGTTGCACATCAGCCAGGACCATCTTATAGTCCTGTTGCGGGTCAAACCAGATATCAGCAACCACCTGGCTCCATTCCACTACCAGGCCAACCGGCCCATCCGGTACAACCTGGTATCCCACCACCAAGCCAACCGGCCAATACAGCACAACCTGGTGTCCCTCCACCAGGCCAACCGGCCCATCCAGCACAACCTGGTGCTCCTCAACAGCCAGGACAACCTGCACAACCAGCACAACCTGTTTATCCGGGTCAACCTGTTCAACCAAGGCAGCCCGCTCAGCCAGGTCAGCTTGTTCAGCCAGGCTAGCCTGCACATCCTATCAACCCTGCCCAACAGCCAACTTATTCAATGCCGCAGCCAAATCAACCACTGCGCCCTAATTATCAGGCTCAGCAGGGTCCCACCTATCAGTAGCCCACTCGACCTCAAGGCGGTTACTATTCTCATGGTCAATACCGACCGAATTATAGCCAGCCCCAAGGTTCTAACTATTACTCTCAACAACCTGGCTACACCTATGCTCAGCAGCCAAATCCACATGCTGCTCACACAAGGCCGACATATAATCAAGGTCCATACTCTGGTTATCAAGCCCCGTACACTGGTTACCAGCAACCGAATCAGACTAGATATGCACCCTATACCCCCTACGGTCAGAATCCTGCTGGACAGAACCCTTGGGGGCAAGGATATTCTCAACCAGTGTGAAGTACAGGTACTGGTCCTTATCCAGGGCCAGGCATGCCGTCCAATCCGCCATTTCCGTTTCTGGCTACCTTGGAATTATCGGATGTTTCGAAATTAAATAATGATCCAATTCTGCACAATCCTTATTGGCCTCCGGTTCCTACCAAGGTACCCGGTGATTGCCCCAAGTTTGAGGGTAAAGCTGGGGAGGACCCCCAAGCTCATGTGATGACTTACCATCTTTGGTGTTCATCCAACTCTTGGGTGGATGATTCAATTCGTCTACGCCTCTTCCAGCGCACTTTGACTGGTGCTGCCGCTAAGTGGTATATTGAATTATCCCGTGGCATCTTTCAAGATTTCAATACGTTAGCCATGGCTTTTCTAACTCACTTTCAGTTACCGGTTCGCTACGAAGCCGGGACGCACCTCCTGACTTCTTTGAAGCAGGACAAAGCCACCCACATTTCTGATCACATTCATGAGTGGCGACGTCGTTGTAGACTGATCAAGTTCCATATACCTGATCAGATACTAACTCATTGGTTCACCACCTCCTTCGTTAACAAAATCGCCCAAGATATTGCTATGGGAGCGTGTGTGACTGAAGAACAAGCCATAGCGCATGCCCAATATCTGGATCTGGTATACTCTCAGTCTGGCATGCTTTATGATATTTTACCTGATGCTCCACGGTTTGGAACCTCTAAAGCTCCACCTACCCCGGCGGTGGATGGTGTTATTGGTTCCATGTCTCAGAATTCGAAGAAATCTTCGAATGGGAAGCAGAAGTCCAACTCATCCAATAATTCTGCTCCTCTCGCCCCTCCCGATTCTGGCAAAACTGCGGAGGTTAACGCCGTTCAGGCTAATCCTACGGAAAAAGCCTCCAAATGAAAGAAGAAGGGCAAAGGTAAATCCAAATCCGACGCTCCAAAGCCAGAATCTTCCAAACCCCGTACCGAAGACGGTTCCCAACGCAAACCGAAGTACCCCTGCCTTATCTATGAAGGAGATCATTATACAAATGATTGTCCACAATGATCTGAAGTTAGTCAACTTCTAAAAGGCTCCAAAGGGACTCCGGCAGTTCTTAAAGAACCGTTCCCGTCTCAGCAGACCCAGATGGTTGAACAACCTTCACCATCTGCACCATTTGGGTCCCAGGTCTTTATGATGAATGGTGCTGCACCTATCTCTATTGCTACGCGTTTGAAGGATTACAACGAATCGTGTCAGGCACTTGGGAAGGCAGTTGTGGACGGTCCACCTCCCCCACCTATCTCCAGTTCGTTGGAGATTGAGAAGCCCACTGTTGAACCTGTTGTGAGGCCACCTTCTAAAGGTGTTCTACGAAGATCTTCCTACAACCCAAATGCCCGTGCCGCTCAGCACTACAGTATTGTTGAGGATTTGGCACAGGCGCCTTCTGCCATGTCTGCATTGGAAGTTCTTCAAAGTTTCCCGTCACAACGGAAATCTTTGTTGTCTGCAATCGGTGGGATCGATCCCACTGATTCTAATCTTCTCACCTTCGACTTAGAGAACTTTACCCCCCGACTTCCACATCAGATCGCTCTTGTTATTCAAGTCAGGATCAACGGTCTTAACATCCATAGGGCCGTTGTGGATGAAGGTGCTTCTACCTGTGTCATGTCGCCCGCTTGCTGGAAGGCCATTGGCTCTCCGGCCCTTTCATCGTCTCCTAATGCCCTAGAGGCATTCGATGGTCGGGAATCAAAACCCTTGGGTGTTCTCGAGAGTTTAGCAATTACCTTACAAGGGAAGACAGTCAACGTAGAAGTAGAAGTAGTTGATGCCAAGCTTAACTACAATATACTTCTCGGCCGCAGTTGGACTCATTCCATGCTATGCGTGCCATCCACCCTCTTTCGACTTCTTAAGTTCCCTCACGAGGGAAAAATTGTTACGGTGGATCAGTTGTCTTTCTTCACCTCCACCTCCGAGAACAACGTTCCTTACATGGATCAGATTCCAAATCCCCCTGACAGTGTAGGACCCGGTCTCTTCAAGGACCCCGTCCTCATGGGTATTTTTCCCGCACCACCACCGCACACTGCTCAAGTTAATATGATCTCTAGGTATGATGACCCATGGCTCATCCCTTCGCCTGAGCAGGTGACTGAGTTTGGAGAATCAATGCCCTTAACTCCGGTAGATATTAACTACTGTGAAATCGTCACCGCATCTGATCCTCCCCCTCCTCAGCATGCTCCTTCGAGCATGGCTTTAGACATCTATTCTCAATCCCCCTGGCTCGGCGAGGCCGACTCGCCTGATCCTCTTAAAGAGATTTTCCCTTCTGATGAAGCCATTGTTGAAACAATGTCTCTTGAGGAGCTGCCTTGGAGCGATGGACATCATCGTTCCTCATTTATGCCTAGCTTGGGGGCAATGTCAGATTTTCTAGAGCGTTTTGCATCTCAAGTTCCCACTCCACCTCTCCAGACGCCCATATTGACACATGAGGTGCTTTCAGAGGGAAACCTGAGCAACATTACTCAAACCATTCCAATCGACATCTCCGTTAAACTGGGGATAGTTGAGAACATACACGTGGGAGTGACTTGTTCTCCTGATGAGATACGAGTTTATACTGATTTTTTTCAAGAATTCAGAGATGTGTTCGCCTAGTCCTATGAGGAAATGCCCGAGATTGATCCCAGCATAGTAGTGCACGAGATTCCTACCTATCCTGGTGCGAAACCCGTGCGCCAACGCCTATGCCCGGTGCATCCTCGCAAAGCCGCTGCCATCAAAGCAGAAGTTGCAAAAATTCTAAACGCGGGCTTCATTTACCCGATTCCCCTCACAGAATGGGTCTCCAACATTGTCCCTGTAGATAAGAAACAGGGTACTATCAGAGTTTGTGTTGATTACCGAGATATTAATCGGGCCTGTCCAAAGGACAACTATCCTACTCCCTTCATATATCAAGTCATTGACGAATGTGCCGGGAGTGAGATTCATTCCCTGATGGACGGATTTTCCGGGTATAACCAGAGAAACATTCTACCCGCTGATCAACACAAGACTGCATTCATCTGTCCGTGGGGTACTTTTGCCTATAAAAATCTCCCGTTCGGCTTGAAGAACGTTGGAGCCACTTTCTAGCATGCTATGTCTTACGCGTTCCATGACATACGCCATATCGTTCAGCATTAACTGGACGATTTTCCAGCTCACTCAGCTCGGCGAGAGGACCACCCAGAACACCTCTGCCAGATTTTCCTTCGTTGTCGACGCTATAATATCTGGCTCAACCCTCATAAATGCGTCTTTTGCATGGATTCTGGCCGTTTTTTGGGGTTCATAGTCTCCAAGGATGGGATTCGCCTCGATCCCCTAAAGGTCGAGGCCATTGTCAATCTCCCATCACCCTCTTCGTTATATCAATTGCAGAGTCTGCAGGGAAAATCTAACTTCCTAAGACGCTTTATACTGAACTACGTGGAAGTGGCCAAAGGATTCACGCGTCTTTTAAAGCAGAACGTTCCCTTTCATTGGGACAACATTGCTCAACAATCCTTTGAGAAGCCCAAGACGTTACTTGTTAATGCTCCGTTGCTTCGGCCTCCAAACTATCACCGTGATTTCACTTTATACTTGGCTACCGCCTTTAGCACCATAGCTATGGTTCTGGTGCAGGATGACGATGATGGCAACGAACACGTTTTTTACTATCTATCACGAAATCTTCTCGACACAGAAACGCGTTACGCTCACATCGAGAAGCTAGCTTTAGTAGCTGTACAAGCTGTGCAATGTTTCCGCCACTACATCCTCCTGCGTACCGTAACCGTGGTTTCGGATTGTAACCCCATGACATATATTCTTTCTCGACAATTACTGGGGGGAAAATACTCCAAATGGATCATTATCCTTCAGGAGCTCGACCTAGAGTTTACTACTGCTAAGTCGACCAAATCACTGGTTTTCGCGGATCTTATTTGCTCCCTCCCAACAGACTCCCCACCATCTCATTATGAAGAACATATTCCGGACGAAACCATCTTCCTTATCAGCACTCGTAACCCATGGTATGGCGATATTATTGTGTATCTTCAGACGTCAACCTTCCGCTCTGAGTTGACCAAAGATGCCCGACGTCGAATTCGGCATCAGTCTCAACCCTGCCGCATTGTAGGAGATACATTATACCGGGTTGGAGTAGATTCGGTACTCCGTCAGTGCTTAACTTTGGAAGAGGCCGAAAGAGTCTTAAATGACTGTCACAGTGCCGCCTATGGTGGTCACATGTCTGGATATGCCACCGCCCATAAGATTCTGCGTGCGGGTTACTTCTGGCCGTCAATCTTCAAAGATTGTATTGTTGCAGTCCGCAAATGTCACGCATGCCAGGTCTTCCAGTGCAAGATGCGCGCGCCACCCCTCCCTCTACATCCTGTCATTACCGTCGGCCCTTTCGCAAAATGGGGCGTAGATTTCATGACGTATAACCCTCATTCGGCCGGGGGGCATGCATATATAATTATCTCTGTCGACTACTTTACTAAGTGGGCCGAAGCGATGCCTACACTAGCCGTCGATGGTAAGACAGCTGCCCAATTTATCTTCAACCACATCATTGCACGTTTCGGGGTCCCTCAGGCCATTGTTACCGATCATGGTACTCACTTTCGAGATTACATGATGGCCGAGCTGACATCAAGATTGGGATTACGACACGATAGCTCAACGCCATATTACCCCCAGGAAAATGGCCAGGTTGAGGCTGTGAACAAATTTTTGGTCACAATGCTTCAACGAACAATTGGAATTCATAAGTCCAATTGGCACCTCCAATTGTTCTCAGCTCTATGGGCATACCGGACGTCAGCAAAGAGTGCAACCGGATTCACACCATTCCAATTGGTGTATGGTCTGGAAGCAACTCTTCCGGTTGAGTGCGAAATTCCTTCCTTAAAGCTAGTTGTGGAACTTTTTCCCGATACTTCTCCTGAAGAAGAGCATCTCTTGTATTTGGAATGGTTGGATGAAACCCGCCGCTTGGTTGCTTTAGTCCTTGAAGCACAAAAAAAGCAGATCAAAGCACACTTTGATCAATCAGTCTCTCCACATTCCTTTGTCGAAGGGGACCTTGTCCTCCTATACGACCAAGCGCACGAAAAACTCGAGGTAGGAAAGCTCCAACCCATGTGGCATGGGCCCTATATAATAAAACGAGTATTGAAGAATGGGGCTTATGAGCTCATTTATTATGAAGGAGTTCCATTGGCGCAGCCTAGGAATGGGCTGTACCTTAAGAAATACTACGCTTGAAGTTATTTTTAGTGTGGTGTGTGTACATAGGTGTGTATATTCATTTGTGTGCATGTGTGGTGTGGTGTGTGATGTAAGCACCTTTCTGCTGATCGGGTCTTCCTGATTGTGCAAATTTCCATTACTCCGTTTGTGGGTTTCGCGGATGGTGCCTCCCGCAGTACCAGGAATCTATCTTCGGCAGCCTGGGTAATCTATGATCCTGCTGGTGAGTTGGTTAACCTGCAAGGTGTGTGTCTGGGTCCTGCTACAAATAATATCGTGGAATATAGTGTTGTATTGGAATTATTAACCGAGGCTGCGAACCTTGGCATTCGTGAATTACTTGTGTATCTAGACTCACAACTTGTAGTATTACAACTTAATGGGCATTATTCAGTAAGAAATCCATCCATTTTAGGCCTGTATTTGCGTATTCGTTTGCTGGAGAGAAATTTTGACTATATTACATATCAACACATACCCAGACATACGAATACATTAACAAGATGTAGTAGCTAATTTGGTTTTAGATAGACATTTGCACAATTTATAAACAAAAACTGTCATCATGTAAGAAGATCCATCCGAGAAATAGGTATGTATATATATATGTGTCGAAATGTTTACAGAGTGTGCATCACATAAAATCAAAAATATACATGTTGCGTCATAAAGTACATCCCGAGACAACATGTATCTCAAAAAATATGCATGAAAGAAGCCCTGAGGTGTCTAATCCACATGGTGCTCATGGTAACATGCTACCACGCCTGCACTAGCATCTCAAAAGTTGGTGGAGGCGACTAGGCACTCCCACCGTATGTGTCTGAAATCACTACGCCGGGACATCACCCGGTAGCCGGCATAGTCTGAATCCCCCGGGAAATCCCCTCAGGTTGTTGGATCAGCTCTCCTCCCCCTCGGCACCCTCCGCGCCGAGGGTCACCTGCTGACCGAGTTCTCCGTGAAATAGGAGACATACCGGCAGTCTCCTTCGGGGCCGACATACTGCACACATATAAAATTGGTGTCGGAAACGCGACATGTATTACCCAAAAAATCACAAAACATAAAAATAAAAAAGAGAGGTGATACTCAACGTCGTCCCGGTCTACCCCATCCGGAGCAAGTGGGAAGAATCCTGGGTCACGGGCCAAATCGGGTTTCAGACCACGGACCAATCGACCGCGAGTCGGTGATGCGTAAACACTCAGCCGGCCTCCAAGACACCGTTTCGCTTCTCTCGACTTCGGGCATAAAGTGTTGCGAGCGATCCATCCTCGGCTCGTGGTATCGCACAAAGAACGATGGCCCCTTGGCCTTGGAAGATAGGTAGTCGTTCGAGGATGAACGATACCAAAATGGAACCATAGCTAGCGTCTTCCGCTTGACTTGCTTGCACTTTTGTGAGCTGCCTTTTGATATTTGTTGTGTTGCTGCATGGCAATCAAACGAGTTGTTGGACTCATACACTCACGGCTAGCGAAGATTTGGGCCTTGGTTGCCCGTGTGGAGCTTGCGATCCACAGCTCGTGTGATGGTGTGTGTAGCATCACTCCGTTGCTAGATCCTAGACACAGGAGATGTCTCACCTTTCCCGCTTCCCCGAGTCCGGTTCGTGCCTCGGGCACACGCCTCGCCATTACCTCGCTCCATATTTTTCCCCATGGTCCGTCGCTCGCGGTAGGGCCGGACGCACTGACAACGGGCCTCGACATGAAATATAGTCATTAAAACCTCGAGTTCCATTGTGGTCCCGCAAGTTTAAATACTTCTTCATTTTGCGTCCCATATACTCGACTAAGTATTGTAGTACTGTCTGGTCGAGTTCGTGTAGGGCGTGAGGGAAGAATTTTTTAAGACCACAAATTTCGGGTGCAATCATACAGCTCCTCGACTCTCCATATAATTTCATCTTCTGTCCATGTTCTTTCTCCATTCATAAATCATTTGTTTTCCTTTATATTTCGCATCAACACCATCATACATTGCTAGATCTCCTGTACATTTGAAAATCCACTTTATAGCTCACATTTTCAAAATTTTGAGCGAGATTATGTTGTGCCATTGGTGAAACCTCTTGTGAGGAAATGTCCATTGGCGGCCCGTCGGTGTCGATACCGTGCCAATGGGGAGAACCCTAAAAGTTAAAAATGGTTCTCCCAAAAGTCTAATACATAATAAAAACATATAAAAAATGGATTGAAATGGAGCTTTAAAGCGCCTTTACCTTTCGAAAGCAAAACATGGATCAACAGTAGCACTGGATCAGTCAGTAATCACATGTAGATTGTATACAAAATGGAACATACTCTCAATGAGGTAAACAGTAAAAAGTAATTTTGTTTTTTACGTATTTGAGTTTTATTTATAAATTTTTGAAATCTAATTAGGTTTTAAAAGTCATTTTTATTAATATTTTGATATATTTTGCTTTGAAAATGGATTACACCTTTGCTTCATTGTATGCATGATAGTATTTACGTAACCTAAACATATGACACGAGTTGTATTATACTTTTTTCGACTCGGTAAATATATGAAAAAGTCATTTTTGGAGTCATCTTTCAGGCTCTTTTCTAACTCTCTAAACATGAAAATATTTCCGAGAGCTCATGTCATTTTGATCTCTAAAGTGGCCATGAAATGACATCTACCGAAAGATACGTTTACCCCCTTTTCGGGATGGGGTAGATTACTTACGAAAAGGAATACCCTAGCCTATCGCGTATCTAGGGAGGTTTTCTTAGAAATAGTTTTCTACCTTTTTCAGATCTGAGGAACTACTTTACTGAAAAGGACTCGTTGGAGTTTAATTTTCCGCTATCTTTTCAAACCTCTAAATATGTAAAAAGGCATCGAGTTCTTCCTTCGTGAGACTCGTTAAAACCTCGATGACTGGTTGATTTAGTTGAAATGACGATCTATATCGAGTTCCTCCTTCCTAGGGCTCGATAAATGTACTAGGATGGGCTTTATACAACAAGAATATGGTATCCCTCTTCAAGATTGTGTAAAAATAAAGAGGTACTCACCAAAAATGGTGGGGAAAAATGGAACCAAAATCATTGGTCGTGCTAGCAAATGTCGCCTTCGAACATGGTAGGCATCTTTTTGCATTCATGTCATCAGAGATATCTCATCTCGTTTGTTCACTTTCTCTATGGGTTTGGGTAATCCCTTGACCTCTCATCTGCCTCTCTTTGTCATGTGTATGTCATGATCTTTTGATGTCAAATACTGCGCAAATCCACTGTCGATAAATGCTACGATATGTTCAAGAGAAGTTGACCTCTCGCACATTCCAACCTTCCTCGCGATTCTCATCCGATCGTGATTCACAAAGACATTATGTTCCTCTCGTCTACGTGTCGATGATCCGGAAACACTATGGCCAGCACCGATTAAGGTCACTTCTTGTCGACTTCAAAACCATATCCGTGAAGCCCGATCTAGAGACTCCTCTCGGTGCTAGAGCCCGCATGTCAATGGTAGTTCTTCGTTGCTCGACGTGAGGTTTTCATCATTGGCCTCCGATTGGAGTGATTATACGTGTGTTCGAATGTCAGCTCATTGATTCACGCGTCGTAGATTGCAGCCTGCATAGTACCTTGAGGGCCATTGTCATCATCGGTGGTGACCTCTCACGGCCGTTAACAACTTTCATCATTGCCGGTAATCGTCGATGTTCTCACATGTTCGATTTAGCTCACATATTCGCATGCTTGAACTTGTGCTTTTGTCTGGTCGAATGGAGCACAAGACCCCGGATTCATGTATGTTATAATCCAGGTTGCGATTTTGTGGATTCTTATGATTAGTTACATGACTCATCGATTGGATGGTTGTGACCATACCCGCAGTCTATTTATCGATCCTCACCGGGATGGCTGGTCCATGCCCCTCGATCTCGATTATTTATACTCGATGATGGATGGCTGCCTTGCCACGATATATCATGTATCCGAGATATCAGTTGTATGTTCTACGTAGGTTTTCCGACTCGCGGTGTTTCCGCTTGACACGTTCAGAAATAATTTCACCCCTCTCTCTTTCGGGCCTCATGCTTTAGGGGGGCATCTGCGTTACTAATAACTTTGTGATCTGTCCTCGCAATTCCCCATCCTCGCACAATTGAGGGCTCATTCCCAAGACTTGTGAGCAGTGACATAACTTGAAACCACATTCATGACATCCCTCCGAACAAGAGCTCTCATTTCCCTGAAGACAACCTCGTAAAGCTACCTTCGCGTGTAGCGGAGCCAGCTCTCGCGTACACCAATGGGGGAAATCCTTCAAAGAGGGCGCGCCAATTGGCGCTCGTTTCGGTAGCGTACTCCGCGCCAACCATTTTAAGGAGTGTTTTTTTAAAATTAAATAGCAGTTTCATCCTAACCAATTCATGAAGAGGTATCAATTTGAGTTAGAGTTCTGGGCTCCGGATCTCCATGTAGAGGAAGTGGTTTGCCACCTCTCATGGAAGCTTCCTTGAGGATAGGGCCAATCCCATGATTATAGGGACCCCAACTCTTCTCCATCTATAAAAGCTTGCTCATTCCCTTTGCAAGCTGTCTTGAAGTTCCCAAGAGCCATCGAGCCTTGCTGCTGCAAGAGCCTCGATTCATTCCCCTTAAGGCCAAATCCAACAACGAGTTATCGCCGAGACATCAAAGAGAGGTTTGTCCCATCCTCGAAAGGCTCTTTCGAGGACGTGTTCCCACCGGTGACCCTCCGAAGGGGAATTTATCATCGTGGCTATGGTTGTATTCTTCTCGATTGATTAATAATAAGCGACTATTAGTTATGGTTCCAATCTCGGTTATTGATTATGATGATGAGCTATGTCTTCTCCGACCGTACATATAGCCGCATATACTGCTGATTTTACACTTGCATTTGTTTGTTTTCTGTGCAGCGTGCAGTGTCCGATCACTGGGATCTGGAGATTCGATTCCGTGAGCTAAGGAACGAGAGTGCTACTTTCTCTGAGCGACAGCTGTGGATTACAGTAAGCCTTCATCGCTAGTTGGTTTATTTACGAATTAGGAACCTTCACTATAGCGTGAACGATTATTGCTGACCCGATCTCGGGCTAGTAGGATCGCCTGTCCGCAGAGGGGATTTACCTCCAGATGACTGTCTAAACACAAACGACAAACTCTTCCACCTTTTGATGAACGTATTATTCCACTCACAAATATATAATTAAAATAAGAATTCATAACCCTTTTATATGTAACATATATATATTATTATAATAGTTTATCATAGGTAAATATGTTCCTTTTAATGCAACATAATATTATAATATTATTTATTTATTTTAGTAGAATAAATTTATATTGAGTTAGTTATAATTTTGAATAGAAAAATTACTTATCCATTATATGATGTTGTCACTAAATTTATGTAAAACTTAGTAAAACTCAAACTAATTTTATAATGTCATAACTATAGTTATATAAATCTTATTGTAATTTCAAAACATCATAATTTACCCTCATCCTTCACTCTTGCCCATAAAAAAAATTAAAGCCTAATAAAATCTAAAACTCATTAAAAAATTAAAAAAAAGTAGTATAAACATACATACATGTAATGAGGTTATTTCTACTTTACCTTTACATGGATATTCTATTTGGAATTTCAAGATAGATTTCACCATATTCATGGCTATGTTCTTGTTTCCCTTTTTCTCGTATAAAACAAATAATCCACCATAAAACATATATACATTATGATTGTTTTTTCTTCACATAGATGCTCTATTTGGCTATCAACATAGTATGCCACCACATTCATGGTCGTGATATCTTTGTCTCCCTTTTTCTCCTTTTGAAATGAAGAGCATGCAAAACAAAAACAAGTATATATTCTTGTCAATACTTCTTAATGAGAAATGGCCTTTGTTTATGTAGTATGTGTAGTTTTAAATATTATAACTAAATAATGTTAAATATTAAAATTTATAGTTTATTTATATATTTCTTTATTGTGTTAAGATGTAATTTAGTATATGGAAAATGTTGTTTTTTAATGTTATATTAAAAAATAATAAATAAGTAGTATAAATTTTTATAAGAGATTAATATAAATTTATGATGGTTAATTATATTTATACGTTTTAAATTTATGTTGGGTATGGAAGAGATTGTGTATCTATTTCTTTTGAGAATCATACAAATAAAAATATTTTAACTATACATTTTTTTATTTTATTTTTATTTTTTATTTTTTATATAATATATATATATATTTCATAAATAATTATTGAACATGAGTATTGAAATGTTTATTTGTCACAATCATTATTAATTAAATTATTACTATAAAAATTTAAAAAAATTACTTACCTCCACAGTGTATATAAACATCAATCCTTCCACAAGACTTATGCAATAAACATACCAATAATAATAACAAGACATTTATCAAAGTCGAGCATGGTTCAATATTTCTAAGTGACTCACATTAGAAAACATATAATGTATTCGTAGTGATTTTAACTCTACGCATATAATATACACCTCAAACCGTCAACACTTGGGATTTTAAATTGAGATCTTATCATTACAATTATTTATTCATAGTTTATGTTTTGACAAAGTTCACCGTGATTATATACTCCATTCTATCAATGGTAATCCACCGATAAGATTTAATCCGGGAATTAATATAGTACTCACTTGGCGTTTGATATTGAACCTTTGTGGAGTTATGTCAACTCCATTTCATATATCATATAGGTTTTTACTCCCCTTGGACAGCTGTAGATCGCATTAGATTTGTCGTGGTTATCTGAAAGCTTTGAGTTTTACTATTGTTGAACCGTGATTTAATGAGTTGATCACCTGTTGTGCAGTGGTTCAAAGCTAGACTCTCAGCCCTACACACTTTGGGCACTCCACCTCGAACCCCATTTAGTTTGCCATTCCTCTACATAATTTCTCCATCGCTCCGCCACCAATACTCAATAACTTCGCTCTCGGTCGTTAGGCTACTCAGTTTCGCTTATTCAACAAATTTGGTCTTTGTTGATGATCCTCTGTTACGGGAGAATTCTTGCGCTTCTACTCGTCGATGCGTCCACATTTGCAATGGAGGAAATGGTACACAGATATGCGCCAACCCAGTATGGCTATCTGTGGCTATATTTTTCTTGTTTTACTCAAAGTCTCTTGCTTGTCGTAGTCGTATAATAATTCATTCGCTTTAGAAGTGTAATAATTGTTATTTGACCTGCTTTTCACAAAGGCAACTAAATGGAATTTCCCTCGATACAGTAGTTATCCGAGCCACTCTTCCTTTAATGTCTCGGGCATTCTTGTTTTATTATTGGTTAAATTCTTAAAAAATTAACCCCATCTCTTGGTTGTTCTATTTCCTCGTGTGTTAGTGGTTCCGACTTACCAAACCCTCGGCGATCTTCATACCGTGTTTCCTTACAGGCCTCTTCACTACACCCCACTCATCTCTACTTCGATGGCTGCTGTAGCTTGCCCTTCGAAGGAGACTCGTAACCTAGGGTTTCCGTCTTCCATTCCATTTCGTGTTGAAAAGTATTTCATATTTACGGTGACATAACAAGATGTAGTGATACACCGTATAGGGGTTTCATAACTGTATGCAATGATTTATTCGTCCAAAGTAATCCCTTTAGGGTTTATACCCGATGTAAACGACATGGGTTTTGATTAGCCGCTCGAGCTCATCTTTCATCAGTTTCTACTTTCAACTCGACATTTAGACGAACCGTGCCCTAGCTTGTAATGGTATATTTTTTAATAATTGTATTTCTAGAGATAACTTCTCTTTTTCCAAAGTTTAACAATTCATATCGACACATTCGGGGTTGGAAAACACCCTCGTTTCACTCTATTTTGCGCATGTAATTTGTTTTATTCTACAATATGTAGTTTGAGCAATGTGTCTTCCACCGTTGTATGATGTGAAATATAATGAATCTATAGAAATGTCACATGATTTGTTTTTTCCTATTATTTATTTCTCGGAAAAAAGAATTTTCATGCCGAAAGTTTGCGGGTTAATGGTACCTATACATCGTTCTTTCGATTATTCATTCCACTTAGTTTCTTTCTTAATTTTATTTTCTATAATATATGGTTAGCTCCATGCTACGTGACCCTGACCACCACAAAGAATGTCCATGTATTATGAATACGCACTGAGTTGAGCAGTCGGTCTGTGAGGCTTTCACCTCGGCCTGGGACGAGTTCTAGTCTTTTTGTTTTCAGGTTAATGAAGTTATATAACAGTGTTAAGAAATCTCTAGTATTACGCCGTGTATATCATAAACATTTGCATACACACAGCTTTATACACCATTCTTCATCTCTTCTCATATGTACATGTAAAAATTTGTATCTCATGCTTTATTATGCTGGGTCATAAAAGAATAGCTCTCCTGTAGCTTTTATTACTATTTTCTATATACATACACGGTCTAATTATTTAACTCGGTTCTCTTTTATGGCTTTTCTTCTTCTCTTTGCATAAATAAAATCTTCATCGTTTATTAGTATTTCAAATACCAGTCCATCGTAATCTAATTTGAAATTATATCACAAGCTATACTTTCATATTCATGTATAAAAAGATAGTATGAACCTACTCAATATACTTATCTCGATTATCTTTAAAGTTGTGGTCGTCTCCAGCATCGAGAAGACTTTTCCATCACACTCGCCTTAGTCTGCAGATCAGATGCTGTCCTCGGTTCATGGATTTGTTTCACTTTCTACTAAGACCTCTTGATGGCACAATCCAGTCAAACTCAAAAAGTATGGTTTGTACATAAAGATTGTGTAGCATTTGTTCAATCGATCACATTAGCCTCTAGAAAATTACTCTACCTATTGTAGCAGAACCCCTATTCCTCCCTCCGGGGATTCAGCTTTTATCTCGCAGGATCGGTAATATGCCTTTCCAACTATCCCAACCACCTCCTATTCTGAAAACATACCATCAGCTTTAAAAGATTTTTCTTTAGTCATTACTCCTGATTATTAATAAATCAGATTAAATAACTTATTTAATCAAGAGTAATTATTTGAGTTTTTTCTTTTCTAGATAAAGATAAGCAATTTTTTAACTAGTTGATCGCTAGTTAACTTTAATGAACGTCACTACTAACCCCTCGGGAAGTAACATCGTCTCTGTTTCAGACCCGGCCTGACAAAAGAGCTCTTGTGACTTCCCTCGCGTAAAAGTCATCCTCCCAATAGTTTATCCAAATTCAAAGTGCCTCCATTGCACTTTTACCCGGATAACTACTTTGGTGTGAAAGTACGATTTCTCTTCGCTTTACATGCGTTGCGTGTCGACCGTAAATTATCTTTTCCGCTTTCACTAAACAACAAAAAATGTTTTGAAATCACTATGCATCAATTTTAGTTCAAAAACTCACGTAGAATTCTTATTCCTATCCTACTAAATGCTTTGCACAATGAATCACATGTTTTTCATCATGTCACTACGTTCAACAAAGACACATGAACACATGGTAGTCGAAACTGAGTGACAAGCGGTAACCGACGTGTCATGCGAATGTCCTACCATACATGATGGAAAGGTCCACAGTATCCGAAATATTTGGCACAAGAGGTCCACCTTAAAGCACTTGCTGTCAGGTTTAATTTCCCACATAAACATGATCTCATCGTAAATTGACGACAGGCCTTTTCTTGTCGTCAAATACTTTTTTTGCGTGTTGAGTAGCTCATCAGATTCGTCTTATTCTTTTTGCCTCCAACTTCCATTTCGGCCAAAACATCTCAAGTCCCAACATTAATTTTGTCTCCATTGACCTTCCAATTTATAAAGTGTACGCACATCGCCTCACCATATAATTCCTCGAAAGGCTCACTTTGTATGCTTGACAAGTAACCGTTATTATAAAGAAACTCAACAAGATGCAAATAATCCTCCTCACTTGGTCAAGTTGTATACATCACATACATGCGCAACATGTCTTCTAATACTTTTAGCCTACCTTTCTACGTTTTCCCATCAGCTTGGGGATGAGAGAGTGCCATAAGTTTATCGCATTCAGCGTAGAAAACAAGTTTTTCAGAAAAATCCGACTGTGAACTGTCATCCCGATCCGAAATGTGGTGCTGGAGTCCCATGTAGCCTAAAAGTTTTCCTTCACTATATATCAGCACCAGATCGTCTCACAGTGGTGATCGTACGATACAAAATGTGCATATTTCCATAATCATTTCCACCACTATTATGATTAGAATCGTTTTGTCCTTTTTTCGATGAAAGCCCGTGATGAAATCTAAAGGAGAGTAACCTCCCACTTCCATTCAAAAAGGGTATGGGTTGCCAGTCCCGCATGATGCACGGTGTCTGCACCTGCTCGTTGATATTCCAAATCATTGTTGTAGTATATGTCAACAATATTCTTTATGCATGCTCTTAGTAATAGTATACCTTTTCTTATTGTGGTAAGAATTGCTGATATCTCTGGTGACCCACATAATTGCTGCGATGAACTCTCAATATTAGCTCTTCAGAGTTATGATATTAGGCACATATATTATCCTCGAGCGTCAACATCCGATCTTCATTCTTTCCATACTCAAAGTCTTTTACCTTGCTTCTATCATCTTCGTTGTTGCCATAGAAATTTGTATTCTCCGGGATCTTCTCGTTCCTCCTCACTTTCATTGTTCCAAAAAGTCATGGCTTTCTAGTCGCTTCTAGTTCTCACTCACATAAATATCATGTACCAATTTTCTACTCAGTGCATCCGCTACTCATTTTTCCTACTACACCTTTTACATGCTGAGTGTACCATATCAAATTCACGATAGAAAGGCATTCCATCTTTCCCTGCACGAAGTTTAAATCTACTTTCTTGAACAATTATCGTTTACCATGACTCTTCATAATATGCTCCTTTACGTGCAACAGTAAATGCCTCGCACCTCTGCAGAGCATGTATCACTCGCCGTAAGCTCCAAAGTCATGAAAGGTATCTACTTGCGCATGGTCCTGCAGCTTCCTAGTCTCGTATGCTACCACTTTACCTTCGGGTCAAGATTGCTCCCAACACCTTTATTTCAGCACTCGCACAAACTTTATACATCTATATCAGGTTAGCTACCTTCAGTACCGGTGTATGTAGTTAGAGAGTTGCTTTCAGCTTTTTCAGCTTTTTCGAGCACTCATTCGTCTCATCTGAAGATGTCCTTTCCTTTGCAAAGATGTAATGGAGAGAAATTTTAGAAAATCATTTCATACATCATTCTATAATAACCTGGTAATCTCTAACAAACGATCTAGTGTTGGCCACGTTTTAGGGTACTCGCCACTCCACAATAGTTTTGATCTTTCCGAATCAACTAGCGATTCCTGACCTACGATTATGACATGGCCCATGATATTGGATTTATGTTTTAGAGAAACTCACCATCGTACTTAACATATAGTTGATGTTTTCTTAGCATTTCCAGGGCTATTCTCAAATTCTCCTTTATGTCTTCTCCGTATTTTTAGAATATATACTCGCATTATCATTCATGCAAAATAAGTACAAGGATGATTATCCAAAAATGGATGAAATGTCTGCGATTAACCTCATAAAGGTCGCTCGGTGCATTCATCAATTCGAGGTCGCACGTGAGTCATAGTGCCGCTGGCGAGTGCAAATGTTGTCTTACGAATATGCTGATCCTCATTCTGTCGGTGATATCCGGATCACCAAGTCTATCTTTCCGAAAACACGTAGCCCCTTTATCACTTTATCAAACTGAATATCTTCGATTCTTGAAGTGGGTATTTATTGTCGACTCGCTAGCTGATTAAGCCGCCATCTCTCTCGCACATCACGCGTAACGGTTTCGTCTTTCTTTAGCAAATAGAACCGGTGCTGCGTGGAGACACACTTGTGGTGGATATCTCCTTGTCCGGGCGATGGTTCTTGCAGCTGCATTTTCGAGTTCGGCTGGTTGTACACGCTCATTCTATGAGGATCCGCTCGACGCGGAGAGGCTGTCGACAACACCTGCTAGAAGTCGATGTCCCTCCTCGACAAACGACAAATCAGAATGTTTTCCGGACGTCCGTGAAGTCCTATACGGTGTATATGCTCCATTGTTGGCGACATGTTGCTCAACTCATACCACTGCGGGCTGGCATGCGCGTCATCGCTGGTCCGATACACTTTACTCGTGAGGTCGCGTGATTGCGTATTTGCATCGTCTTTCAATTCGCTCGAGTCTCTGTCGCGTTCCATCTTCGCATTCAGTAACACCTTTTGTCATAGATCGCTCAGATTCCGTGTTTTTCTACGCCCATGCCCAATAACACACTCACCAAGGTCAATGGTAAAATATTTAAATCCGCTTAGGGCCGATGCTTTCGTTATTATCATCTGATGTACAGTTTGGAGATCTCTGCGTTACCTTCTGGTTTTTCCCGGTAGCTGCGGTATTCTATCTAGGAATTCTTAGATTTATGTTCGTTTATTTTAAGGTTACCACTTTCACTGCTTACCTAGCTCAAAACTGGCTTCCAGGTCTGCAAAAGTGAAACAAGTTTAGTTACAAAGTAGCTTCTAGTCGATCATTGCATGGGCCGATAATCATCCCGCGTCGATGCTGGCCGATAGTCACATTGGCTGCGTATGTTACGCGCCACGTCCGCGTAGGTGCTGCTCGTATGTTGCCGCATTATTGTTTCTGATTGCACAATAATGAGCCTGACTGTACCAACAGACCGTAGAGGAGGTTTAGTAATGCGTCTATCGGCTCGCTCACTAGATGCTTTCATAGGATTTATTTCAGGTTCGTCATTTGTTTCGTATTTACCAAAGTGCTCAATTAATTGATTGGCGTTGTGCACTATACAGTTGCCACTTTCTAACGCTTTTTGACAATTGGAATTGCTCGCGAGCTTTCTTTCGTCTGCCACTCCTCCTCGTAATTTTTGTGCCCTTGGCTCGGCCGATGTTGACATTCGTGCCTTTACCTTGTATAGCTTAATCCGTGTTTGAGTATTTATGTCTGCTCCCTCACTTTGAGTTGCAAGCTCACTCATAGAACCTTCTGCACTTTAGCCTTTGCCGTCATACTGAGATAAAGGGACATAACGATATGAAAGAGTAGGTTTAGTGTTTACGAATCATCCATGGTCGTCCCAACCTGACATCGCATGAAAAATTCTTTAGCTTTGTTCTTAAAGTCTCTCTCATGGCTAACTGCTTCGTCTTATGGCATCGTTTGAAAGATAAATCTCCTGTGTAATATCCCATTCTTCAATGTTGCGTACATTTTTCACTGTCTATCTACCCACTGGGTGGCTACTCTTCTCATCGTTGGTATATAGACAACTGCCTATCCGGTTTCGTGCGTATATTCATATACCCGAAAGTACTTATTCATGTTAATTAGCGGAGCCTGTTTACGCTTTCACTCCTTACCATCAAAGTTGGCTACAGGCTCAATCATACGAATTCTCGTGAGTTCCACTTTACTGTCTCTCAATCTTCGTTTGGTGGTATAGGTCGTCTGGTCTACGCTCATTGTAATTCTTATTCTTACTGCTTTGCGAGGGAGTCTTTTCAACTCTCTCTCGTGATATACCTGTTCATTGCTCGTTCGTCCATTGATGTTCTTTGCCTAAACACCTGTGCCGGATGATCCATCTCCTAGTTTGTTTCGTCTGGATAAACTCTTTAATATTTTCTCCTAATCTTGTACGGTCGCTCATTATCCTTTCGAAATCTTACTGTCCTCATTTCCTCTTGCAATTGTTGTGTAGTATTCAATCTAGTAACTAGTTTGGTGTTGTTGTTCTTCAAGCAACCTACCGGTCTATGATGTTGTTCTTCACTTAAATGAGCACATTTTTGGGTTCTACACCCATATGATTGATTAGTCCGACCCCTTGTTGCGAGTTGTGGGTCGTCGTGGCCTCCTCTCGACATATACCCTCTCTCTCTCGTCTCTCTCTCCTCTCCGTGCATTCTTCACCCACAATACCGTCGCGCGTGGGCCACGTGGGGTCCGAACAACGTAGTAGCGCCACATCGATGCCACTGCACAATCATTTCTTAATTAAAATACTACTATAAAAATAAAATAAAAAATTTACTTACCTCGACATATATATAAATATCAAACCTTCCACAATACTTATGGAATAAACATACCAATAATAATAACAAGACATTTATCAAAGTCGTACATGGTTCAATATTTCTGCTATGACTTCATGTAGAAAACATATAATCTATTCGTAGATTTCACTCTACGCATATAATAGCACCCCAACCATCAACACTTGGATTTTCACTCAACTTTATCATTACAATTATTTATTCATAGGTTTATATGTTGAGCTTTGTGTCATGTTTCTAATTCAGCTCGACTTTCACTTTCACATTTCAAAGACTATGCCCTCAAGCTTGTAATGGTATATTTTTAATAACTTATATAAGATAACTCTCTTTTTCTAAAGTTTGGTCAATTCATATCATCAGCATCTGTGAGTTGGAAAAACTTTTTTCGCTTCATTTTGTATGTAATTTGTTTTACTTCTACATATGGTTTCGAGAAACGTGTCTTCAACTCGTTTAGTATGATGTTAAATAAATGAATCCACATAAATGTCACATGATTTGTTGTTTCCATTGTTTATTTCTCGGTAAAGATAAATTTTCTCACCTTTGAGCTTTGTGGGTTAATGGTACCTACCATCGTTCTTTCGATTATTCATTCCATGAGTTTCTTTCTTAATTTTTCTTTTTCTATAATATATGTTTAGCTCCATGCTCGATGGATCGGACCACCACAAAGAATGCCGTGGTATTGCGAATGCCTGATAATGTTGAATGGACTTTGGCCTCGGTAGGGTTTCACCTCAACCCGAGACTCCAAGTCTTTTTTGTTTGCGAGAGTTAATGAAGTTACGTAACAATTTTAATAATTTCTAGTATTATGCTACGTATATCATAATACATTTGTATACAAACATTTTTACCTATTCTTCATCTCTCTTTCTGCTGATGTACATGTAAAAAATTATACCTATATTTTTATTGTGCTAGTCATGAAAAGAATAGCCCGATGTTGCAGAATAAGCTGCTAGTCAGAAATAGACTACTGTTAAACTCGCCTTAAAAGAAGGAAAACCATTTGAATATCCAACAAAGTAAAGACAACTTATTGCAACTTTCATTTATCTATCTACTACTCGTCCTAATATAACCTTTGTTATGCCTTCCAGATTTATACATCAACCTTGTGAGGTGCATTGTGTAGTAGAAAAAAAATTCTTAAATAATTAAAAGGAACCCAAACATATGACATCAAAGATTCAAAATTTTTACACTTTCATCTTGCTAGTTATTCATATTCTTATTTTGATGAATCTTGGATAAAAAACCATCAGTTGGAGATCATGCATGAAATTTGTTCCTATTGATTCTACCACCAAAGTTGAATATGTTGCAGCAGCTCAAGCTACAAAATAAATCATTTGGCTTCACAAAATACTTGAATATTTGCAGGAGAAACAAAAGGATTCGACACCTCTATTTGTGGACAATTCTTCTGCAATTCAATTGGCCAAGAATCCAAAGTTTCATGATCAAATAAAGCATATCAACACCAAGTATCATTTGATTTTACATCATGTAGAGGCAAAAATAATTCGTTTGACACATTGTCCAACTTCAGAACAAATTCCAGATACATTTACCAAAGCATTCGGGCGTGAAAAGTTTGAAATATTTAGATGTTTAATTTGCATGTGAGATTTCCCTTCAGATAAAGGGGGGAAATGTTGAATAATCCTTTGGTATTTTGTATGTAATTATAATTTGGATATAGACTAGGTATTTCTCATATTTATAGCCATTGACGCAAAAATGTCTTGCTTCAAATTTGATCCCATAAATATGCCTTTATGATTATTAAAATATATTGCAAAATACTATATTTTCATCATAAAATTCTCTAGCCATTTGTAACACTCGCTCTCTCTCTCATTCCATATCCATTTTTTGTGTTTCTCTCCCTGTGCTTTCATGTATTCTCTCCCATTCTCATTATCCATTTATCCCTCTCTCTCTCTCTCTTTCTCTCTCTCTCCCCCTTCCCTTCCTCCATCTCTCTCTTTCTCTGGCCTCATTCACCCCTATTCATCCTTTTCTCTATCCTTATCCTTGTATTTGTCCATTTTTATGTTTCTCTCCTATACTCCTCTCCCCTTTGATAAGACCCCTCCCTCTACTTTTAAAATCCTCATTACCTCTCTCCCTCTTTCTATATCCCTTTCTCTCTCTTGCTCCTCCCTTGCTTCCCTCCTATCTCTACCCCTTCCTTACTTTCTCTCTATACCTATGACTCCCTCGTTTTATCTATCTCCCTATTTCCCTATTTCCTATTATCACCCTCTCTCTCCCCCTGCCCATATTTCTCTCTCTCGCTCTCTCACTTCCTCCCCCTATATCTTTCTCTCTCTCTCTTCCACCGACATCTATCTCCCTGTTTCTCTCTCTTCCTTCCCCATCTTTCTCTCACTCTCTCTACATAATCATCCCGTCTCTCAACCCCTTTCTATCGCTTCCCTACCCCTATCCCTATTTATATATCTCTCCCTATTTACCTATTTTTTCATTTCTCTCGGTATCTATTTTTTTCTTTCTATTCATTCCAATCTCTCTCTCTCTCACACACACAACAAACTCTCTCCCCGCCTTTTGTAAGTGTTGTATTATTCCACTCACAAACACATAATTAAAATAATAATTCATAACCTTTTATATGTAAGACACATATATTATTATAGTATTATTATAGGTAAATATATTTCCTTTTAATGAAACATAATATTATAATATTATTTATTTATTTTAGTAGATTAAATTTATAGTGAATTAGTTCTAATTTTGAATAAAATAATTACTTATCCAATTATATGATGTTGTCACTAAAATTGTGTGAAGCTTAGTAAAACTTAAACCAATTTTATGATGTCATAACCATAATTATATGAGTTTTATTCTAATTTAAAAACATGATAATTTTCTCCCATCCTTCACTCCTCACAATAAAAAAATTAAAGCGTAATAAAACCTAAATCTAATTAAAAATATATATTTATAATAAACATACATACCTTAATGAGGTTATTTCTATTTTACCTTCACATAGATGCTCTATTTGGAATTGAAAATATATTTCACCATATTCATGGCTATGTTCTTGTTCCCCTTTTCTTGTACAAAACAAATAATCTACCATAAAAAAAATACATACATTATGATTGTTTTTCCTTCACATAGATGCTTTATTTGGCTATCAACATCGATGCCACCATATTCATGGCTATGTTCTCGTTGCCCTCTTTTACTCCTTTGTAAGGAGAGCATGCAAAACACAAACATACGTACATTACGATTGTTTTTCCTTCACATAGATGCTTTATTTGGCTATCAACATCGACACCACCATATTTATGGCTGTGTTCTCGTTGCCCTTCTCATTTCCTGTTGAAGGAGAGCATGAAAAACACAAACAAGTATATATTCCTTTTCAATACTTCTTAATGAGGAAAGATGTAGTATGTTTATTTTTAATTTTTTTATGATTAAATAATATTAAATATTAAAATTTATAGTTTATTTATATATATTTTTAATTGTGTTAAGTGGTATTTTAGTATATGGAAAAAGGTGTTTTTTAATGTTATATTAAAAAATAATAAATAATTAGCAATTGCATCATATATTGCAAAGAAAGCGTTGTAAAATAGTAACATAGGAAATAGTAGTATAAAGGAAATGCTCTTATATGAACCATGCAAGTAGGAAAGAGTAGTATAGAGAAAATGCTCTCACATGAATTTGAAGCTTCTTCTTTACTTCTTGTGCATGTAGAAGGTCTACCTACAAATAATTGGCATCCCATTGGTCTTCCAAATAGGAAATTCACCAAAAATTATATCATAGTAAATTATTAAAATTATCATACTGATAAACAAGAAAATTCGAAGGAACACATTTCTAAGAAATCATGCCTTGATTTAGATATATTCAAAATATATCATCATTTAAGAGAAACAAGCCTAACAAAATGAAGAGAAACTAATTTTAGCAAAATTATAAGGAAATCATTTCTAGGAAATCATGACTTGATTTAGATATATTCAAAATATATCATAATAATTTAAGAGAAACAAGCCTAACAAAATGAAAAGAAACTAGTTCAAATTTTTTATTAACAGAGCAATAACAAGCTACCAGATGAAAGTTAGGTTGTTCCATGAATGACTCTATATGCCCAAACAACACCAAACTCAATGATTGCTCAGATTTATGGTAGCCAGGACAGCCTACTTGATGTCTTCTGGGAATCTGATTTCACTCTCAAACATTACACTAATGATAATATAAAAAAAAAAAAAATGGTACTTTGTATGGGAAAAAGGTGGAAAATTCAAATTACTTAACACAATGAAACCTAATATTACATACTAATTCAACATAATAATTTCATACTAAGTCACATCACATGAAAGCCATTGCAAGGATGCCAAGAAAGTCATTAGAAACCTTCATGGAGCTACTGACTTTGGTATTAATTATACTAATCATTTGAGTGTTGATTTGACATGTTATTCATATTTTGTGCTGGTGATCCAAATGATAGAAAAATAACCATTGGATATGGATTTCATATAGGATTAATGATTCTATGTTGGAGCAGTCATAAGTATCTAATTGTTTCATTGTCCCCTAAAATTGAGTACAAAGTATTGTGCATTGCTACTTAAGAATGTGAATTCTTAAGATATAGGAGAAAGGAAAGTAGTAGCTACAACTATCAAGTGGAGAAACAAAGTTCAATAAAATTTACAAATAATCCATTTTATTAAACAAAATCACAACATATTAAAAATCAACATCATTTTGTAAGAGAAAAAATTCAACCAATAAAAATTGATCTAATGAATTTTAAGAATAAAAATACCACTAATATATTCACTAAGTCATTGGAAAAGATAAAGTTTATAACATGTAAGATTTGTAAGTATATATATAATTCATTTTTTAGGTGATTAGAAAATAAATAAATGACTGTAATTAGGAACATATTATTAGAAGATCGTAAGCTGATTTTTAAAATTCTTAATATTATAAATAAATTTATAAATTATTAGAATGTTGACATAATAATTAATAAACTATGTTCAATAAATACTAATAAAAACAGTAAAATAAATTTAATTACACCTAGAATACTAATAAAAACAGTAAAATAAATTTAATTACACCTCGAATTTATAATTTCAACGACCATTAAAAATGACCAGAATGAGGGCACTTTGGTGATACAATATTCTAAGTTTCATATGAAAAAAAATAAAAAATAAATAAATAGCATGTTTGGTTAACTGCTTCTATCATTTAAATCATTAAATACCCTGCCAAAACGGATTCGCATATTGAAAATCATACACTAAAATGGAGAAATGTATTAAAAAAAAAAATTATTTTTTTATTCTTTTCAATTAATTTTATCTCATATTTGATAGTGAGTTTTAAGCAATTTTGAGTAGTTTAAATTGCAAATTTCCAGTAAGTTTGACTAGTTGAAATTGCAAATTTCCAGTATTTAAGTGTTTTAAGGTTTTTTTTTTTTTTATGGGTTTTTAATTTATTTAGGTATAAAAAATATTTTAAATAATAAAAATTTACAATTTAATTCGAAATTGTATTTAGTTGGTTTAAGAGAAAAAAAAACATTCTATTCAAATTGAGCATAATAAAAAAATAGTGAATTCATCCACTAAATTCCATAAAGTGTTAATGTTTTCCTTATACTGGTTGGGAACTTAAATATTAGACCAGAAAAGGGGCAGATCACAAAGACTGCTAAGATCTCGGCTCTTGGCTATTTTCTGGTGTTCATTCATATTTTCATTAAAAAATACTTTTTTAAATATTAATGAATTAAATTTTAGAAAAAAAAAACTATTTCTTAGTTAATGTATACTAATCATGAAAAAAATAATTATTATTAGTTTAAATGGGGCATTAAAAGGTAATACTTATTAGGAAATTATAGTGAAAGGTGTTAATATTATCCTTATGTTCATTGGGAACTTCAATGTTAGACTGGAGAAGGGAGCGCAGATTACAGAGACTGCCATGCCTAAACCCTAACCCACATAGAAACAGAGGATGACGATGGTGCTTCAGGTAGGCTTCCAATTAGTCATATTTTACTCATGGATCCATTGCATCATCAATATCCCAATATTCATAGATTGCATAGATCCCACCAGCTTCCTCTTTGGGATTTCCCTCTGAACTAGAAGAGGTTGTTGCATCTTTCTCATCTTGACTGTGGTCTGCTAATCCATCATCTCCATTATCAAAAGAAAATGGTTGAGGGGTTTCCTTATTCTCACTCATAGGGGGATCAAACTCATGAAGCCTTCTCCTCCATTTTTTGACCTTCCCATACCAGCTACGCTTGTTGCACATCTGCTTGATGTCAGGATTTTGAGGATGCACATATTTCTTCCTCTAGTTTCTGACAGAGCCAAACAAAAACACTTGCATTTTCAGCTATCATAAATAAGATCAAAACCTAATGTGGACATAGACCTAGCTAAACTTGAACAAGAGGACTAAAGGGTGAGGAAAGGCCTAATACCGAGGAACAAGCTCTTGGTATCTTTCATAGCCGACAATGTTCTTCCCATAGTCAGTTTGCTTCTGCCTTTCACAAAATTTGTCCAGATCGGATTCAAAAAGCATTTCCTTTCCCTTTGGACGGACTAAAATCACATAATTTCAAGTGGGTGGGCATTTAAAACACATCGTTTAATGTTTCATCCATAAAATGAAGTGACCAAGTAAATAAAACCTGCAAATAAAATCAAATAAGAATACTTACCTGGTGGATCTGCAACAATTAACCTTTGGGAAATATCCACCAGAGGACACCCTTCGGCACTCCAACCATCTAAATCATCCCCTTCTTCAGCAATATCCATTTCCATGTGATAAGCTTGGCATTCTTGCTAGTTCTACAGCGGATGGTGTGCAATGCATTGTCTTGGGGAAGTAGCAGACAATTCTAGGTCTTTAGAGTGATTGATGTTGTCAAAAGAAGAAGTTGGAGGCTTTTCAGAAACACTAACCCACACAGAAACAAAGGACGATGATGGTGCTTCTTCAGCGTTATCATTGGGCCTCTGATAGCGATGATCAACTCTACTTTTGTTCTTGTAATGAGAGGACCTTGAAGACAAATGGGAGGCTATGGGATTGTGATTTAGATCAACAAAGAAATGATGATGAGAAGGGAGTGGAGTCCCCTGGACTCTCTTGGACGAGGGAAATGTGAGGAATGTGTCTAGCCTCCTCCATCATGGGCGCTGCTACTGTTTCTTTGGAAAAGGAGGAAATGGGCTCCTTCTTCCTTCTGTCGCAAACCTCACTTATTTCTAGAACCAGGCAGGGCATTTTTAGAATTTGCATTGTCAGTTGTGCATTTTTCTAAAATCGCTTTCCTCTGTAACCAATTTTATCCTAAGGTTGAAACTATTTCAATTGTCTAACATTAAAATCAATGGTGCATAATGATACACCTGGCAGTTTAGGAAAGTTAAATAGGGATGCTTTACAACATAACTAGTATAAATCTAAGATTTATATGAGCTTAACATAAATTTATGGTGGTTAATTATATATACATGTTTTAATTTTATGTTGAGAATGGAAGGGATTGCATATCTATTTTTTTATGAGAAATATAGGAATAAAATGTTTTAACTGTAAGATTTGTTTTTTATTTTTATTTTCTAGTTATTTTATAGAATATATACATAGCTTAGATAAATAATTATTGAATATGGGTATTGAAATATTTATTTATGATTTCCACATTAAAATGTTAGAAATATATATAATTTATTCAATTTTTTATATGGAGTTGAGATATGACATTTAAAAAATATTAATAACAAAATATATTTTAAAAATAATATAGGAGAGAGACACACTATTGACATATAACATTTTCGAAAATACTAATGATTATACTACATGGATATACATTTTATAGCTCCCAATATGAGAGTGTGTGTATTTAAAAATATATCAATAACAAACAAAACATTTTAATGTGGACAATATGGATCATAAGTAATATATTTCAATTGTGGTGTTCAAAAAAATATTTCGAGTTCAACTATTTTAATTGTTATGTTGATTAAAATATTTCATTTTAAACTATGTACATATTTATACCAGTAGACATCTTTATTTTAGAATAGGACTTCCAAAATTTTAATTTAATTATCAATAATTATTATGTGAATGGTAAAGATTTAAATTCATTGAAACCCCTCACTGCCAACCAATTATGACATGAATGTCATCATAATAATACATTTTGTAACATAATAATATTAATAATACCCACATTAATTAAATCATTCTAACATAATAATACATTTTCTATTAAATACTAACTTGTGTATAATTAACATTAACCCAATAAATTATATTAATAGTTAACATTAATCAAAGAAATTATAATTATTATAATTACTGATATTGTAATATATGAATGGTCAATATTTTCCCCATATATAATTTTTCTGTTTTAAATGTTAGGTTTGTATTTTTATTTGAATTTAGTTTGTTTTTTTAAAGGTTGATTCATTAAGATTTAGATGAATAACTTTAGGATTAATGACATCATTAGAATTTGGTTGACGTTTTGAACCATCTAATGTGGTTAAGGTGGAGAGCTAATCAATCTTAATGAATAAATAGTGTGGATGCATCATTTTCTAGAAATAGCCATTGAGAACTAGCTAAAATTAAATTATTTAATTAATTATGAGAAAAAATATTAAAAATATATTAAATAAATTTATTTTATATATATATTTATTTTATTATTAAATAAAATTTTATTTATTAATAAATTTTATTTTAATTTTTTTATTTATTAATAATTTTTTTTTAAATAATTTTTTTTAATATTTTCCCTCATAACTAATTAGCTAACTAATTTAATTTTTTCTAGTGTTTAACGACTAGTACTCAAAGAGTAGTTCTCAACAGGATGCATCCACACTATTTATTTATTAGGATGGATTACCTTCTCCACCTTGTCTCGAGGATGAACCACATTACATGGTTAATCCAATTAATCCAAAAGACATTCATCTACATTATGGATCACAAAAGTCTTAGATCAATCATTAAGATTTGAATCTTGAATCATATAATATGAAAGACATTCGTCTACATTATGGATCACAAAAGTCTTAGATCAATCATTAAGGTTTGAATTTGTATCATATAATATTTTATAACAAGATCGTTAACCATATTATTTTCATGAATAAATTTAATTTTAAAATATTTATAATTGTATTAATAAAAAAAAATCAATAATTATAATTACAATAAATTATTATTTTTTGTTCTCTATATATTATATATTGGTAAAATTTCAAATTAAATTAAATAATTTTTTCAACAAATTAATATTTAATATAGATTTTAAATGATCTAATATTGTTTTGGCAAGATTGGACTTAGGTAGAGTGGTTGAATTTGTGATTGCACAGAGGGAGGCCATATTAAATGGGTTCATGAAGCATGTAGTTATAAGTGGATTAAAACTCACCAGACATCCTCCTTTTGTAAGTTGTGACCCCATGTCCTCATATTTTAAGTCCACAGGAGTTGGAGTCAATGGTGGAAATCTAGTATTTTTTCACGATCCTGAAATGTTACATTCCCATGAGGGATTCCCCATAGCCATGGGGTCATGGGGTCAGCATGACCAGATGAGGGATTTCCTAGAGCCATGTCAGCATGATGTAGTGGTCAAATGTCTTGTTGTGGCATTCATGAAATAGTTGTATCACAATGGTTTTCGGTTGTTTGTTGCATTTATGAAATAATTGTATTTTTGAAGTTACCAATTCTCCAAAAAAATCATGTTCTAGTTAAAAAAAATAAAATTAACCAACACTATTATATATATTTATATCTCTGATTAGATTATACAGTTATTTTAAAAAGGTGCACTCCAATTAATAAATAAGATCATGTTTTTGTAGTTTAAAATTTAGAATGTATTTTTGAATGGACAGGTGGATTGAGGTCTTGAAGGAAAAAAAAATGGTGTTAATTAAATAGCTTAAATTTATGATTCTTAAAAATATTTAACAATTTTTGACAAAATTGAAGAAAAAAGTTGAGAAAAAAAGTCATTTTTTTTATTAGTTAAACTGCATATAGAATAATAAATTATCACTAAATTTTTTTATAGATATTCTATGGATCACAAAAACCAAATTCCTAAAATTGAGTCTTTTAATAATTAGTAAATTTAAATTTTAAATAGAACTAATTTAACTAAAAAATTTAAAATAATATTAAGTTCATATTTTTTTTTCAATTTTTAAATTTAACATTACATTATATTAATTATTAATTTCTATATTTTTATAATTAATTGTAAAATATATTATTATTTAATTTCTCTTCAATAACATATTATATTATATTTTACATAAAATATATATATTTTGGTTTTATTGAAATTGCTATATAAAAAAAATAAAACATGAATAACTTATTACAACCAAACACACCATATTAAAAAAAAAAAAATACTAAAAATAACAATTATTTCTCATAACCACTCTGCATAAACCCAAATGACCATAAAACAGAAAAATATATTACACTAAATTTTTTATCCACCAAACCATACATAAATGCAAAATAGTTTTTTTGTTATTCAATGAATGTACGACCTTTACTTTACAATTTAGTGGTGGGCGTGCAACGTTAAATGGTCCGCGATAACAGCCTTGTTCTGTCGTTTGATTTTCACTCACTCATTATGTGACCTCAATTTGAAATATCATTGTATGTCCTCTTGAGTATTTAAAATTCCTTGTAACGATTGACAAAACCGAAATTAATTTCTGGAAATGCTATCATATTATAATCATACGTGTAAGTGACTCAAATGTCCTCTTGGGTATTTAAAATAACTTGAAAAGATTGACAAAACGGAAATCAATTTCTGGAAATGCTAATTCATAATATAATCATACGCGTAAGTGACTGAAATCTCTAGAATCTTTACATTCCCTGCTCACCGGCGAACGTAAGACTGTTAACGTGCTGCATATTGGTTTGTTCAAAACATACATATTAAATATCATGCATCTCTGTGCCCCCAAATGTAGCAGGTCCACTGTAGAAGTTGTCTACTCCAAAATCATTAAAAAAGGTCGGATTGAGAAGAACATATTACGGCCAAATCAAATACACCCCCTTCTAACGGAGATGCACGTCCTTCAAAAAGATCGGAATGGGGTAATTTCTGGTGCGGTAAATTTGTACCTTCTATTTCAACCAGATTAACATCTGCCACATAGGAGGCCATGCGCTTCCAGTCATTGTTCACAAGTAGGTTGTCATTTGGAGGAAATCTTTGTTTCTTTAATTATGCCCATAGGCGTAGCTCTCTATCGGAAATCGCTTCATTAGTGATTATGCTAATTAATCTTTTCCATCCAATGGTCTACATTGAAATATGCCGGTATATTCTCGTCGTCGCCACTCAATCAATGAATGAAATTAAAAACTATAACCTCCTTGCATGTTTAAATCAAGTATTTAAATCCTAAAATTAATTTTTAACCAAAGGATCATTAAAAATTTACTGTGCATCTTATTTATCTCCACGTATGAGAGATTAGAGCTAAACTTTGAAACGCATGTCTATTTGCATTCTGAAACGTGTGAATGTTGAAGGAATAACGACACGTTGATTAGGAAGATGAATTTGCTGTCGACATACTCCAACGCGCACTTTGAAACGCATGTCTGTTTGGATTCTGAAACGTATGGATGTTGAAGGAATAATGACACGTTGATTAGAAGATGAATTTGTCGTCGACATTCTCCAACGCGCTGAAGGTGATGCTTGAAATTCTGTAACACCCAATTTCGTTCAGACCATAAGGCCACCCTGTTCAGAGCAGCCGAGACATTTGGACGCAGAGAACCAGGACTGTGTGGCTTGGATCGAAGTAAGAAATCCTTCATTTTGGACACAGCCATTACACTCTGCTCCTTCTTCAGTATGTATTAGTTGTTTTTGGCAGCGTACATGCGAGACTTTTTACACAGTGAAAAAAAATTACAGCCATATATTGTTTTAGCCTTCAAGCCTTGAGAATTTATAAACTTTAACTATTTCATATTTTAAAGATATACAGAAATGGGCTGTCAGATTATGAGTTCAGTGCAAGTCAAGTACTATAGTGGTGAGCGATGATATTATGAAACATACTGATCAACCGTGCTTACTGCAATCATATCATTCGCCTTACCCAATTGAACCGGTCTTTTCACTGGACAGGAGAATGATTTGATGTTGTTTATTTCATTCAATATAAATCGCTAATACCTAGGGTTACTATTTGATTGTTTATCATTTAGACTTTGACGATGGTATTTGTACTGTTTTTAGTGACGTGTTCAATATATCAAATGTACTACTGCACATATATCTCCATTCCCAGCCCGCTTCTCACATCTCTCCACATATTTCTTGTTTAGCCAATCATTAAATTTGAGAACCTCACTGCATTCTGGTTCGCTGAAATTTTTCTACTGCTAGTATCATATATGCCACTTTGATGGTTAATGCGATTAGATGTACAGAAAACATGTCGTTACGAATTACTTTGGAACTTTGATTTTTTGTTTTTAAATGATTGAATGGTTGTTTAATTTCGAAGTCGCTAATTATTTTTATAAATTGGGAATTTCGTTATTATTAAAAGTTTTAATATTTTGAAGTTTAGTATTTGTTTATTTTCTTTGAAATTGAGTCTTTAATGAAAATTGAGCATTTTAATTTTGATTTTAGTGTCACTTTTTATTATTGAAAAGTTGAAAACTTTAAAGTTAGAAATTTAACATTTTTATTTTTTGTTATTAAAGAGTTGAATATTTTGGATTTTATTTATTATTTTTTAATAATTTGGTCCTTTTCCTTATTCTTTGATAAAAAATGAGATTTGGCTATCATTTTTATTGTTAGTGCGATAGGAATTGTTTTTTGGGTTCTCACTGTTGTGTTTCGCTAGGATTTCAATCAGGGGTTTACGAGCAGTACAATCATCATAAACGCGGTTTCTAAATTGGCAATTTTGCTGGAATTTACTATCCTTCTTAACAGTGTTCAGTCTGTACTCTCAGGTAAGTGATTATTTTAAGTGCAGTGACTGTTACTGTTATTTATTTTTTGAATAATTCATTCTCATTTTATAATTGAAAAATATTATGCATCGATTAGGTATTTTTGTTGGGAATATTAAAATAGTGAAAGGTTTTATGTGCTTATAAAAATTATTGACCATGTTGCTTAAATAAAAAATAGGCAGAATGATACATTAGGCTTTATAAACCTTAATACAAATTGTTGTGTCGAACGAAACTTTAACCAAATTTTAATAACCCTTAATCCCAAAATTCAAACAAATATTAAACCAAATTGCATTCTTTTTTGCATGCCATTTGAGCCCTACATCAGCAAGCCCTTTTTGAGCGCGATAGGCCTGTGATTGGCTGGTTGCTGGGGCCCGCGGATATGAAGCAAAATATTAGTTGGATTTTATAAAAATTTCGTGTTCCAAAAACTACTTTTGATGTCACGGTAAATTCTACACAATGAGACATGATTGGTCCACGTTCCTTTGGCTTCGTTGGTTCTACGCGAAATTCATGGTTTTAAGATACCACCACTACCACGTGTTGATCAATGAGTGCAATCACGTTCGAATGCAATGAAGCCATTTACCGTCATGAAGCTGCACCAAACCACTAGTTTGGTTTTTGAAACTCCTTTCACAGTTCCGTCTTCCGGTTCCGCTTCGACTCGTGGTTCCGAACTTCACCTTTGATTCAGAATTCCTCTTGTGCACTTAATGTAACGCTCAATTCATTGAGTCCCAATTCCACTCGATTAGACTGTTTCCTTTCATTCTACTTCCTTGTAGTTTTTTATTTTATTTTTCATATCCTGGGTTTGTATATATATTGTTTCCTTTCATTCTAATTCCTTGTAGTTTTTTATTTTATTTTTCATATCCTGGGTTTGTATATATAAACCCAACATAAATACAATATTTCTATCGCTATTGTAATATACGATTATGAGAGGTTAAGCATTAACTTTTCATTGCTATCAGAAGTCCCTTTGACCATCGCCACTTTGACACATAGGGTAAAATGAATTTTCATATCATCACAATGTTCACGTCACAATCAGCGCCATGATATGGATTCTCTCCATTGCATTCTTCCACAGGTAAAATGCGGTGGAAACTTAATGATTTTTCATCATGACTATTATTAATTTTTATTATCGAAAATTGTGATGTACCATGTGACATAGTTTCAATAACTGAGCAATTCAGATAGTGTCAGCAATATTCATAAGCCTCACTGCAGAGCAGCTCACCTCAATGAAAAATATAGGGAATTGACAAAAGGAATATCGTCCAACTCAAATAATAAAATTGCAGAATCTCATGACAAAGCGGTGAGTAAGACAATGTGACAACAATCATAAAACAAAGAACTGCAGGATTATGATGACTTTGTCACACGTTGAATGTTATCACAAATTTCTAATGAATTCACTGAGAATGATGGCATAATTTCGATGTGAGGTGGCTTACAGGGATGCTAGAACATTGTAGGTTCATTCTGCTAATGGGAAAATGCTCTACACTTGACCCTTCGTATAAACCAAATAGGATGATATTGCAACGTTTTAGACGAAGACGCAGTTTTAGTATACATTCTTGCTAACTAAAATTGATTGTAAGAGATGTAATTACGTATTAGAAACTTATTTGTAAATGTATGATTGCGATAGAAGCTTTCAACTTTGTGTTTTGTGGTGGAGTTTATTGTCTGGATGCTTGGTGTCATTGCCAAAGTCATTCTCACAAACATTCGATCTCTTTGAATCATAATCGTTGAATGATATGGAGTTTTAAAGGCATGTGAAGATGAAAAATAAAGGCGCAATGTGCCAAGGTTCACCAAAAGAAAGAACACGCATTGGTTTAATAATCATGCAATTGGAGGCATTAGTTCCTGAAACAACATGACATGAAGAAAAAAAAATATTTTTTTGAATAGGCATCATTTTATTTAGTGATGTTCGATTTAGTTATCATTTTTTATCTTAATGTGTTATTAAAATTGAATTCTGAATCATACCATGAGACATGATATGTCTTTTATGATATCAACGTATAATGTCAATTTTATAATGAGTGGTATTTTTTTAAAGAACTCAGATATATACATATGGTTTATGTATGGCCATATCATATGTTTTATGATACAAGGTTTTATGAACCAAAGTTTAGAATTTTATAAGTATTTCTTTCCTAATTAATAATTTTGATTTGAAATATATTAAGGATACAAATAATAACTATTATTAGTTTTTAGAATCTTCTAATTAATATGTAATATTTTTTATCATAAAAGTATTGGTTATTATAATTTCTATGTGATGTTTTGTGAGGAAATTGTCCATTAGCTTTTTTTTTTAGGTATAGTTAAAATACTTACTCAAATATTAAATTGGTACACTAATATAATTAATTTATCTTAAACCTAATTTGATTTATAAATATATAATATTATGTGATAATAAACCCCTCACAAATTATTATACAACCCAGTTGCTCACGCATGCATGTTCCTTGAATTATTTGACAATGGAAAAATAAATAAGAATGAAATATTATGGAAATCTCTTTGATGATCTCAATATGCTAATAAAAGCCCTACTCTTATGCACATCACAATATTTTTCCTAAAACTAGATTTTATATGAATATTTGAGAGTAGTTTAGTGAGGTCATAATTTTGTTTAGAAGATAATGATAAATTTGGTAAGATTTTAGCTAAATCCAGTTTAAAATTTTGGAAATTTAAGTTATTATTATCAAGGTTTTGGATTTTCCTCATAGTGTTAATCCATTTAAAAAAAAATTATTTCAACACTCCATCAATCACATTTTTTTTTGAAAAGTTCCTCTAGTGATTCTAACAAGAAATTTATAATTTAAGAAAAATTGAAACACTCATAATAACTCCTTTCTATTAAAAAAATAAATATATCCACAATAATTGTGGGATGATCATCCCCTTATGTTTTATTTTTATTTTTATTTCTATTACTATTACTATTACTATTACTATTAGTAACATGCTAACCTCATATTATGTAAATTGTTGTAAATCATTTAACTTCATTTTAGGTTTTTAATAATTTTCCCTTAGGTTCACCAATTCCTTTGATTTAGAATATTAAACCCTTCAGTTTATTATTTCTTTTGGTTTATATTATTAATATTCCCTCGGGATTATTAAGCTATTGTGTTTTTAAGATTTTTCCCTTCGCCTTATTGGTCCTTCAAGTTATTAATACTTTTCCCTTGGGTTCACCAATTCATTTGGTTTCTAATATTAAACCCTTGGGTTTATTAGTTCTTTTGGTTTATGATATGAATAATCGATCAATGTCATCCATGATCAATGTCACATTCTGAAAAATATTGTCTCAATATGAAAATCACCCATGGCCAACCATGGTCGTAGTTGGTCCAACGTCACATTGTGAAAACAATTGTCTCAATGTTTAAATCAATTCCCTTGGGTTCACCAATTCCTTTGGTTTATAATATTAAACCCTTGGGTTTATTAGTTCTTTTGGTTTATAATATGAATAATCGATCAATGTCATCTATGATCAAATGCTACATTATGACAAATATTGTCTAAATATGAAAATCACCCATGGCCAACCATGGTCATAGTTGGTCCAACGTCGCATTATGACAATAATTGTCTCAATGTTTAATTCAATTCCGTTGGTTTATAATATTAAACCTTTAGGTTTATTAGTTATTTTGGTTTATAATATGAATAATCTATCAATGTCATCCATGATCAAATGTCACATTCTAACAAATATTGTCTCAATATGAAAATCACCCATGGCCAACCATGGTCATAGTTGGTCCAACATGGCATTGTGACAACATTTGTCTCAATGTTTAAATCAATTCCCTTGGGTTTACAAATTCCTTTGGATTATAATATTAAACCCCTGGGTTTATTAGTTCTTTTGGTTTATAATATGAATAGTCGATAAATGTCATCCATGATCAAATGTCACATTTTGACAAATATTGTCAAAATATGAAAATTAGTGTTGCCTCCAAAATATTCAGTGTTGCCTCCAAAATTAGTGGCCCTAACTCGAGTTTCTCCAGTTTTAGTGGGGTTTCCTACGCAAGAATTGAGGAGGCCATAACGTTTGCAAAATTCGACCAAATTGGGCTCAAGAAGAGTCTATTATGGATGATTTGGACATTCTGAACACATTGAACCAAGTTTTAGGAGCATTATATGAATGTGAGCCAAGGAGATGTAGCCTAGGAGGGGTGAAAACCTTCATCAAAGCATTGTGTTAATGGATCATTTTGATTGTTTTTTGTACATTTTATTTTTGTTGTTCAAAATTATGTTTGAAGTTAAAATTCTCGTGAATTTAACATAAAACTTGATACATTTACCTGTTTTAACACTCACAAACACCTCAAGAAACCTATGCACATGAACCAAAAGAACAAAAAATTGTTTATAATTCAGAAGATGAAATTAGCACAGAAAAAATAACATCCAGATGCAAATGAAGGTGGTATCATATAAAAGGTTGCAAAGGTTATTTGCTTGATTTTCTTGAGTTTTGTGCAAGTAGGGTTTTAATGGTTGAAAATTTGTGATGCTTACAAGGTTGAAGTTATAGAGAGGAGAAGGAAAATTGGTTGTTGTTAGTCTTGAGGTTAGGACCAAAAGAAGGAGAGCCACAAGGGTGCCATATCCACCAAAAGTTTCACTCACAGCTGCACTTGAAGCACTTGATGTTCTATCTCTAGCTGAGATTGAGGAGGTACAAGTTGCACTAGAAGATGAGCTTGAATCCATAGCCATCATGTCAGTTTTTGGAGAGATTGAAGGTCTTTCAAAAGAGGAATCTTACAAGAAGGATTTCTATGAACTAACTAAAATGGTTAGGATCCTCTTTGAAGAGAGGGAAACTAGGATGGTTGGAGAGAATTCTAAGTCTCCACATGGAGAGGGAACTTCACAAGGCAAAAAGGATGAAGAGAAGTATTCAAAGGGAAATGGATGAAACCCTCCTCCATATCCACCATCTTCATCATCATCCTCATCATCACCATCATCATCATCTTCCACTTCCACAACCAAAACTACCCATACTCACTCAAAAGCTCCAAATGGAAAAAATCCCTTACTCAAACTTGATGTCAAATTTGAGCTTCCAATGTATAATGGTGAGGTAAATGTAGAGAACTTGGACAATTAGATTCTTCAATTGGAGGTTTATTTCTAAATTGAGAACCTTCAAGAAGATGACATAAATATTCAATTGGTTTCCTTAAGGATGGAAGGATCTGCACTTGTATGGTGGGAACCAAGGACTCAAGAAGAGATTAAAAACTACGGTAAGATCTCAATGTCTTGGTCAAGTTTTATTACTACCATTAAAAGGTAATTTTATCCTCTAGCTTATATGAAAGAATCCATTATGGACTGGAAAAATTTTAGACAATTGAAAGGGAAAAGTGTGCAATATTATACTCATGAATTTAGGAGAAGAGCTCTTATTTTGGGTATTAATTTGTATTCTCAATAAACTTTGTTAAAGTATATTGGGGTTTTCACAGTTACCTTAGGCACACTATTCTCGTGTTCAATCCCACAAACTTAGATGAGCTTTTCGTTCAAGCCACACATTTAGAAGCAAGAGGAAAACCGAATGTAGATGATAAAAGTGATAGTTTCCTTGAGTATGAGGGTAAAGGGAAGGGCCAGTTTAATGGAGGAGGAAACAAAAATAGATCCATCAGAAAAGAGAAATAGAAACTCACATGTAAACATTGTTCGAATAATGGCCATGATGAAGACCATTTTTGGAAACTTCATCCATATTTGAAGCCAAACAAACTGAAAGCCAAAGAAAAGGGAAAAAATATTGCTATAATTGAACATGACTTAGGTTTCGATTCAGGAGATGAAACAAAGATTACAGCCATGGCTTTGAAAGATAAGAACATTGGAAGAACTAGTTCTTCAAGTTTATAAGAATTGAACTTTTTTATATTAGAGTCGTTTATAAACATACCAAGATAGACGCACTTTTTGATAATGGGTCTCAAGCTAATTTGATTCCCGAAGACTTAGTTAAGAAGCTAAACCTTGGAACTGTTAAACATCCCTGACCTTATTTTTTAGGGTGGATATGAAATAGTGCAAACGTTTAGGTAAAAAGTAAGTGCATCCTAAGGTTTGACATAGATTCAAACTTTCTTGATGAATTTGAACTTAATGTGGTGTCATTTGAGATATCGGGTATTGTTTTGGGAAGTCCTTATATTTATGATTGGAAAGTAGTATTTCATCTCCATGAGAATAAGTATCACTTATTTAAATATGGAATTGAGTACATAGTTAGAGAGCATAAGAAGAATACAAGTTTGTCTCTTATACATGCAAGAGGTATCAAGAGGATAGTGAATGCAAGTCAAAATTTGACATTGCTAATGATCAGGCATAGAGATGTTTTGAATCAAACCTTTCGAAAAGATGCATCGAATGAAAAAGTTGATTTAATTGAAGTTTCTTATGCTTGTAATGAGCTGTTTCGGGATTCTAATAGGTTTCCTTTGAAAGGAGGTGAACAAGATGTGAAAAACTTGTAGTAGTCAATATCACTATTGAGCAGTGTTGGAAACAAGATGTCGGTGCAAAAGAAAGGAAAGTTCAAAGAGAATGCACCAAATCAGTTTGAAAAAGAAGGCATAGGTTCCACAAGTCCTTATTTTTTGTTTCCAAAGGGTACATGGAAATGGCGAAAATACTTGGTCAAGTGTGACACAAGTACAAATAAAGATCAACTAAGAATCGCCATGACGACAGTATGCGAGGTGAGACAATTTTTAAGTTTCCTTTGATTGATGATCGAGGTGGGAAAAAGTTTGTTTCTGCAAGAATAGCTTGTTTCTCTGCAAATTCAAGGAAATTTCAGCATGACGATGTCAACAACAGCAACAGAGGGTCTCAAGGGTCAAGGAAAAAACTTAGTTTTTGTGAAAATCTCCAATTGATGAAAATGGGAAAATCTCAGTGGATTGAGACTAGAAGGGTGAGGGAGCTGTACCCACATCCACATGATCAATAATCAAATATATTTTGCGGTCCAAAAGGCTTCTAGTGGGGAGAAATGATAAGGTGCTCAGTGTTAAATCTCAAAAATGAAAGTGCCCAAAATTGATTGGAAATTGAATGAGAACGAAGAGATAGTCACTAGGAATCCAGTGCGATTCATTTCGTCAAAAATAGCTAGGGCCCACCATTCATTTTCCTAAACAGCTAAAAAATTGTATGGCAGCCTAGTCAGCAAATTTAAATATATTCTAGGAATATTCTTCAGTTTTCCCAATCACACTGTGACAAGTGTCACTGTAGGATTCACTGCCACCCCCCATCTCTCTCTCACTCTCTCTACACATAACCATCCTGTTTCTCAACCCCTTTCTATCTCTCCCCTACCCCTATCCCTCTTTATATATCTCTCTTCATTTACCTATTTCTTCATTTCTCTCGATCTCTATTTTCCTCTGTCTTTTCATTCTCATATATCTCTGTTACACAACAATTTGTCACCGTCCCTGCAATTCCCCATCTCGCACAATTGGAGGGCTCATTCCGTGACCTGTGATCAGTGACATAACTTGAAACCACTTTCATGGCATCCCTCTAAACAAGAGCTTTCATTTCCCTGAAGACAACTCCTTGTAAAAAACCCTAAAAACACCCCTTTTTTTCATTGGCACGAGAAGCTAGTTCAGTACCCACGACAATGGGGGAAATCCTTCAAAGAGGGCACACCAATTGGCACTATGTCTCAGAGTCGCACTCGCGCCAACCATTTTAAGGAGTGTTTTTTAAAAATAAATAGCGGAAATTTCGTCCTAACCAATCCATGAACTGGTATCTAATTTGAGTTGGGAGGTTTGGCTCCAGATCTCCATGTAGAGGAAGTGATTTTCCACCTCTCATGGAAGCTTCCTTGAGGATAGGGCCAATCCCATGATTATAGGGACCCCAACTCCCCTTCCTCCATCTATAAAAGCTTTCTCATTCCTTTTGCAAGCTAGTCTCGAAGTTCCCCAGAGCCATCAGAGCCTTATGCTGGAAGAGCCTTGATTCATTCCCTTAAGGCCAAATCCAAGCAAGGAGATTATCGTCGAGACATCCGAAGAGAGAGGTTTGTCCCATCCCCGACAGGATTTTTCGAGACGTGTTCCACTGGCGACCCTCCGAAGGAGAATTCAGCGTTAGGGCTATGGTTGTATTCTTCTTTGATTGATTAATGATAAGCGACTATTGGTTATGGTTCCACTCTTGTTATTGATTATGATGATGATTTATGTCTTCTCTGACTGACATATAGTTGCATATACTGGATTTTACGCTTGCGTTTGTTTTGTGTCTTGGATGTGCAGGTGTCTGATCACGGAGATCGTGAGGATTGTGATCTGTCGGAGCTAAGGAACGAGAGTGCTACTTTCTCTATGAGTGACAATGTTGGATTCCAGGTAACCCTTCATCGCTAGTTGGTTTATTTACAATTAGGAACCTGCACTATAGCGTGAACGATTGTTGCTAGACCTGGTCTGGGCTAGTAGGGATCGCCTCTGTCCGCAGAGGGGATTTACCTCCACAACAATTTGGTGACTCCACTGGGGACATCTAGCTTGTTGTTGTTCTACTTTGTAAGCTACAGACAGAGCTTGAAGTTAGCCAGATAGCCTTCGAAACGCTATTTCTTTGCATTAGTGGATTAGATCAAAGCTGCTTCAGTCAATCTCCGGTTTAGTTTATGAACTGAACACTTGGAGTATTGTCTTGTCTTTTCGGTTGTTTCTCGATTCTCCTTGCTTGATCAGCTCTTTGGGCTGGCTCTTTTTGTGATTTTGGCTTTTGGTTAGCTTGATCATCACTAGTCTGCTTGTTGGATTGTCTATTTTTAGTTTTTCATAGCAAACTCGACTGGTGCACTTTACAGCTTGACATTCGCACCCATTGGCATATGTTGCTTGTGTATTACCCGCGCCAATTCGTTTCTGGCGCTAGTTTTAGCCTCACAGTAACGCCAATCTTGTGAGGTACTAGGGTTTGCTCTATTCTGACCTTCTTGAGCTTGATTAGTGTGTTTGGTCTTATTTTTTCAACTCCTTGAGTGTTTTGGAGCCTTTTTTGACTGGCTGTGACCTTCGTCTTTTGGTTGTTTTCCCGTTTCCATCGATTTCACATTCTAGCCCTAGGGCATCTAGGTGATCTTGTGTGTCGAGCCTCCCTTGGGAATTTTTGGTTTTTATCGGTTCAGTCAACCTTGTGATTGCTTCTTTACATTCGTTTGGCGGTTCTTTGTCATTTTATTTCGTTATTTGAGTGTTTGTTCTCTTCTTCATTCGAATTTCGCTTTGTCTCGCTTTGGGCCTAGATTACATGGTCCATTTGAGTCTTTGGGATTCTTTTGGTTTTGAGGGACTATTTTTTCAATTTGGGGTTTGATTGCGTGTTTTTCATTGAGTGAATTTGCTTATCTTTTCTCTTTTACTATCACATCTCAAATTTCTCTTCATTAGTTTTCCTTTTGTTTAGTGAACATTGCTCTTAAACATTGAAAATACAAAAAAAATCTCTTTTTCTTTTGATTAGTTAGTGCAAATTAAAATCTTTTCGGTGTTATTAGTGATTAGTGACTTTGAGAGATATTTTTTTGGTTTCCATTAGCTGCATTAGAGACCATTTTGGTTGTTTTCTGATCATTTTGTTTGTGTGAAAAAGCTCTCAACTCTCTTGTAATTAGCTTTCATCGAATGAAATGATATACTGTGGCATATAGTGTGCATTTAGGAGATTTTGAGACATCACACTCACTAGGGCTTGAAAACTGAAAAGTAATTGAAGATAAACATTAAAATTTACACAATTTACACCAAGGCAGCATTGAAACATTAACGCAACATTTAGTGGTCTAGGCTAGAGACGTGTTTTGGTGTCTTTAAACCTAGTAACTGTCGTTCGCCTCTTGGCTTTAGACAGCACTAGTACGGACTTGTGCTTCCCGTACCGTCGAGTATATAGAGGGAGACCCCACTAGGTTTCTATCCTTTATCCATAGGAAGCCAAGTCTGCCACCCTATACCAGTGGTACACCGGACACAGCATTTTGGGAGATTGCCTACACGTACGTCAAGTCCTTGGTTGATTTCTCTTTCATTTTGAAACCAAGGTGTATATTGCAGTTCACGGTTATTTGGTACACCCTTTTCCTAGTTTTCCTGAGTAGGCATTTGACCTTTTCTGACTGTTTAAATTTGAAAGGATCACCAAGCGCTTGTCCTTTCATGCTTGCTTCAAAACTGAAAGAGATAGAGTCACATTTCATCCGTTTCTCGACTCTTAAAACATGAAATGTTGAAGTTTCTAAGTTTCAATGTGGTAAAATAAATCAGCCGCGATCACACGCCCTGTTAGATTTTGCTTGTTGGCCATTTGATTGTGTGTATTGACTCTTTTTCAGCCCGTCTGTGTTGTGCTTGATCTTTAATCTTTGTTGTCACAGTGGCGGAACCTTCCGTTTCGTCTACTGGTAGTCCATATACAGACGATTCATCAGAGGTTTCTCAATCCTCTGCTGAACCTCAGCAGCCCATCGTTTCCGAGTTTCCCGACAGGGGACCGGTTCTGTCTGCGCAGCCCTTTGGAGGACCAATTGAGTTCAATTGGCCCTTTTCCGACCCTTGGTTTGGATTGGGAGTAGGGGAATATTTCCCTCCTCTTACATCGGGTTCGCCTTTTTTAGCTGCTGTTATTCCTCCTAGTCCTCACCGTCTGTTACGAGATCTAGCAGCAGGTTCGAATATGAGTGATTCCCCTAGCGAGGAAATCCCCACGTCTGGTGAATATTACCAGCTATTCCCTCGACAGGTATTTCTAGAAGACAACCCTGAACAATCTGTTATGTCATCACCTGGTCCCTCATTACCAGCAGGGTATAGATCCTTGGGTTAGATTATTGTCGCCGCTGCCTTTATGGAGGTACCAGCTCCTTCTACGAGGCCGGTTGTTCCTTCATTGGGGTTGTCTCCACAGACACCCATTACATCATCCCCTCAGGTCACTTCTGTACCCGTCAGGCCCACTGTCTATGTGGCCGCGTCTGCACCCGCTGTTACCACTCAGTCCATAAGGACCACATTGCTTCCCGAAGATGTCTATATAGCATCTTCTATACCGGAGAATATTTATCCGGAGGAGTATCGATTGTCCCTCCAAAAATCGAACCCCGAGGCTGGACAACCCCCTCAAGATCCCAGCCGCTCGTATTTTTCTCATTATGCACAGGATGGTACACCCGTGTACGTCTTTCCATATTAGTACGATGAGCATGGGAACCCTTTACGTTTACCTACTCCTGAGGCTCAGCTTCATGCTCAGGGTTTATCATATAACCAGGCTGGACAGCCTTATAACCCGCAAGGACAACCTTTTCAAGGCCAACCTTCGGGCCAGCTTGGTTATCCTTATGACCCACAGGGACACCCCATATAGGGCTTCCCTCTGGGCCAGTAAGGGCCATTATATGGTCTGCAAGGACAGTATTACAACCCTTCAGGTCAACTCATGCAGTCTCTCCCTGGAGTCCCACCTGGGCAACCTCAAGGACTCACAGGTAAATCGGGGTACCAACTGGGGACGGTATATGGTCCTGGGGGGAATTTCCAGCTTCTCAATCTATGCAACCTCAGTATCCTCTTGGTCCCAACGTTACACATCAGCCAGGACCATCTTATGGTCCTGTTGCGGGTCAAATCGGTTATCAGCAACCACCTGGATGCATTCCTCTACCAGGCCAACCAGCCCATCCGACACAACCTCGTATCCTGCCTCGAGGCAAACTGGCCAATCCGGCACAACCTGGTGTCCCCCCACCAGGCCAACCAGCCTATCCGGCACAACCTGGTGCTCCTCAACAGCCAAGTCAACCTGCGCAACCGGCACAACCTATTTATCCGGGTCAACCTGTTCAATCAAGGCAGCTTGCTCACCCAAGTCAGCCTGTTCAGCCAGGCCAGCCTGCACATCCTGTCAACCCTGCCCAACAACCGACTTATTCAATGCTGTAGCCAAATCAACCGCTGCACCCTAATTATCAGGCCCAGCAGGGTCCCACCTATCAGCGGCCCACTCAACCTCAAAGTGGTTACTATTCTCATGGTCAATATCGATAGAATTATAGCCAGCGCCAATGTTCTAACTATTACTCTCAACAACCCGGCTATACCTATACGCAACAGCCAAATCTGTAGACTGCTCAAACGGGGCCGACTTACAATTAGGGTCCATACTCTTGTTATCAATCCACATGCACTAGTTACCAATAACTGAATCAGGCTGGTTATACACCCTATACCCCCTACGGTCAAAATCTTGCTAGGCAGAACCCCTGGGGGCAAGGATATTCTCAACCAGCATGGAGTACAGGTACTGGTCCTTATCGAGGGCTAGGCATGCCATCCAATCCGCCATTGTCGTTCCTGGCTACCTTGGAATTACCGGATGTTTCGAAATTAACTAATGATCCAATTCTACACAATCCTTATTGGCCTCCGGTTCCTACCAAGGTACCCAATGATTGCCCCAAGTTTGAGGGTAAAGCTGGGGAGGACCCCCAAGCTCATGTGATGACTTACCATCTTTGGTGTTCGTCCAACTCTTGGGTGGATGATTCAATTCGTCTATGCCTCTTCCAGCACACTTTGAATGGTGCTGCCGCTAAGTGGTATATTGAATTATCCCATGGCATATTTCAAGATTTCAATATGTTAGCCATGGCTTTTCTGACTCACTTTTAGTTACCGGTTCGCTATAAAGCCGGGACGCAACTCCTGACTTCTTTGAAGCAGGACAAAGCAACCCACATTTCTGATCACATTCATGAGTGGCGACGTCGTCGTAGACTGATCACGTTCCATATACCTGATCAGATACTAACTCATTGGTTCACCACCTCCTTCGTTAACAAAATCGCCCAAGATATTGCTATGGGAGTGTGTGTGACTAAAGAACAAGCCATAGCACGTGCCCAATATCTGGATCTGGTATACTCTTAGTCCGGCACACTTTATGATATTTTGCCTGATGCTCCATGGTTTGGGACCTCTAAAGCTCCACCGCCGGGGTGTTATTGGTTCCGTGTCTCAGAATTCGAAAAATTCTTCGAATGGGAAGCAGAAGTCCAACTCATCCAATAATTCTGCTCCTCCTTCCCCTCCCGATTCTGGCAAAAATGCGGAGGTTAACGCCGTTCAGGCTAATCATATAGAAAAATCCTCCAAAGGGAAAAATAAGGGCAAAGGAAAATCTAAATCCGACGCCCCAAAGCCAGAGTCCAAACCTCGTACCGAGGACGGTTCCCAATGTAAACTGAAGTACCCCTACCTTATTTGTGAAGCCTGAAATTAGTCAACTTCTAAAAGGCTCCAAAGGGACTCCGGCTATTCTTAAAGAACCGTTCCCGTCTCAGTAGAACTAGATGGTTGAACAGCCTTCACCATCTGCACCATTTGGGTCCCAAGTCTTTATGATGAATGGTGCTGCACCTATCTCTATTGCTATGCGTTCGAAGGATTACAACGAATCGCGTCAGGCATCTAGGAAGGCAGTTGTGGATGGTTCACCTCCACCACCTGTCTCCGGTTCGTTGGAAATTGAGAAGCCTACTGTTGATCCCGTTGTGAGGCCACTTTCCAAAGGTGTTCTACGAAGATCTTCCTACAACCCAAACGCCTGTGCCGCTCAGCACTACAGTATTGTTGAGGATCTGGCACAGGCGCCTTCTGCCATGTCTGCATTGGAAGTTCTTCAAAGGTTTCTGTCACAACGGAAAGCTTTGTTATCTGCAATCGGTGGGATCGATCCCACTGATTCTAATCTTCTCACCTTCGACTTAGAAAATTTCACCCCCCGACTTCCACATCAAATATCTCTTGTTATTCAATTCAGGATCAACGGTCTTAACATCCATAGGGCCGTTGTGGACGAAGGTGCTTCTACCTATGTCATGTCGCCGGCTTGGTGGAAGGCCATTGGCTCTCTGGCCCTTTCATCGTCTCCTAATGCCCTAGACAATTTGATGGTCGGGAATTGAAACCCCTAGGTATTCTCGAGAGTTTAGCGATTACCTTACAGGGGAAGACAATCAACGTAGAAGTAGAAGTAGTTGACACCAAGCTTAACTACAATATAATTCTCGGCCGCAATTGGACTCATGCCATGTTATGCGTGCCATCCACCCTCTTTCGACTTCTTAAGTTCCCTCATGAGGGAAAAATCGTTACGGTGGATCAGTTGTCTTTCTTCACCTCCACCTTTGAGAACAATGTTCCTTACGTGGATTAGACTCCAAATCCCCCTCACAGTGTAGAACCCGGTCTCTTCAAGGACCCCATCCTCATGGGTATCTTTCCCGCACCACCACCACACACCGCTCAAGTTAATATGATCTTGAGGTCTGATGACCCATGGCTCATCCCTTCGCCTGAGTAGGTGACCGAGTTTGGAGAATCGATGCCCTTAACTCCGGTAGAGATTACCTACTGTGAAATCGTCACTACATCTGATCCTCCCCCTCCTCAGCATGCTCCTTCGAGCATGGCTTTAGACATCTATTCTCAATCCCCCCTGGCTCGGCGAGGCCAACTTGCCTAATCCTCTTAAAGAGATTTTCCCTTCTGATGAAGCTATTGTTGAAACAATGTCTCTTGAGGAGCTGCCTTGGAGCGATGGACATCATCGTTCCTCATTCATGCCTAGCTTGGGGGCAATGTCAGATTGTCTAGAGCGTTTTACATCTCAGGTTCCCACTCCACCTCTCCAGACACCCATATTGACACATGAGGTGCTTTCAAAGGGAAACATGAGCAACATTACTCAAACCATTCCGATCAACATCTCCGTTAAACGGGGGATAGTCGAGACCATACACGTGGGAGTAACTTGTTCTCCTGATGAGATACGAGTTTATAATGATATTTTTCGAGAATTCAGAGACGTGTTCGCTTGGTCCTATGAGGAAATGCCTGACATTGATCCCAGCATAGTATTGCACGAGATTCCTACCTATCCTGGTGCAAAACCTGTGCACCAATGCCTACGCCCGGTGCATCCTCGCAAAGCCGCTGCCATTAAAGCAGAAGTTGAAAAACTTCTGAACGCGGGCTTCATTTACCCAATTACCCTCACAGAATGGGTTTCAAATATTGTCCCTGTAGATAAGAAATAGGGTTAATATAAGAGTCTGTGTTGATTACCGTGATATTAATCGCGCCTGTCTGAAGGACAACTACCCCACTCCTTTCATAGATCAGATCATCGACGAATGTGCTGGGAGTCATATTTACTTCTTGATGGACGAATTTTCTAGGTATAATCAGATAAATATTCTACCTGCTGACCAACACAAGACCACATTAATCTGTCCTTGGGGTACTTTCGCTTATAAAAAGCTCCCGTTCGGTTTGAAGAACACTGGATCTACTTTCCAGCGTGCGATGTCTTACGCATTCCACGACATACGCCATATCGTTCAGCCTTATCTGGAAAATCTACCAGCTCAATCAGCTCGGTGAGAGAACCACCCAGAACACCTCCGCCAGATTTTCCTTCGCTGTTGACGCTATAATATCCGGCTTAACCCTCATAAATGCGTATTTTGCATGGATTCTAGCCATCTTTTTGGGATCATAGTCTCCAAGGATGGGATTCGCCTCGACCCTCTAAAATTCAAGGCCATTGCCTATCTCCCATCACCCTCCTCGTTATATCAATTGCAGAGTCTGTAGGGAAAAGCTAATTTCCTCCGACGCTTTATACCGAACTACGTGGAATTGGCCAAAGGATTCATGTGTCTTTTAAAGTAGAATGTTCCCTTTCATTGGGACGATATTGCTCAAAAATCCTTTGAGAAGCTTAAGACGTTACTTGTTAATGCTCCGTTGCTTCGGCCTCCGAACTATCACCGTGATTTCACTCTATATTTGGCTGCCACATTTAGCACCATAGTTATGGTCTTGGTGCAGGATGATGATAATGGAAACGAACACGTTGTTTACTATCTATCACAAAACCTTCTTGAGATAGAGACACGCTACGCTCATGTCGAGAAGCTGGCATTAGCAGCCGTACAAGCTGTGCAATGTTTTCGCCACTACATCCTGCTGCGTACAACAACCGTGGTTTCGGATTGCAACCCCATGACATATATTCTATCTCGACAATTACTGGGGGGAAAATAATCCAAATGGATCGTTATCCTTTAGGAGTTCGACTTAGAGTTTACCACTGCTAAGTTTACCAAATCACTGGTTTTTGCGGATCTCATTTTCTCCCTCCCAAAAGACTCAACACCCTCTCACTCTGAAGATCATATCCCAGACGAAACCATATTCCTTATCAGCACCCATGACCCATGGTATGGTGATATTATTGTGTATCTTCAGACGTCAACCTTCCGCTCTGAGTTGACCAAAGATGCTCGACGTCGGATTTGGCATCAATCTCAACCCTACTGCATTGTAGGAGATACATTATACCGGGTTGGAGTAGATTCGGTACTCCATCGGTGTTTGACTCTGGAAGAGGCCGAAAGAGTCTTAAATGAATGTCACAATGGCGCCTGTGGCAGTCACATGTCTGGATATGCTACCGCCCAGAAGATTCTACGTGCGGGTTACTTCTGGTCTTCAATCTTTAAAGACTACATTGTTGCAGTCTGAAAATGTCATGCGTGTCAGGTTTTTCAGCGCAAGATGCGCGCACCACCTCTCCCATTGCATCTTGTCATTACTGTCGGCCCTTTTTCAAAATGGGGCATAGATTTCATGTCGTGTAACCCTCGTCCGGGGGACATGCATATATAATCACCGATGTCGACTACTTTACTAAGTGGGCCAAAGCGATGCCTACACTAGCCGCTGACGGTAAGACAAATACCCAATTTATCTTCAACCATATTATTGCACGTTTCGGGGTCCCTCAGGCCATTGTTACCGATCATGGTACTCACTTTCGAGATAACATGATGGCCAAGCTGAAATCAAGATTGGGCTTATGACACAACGCCATATTACCCCCAGGAAAATGGGCAGGTTGAGGCTGTGAACAAGGTTTTGGCCATAATGCTTCAACGAACAGTTGGGATTCATAATTCCAATTGGCACCTCCAATTTTTCTCAGCTCTATGGGCATACCGGACATCAACAAAGAGTGCGACCAGATTCACACCATTCCAATTGGTGTATGTTCTGGAAGCAACTCTTCCGGCTGAGTGCGAAATTCCTTCCTTAAAGTTGGTTGTTTAACTTTTTCCCGACACTTCTCCTGAAGAAGAGCGTCTCTTTTATTTGGAATGGTTGGATGAAACCCGCTGCTTGGCTGCCTTAGTCATTAAGGCACAGAAAAAGCGGGTCAAAGCGCACTTTTATCAATCAGTCTCTCCACGTTCCTTTGTCAAAGGGGACCTTGTCCTCCTATACGACCAAGCGCATGACAAACTCGAGGCAGGTAAGTTCCAACCCATGTGGCATGGGCCCTACATAGTAAAATGAGTATTGAAGAATGGGGCTTATGAGCTCATTGATTATGAAGGAGTTCCACTAGCGCAGCCTAGAAATGGGTTGTACCTTAAGAAATACTACGCTTGAAGTTATTTTTAGTGTGGTGTGTGTACATAGGTGTGTATATTAATTTGTGTGCATGTGTGGTGTGGTGTGCGATGTAAGCATATTTCTGCTGATCGGGTCTTCCTGATTGTGTAGATGTCCATTACTCCATTTGTGGGTTTCGCGGATGGTGCCTCTCGCAGTACCAGGAATCTGTCTTCAACAGCCTAGGTAATCTATGATCCTGCTGGTGAACTGGTTAACCTGCAAGGTGTGTGTCTAGGTCCTACTACAAATAATATCGCGGAATATAGTGCTGTATTGGAATTATTAACCGAGGTTGTAAACCTCGGCATTCGTGAATTACTCGTGTATCTAGACTCACAACTTGTAGTATTACAACTTAACGGGCATTATTCAGTTATAAATCCATCCATTTTACGTCTGTATTTGCGTATTCGTCTGCTGGAGAGAAATTTTGACTATATTACATATCAACACATACCCACACATATGAATACATTAACAGATGTAGTAGCTAATTTGGTTTTAGATAGACATTTGCACAATTTATAAACAAAAACTTCATCACATGTAAGAAGATCCATCCAGAAATAGGTATGTATATATATATGTGTCGAAATGTTTACAGAGTGTGCATCACATAAAATCAAAAATATACATGTTCGTCTTAAATACATCCGGAGACAACATGTATCTCAAAAAATATGCATGAAAGAAGCCCTAGGTGTCTAATCCACATGGTGCTCATGGTAACATGCTACCACGTGCACTAAGCATCTCAAAAGTTGGTGGAGGCGACTAGGCACTCCCACCGTATGTCTCTGATACGCCATCGGGACATCTGCCAGCCGGGCATAGCCTGGAATCCCCTGGGAAATCCCCTCAAGGTTGTGGATCAACTCTCCTCCCTCGGCACTCTCCGCCTGAGGGTCAGCTGCGGGCTGAGTTCTCCGTGAAATAGGAGACATACCAGCAAGTCTCTCTGGGCCGACATCTGCATACATATAAAATTGGTGTCAGAACGGACATGTATTACCCAAAAAATCATAAAACATAAAAATAAAAAAGAGAGGTGATACCCAACTGCTCGTCCCAGTCATCCCCCTTCGGAAGTGGAAGATCTGGGTCTCCAGTGAAATCGGTCCCGGCATAGGGCCAATCCTCGACCACGATCAATTGACACCGTAACCATCCAAAAAACTCCGGCCTCCAAGACATCTGTTTGCCTCCTCTCGACCTGGGCATAAGTGCTGCCCAGTGATCCATCCTCGGCTCTCATGGTATCGGCTCAGCAACGATGGCCCCTTGGCCTTGGAAGATAGGTAGTCGTTCTAGGATGAACGATACCAAAATGGAACCATAGCCAAACTGCTTCAGTTTGACTTGCTTGCACTTTGTGAGCTGCCTTTTGATATTTTTTGTCACTACAGTAGCCCAATCAAACAGTGTTGGACTCATACACTCAGCGGCTAGCAATATTTGGGCCTTGGTTGCCTCGTGTGGAGCTTGCGATCCCGCAGCTCGTGTGATGGTGTGTAGCACTACTCTCAGTGCTAGATCCTAGACAGTGTGGATGTCCACCTTCCCGCTTCCTGATCCGGTTCGTGCCCCTGGGCACACCCTCGCCATTACCTGCTCCATATTTTCCCCAGATGGTCTGCTGCCTGTCAGGATGGGCAGCGGACCTCTGCACGACAGTCTGGTTATGAAATATACGTCGGAAACCTCGAGTTCCAGCACTTGGTCCCGAAGTTTAAATACTTCTTCATTTTCGTCCCATATACTGACCAAGTATTGTAGTACCTCTGGCTGAGTTCGTAAGCAGGGCGTGAGGAAGAATTTTTTAAGACCACAGTTCTTGAGTGCAGCCATACAGGCCTCATTCTCCATAGCCATTTAATCTTCCTCTCCATGTTCCCTTTCCTTCCATTCGATAACCATTTTTGCCTTTATATCTGCATCAACACCATCAAAAATACATTGTTAGATCTCTGGTACATTTGAAAATCCACTTAGATAGCTCACATTTTCAAAATTTTGAGCAGAAAATTGTGTTGTGCCATTGGTGCGACCTCTTTGTGAGGAAATGTCCATTGGCGCGGGTCCGTGCCCGATACGCGTGCCAATGGGGAGAACCCTAAAAACTAAAAATGGTTCGCCCAAAAGTCTAATACATAATAAAAACATATAAAAATTGGATTGGAATGGAGCTTAAGGAAGTGCCCCTTACCTGGAACAAACAGGGATCTGAATAGTAGCCTGGATCAGTCATAATCACCGTCAGAAGATCGCACACAAAATGGACCATTGTTGCTCTCCAATGAGGTAAATAGTAAAAGTAATTTTGTTTTTACCATTTAAGACTTATTTATAAATTTTTGAAATCTAATTAGGTTTTAAAAGTCATTTTTATTAATATTTTGATATATTTTGTCGAAAATGGATTTTACACTTGCCTTCATGTGTAGCAACAGGTATTTACGCAACTTAAACGGTGACACGAGTTGTATTTTATACTTTTTCGGACTCGGTAAATATATGAAAAAGTCATTTTGGAGTCATCTTTCAGCTCTTTTCTAACTCTCTAAACATGAAAAGATTTCCGAGGCCCTTGTCATTTTGATCTCGCTAAAGTGGCCATGAAACGACATCTACCCAGTATACATTTACCCCCTTTTCGGGATGGGGTAGATTACTTACGAAAAAGGAATACCCTAGCCTATTACGACTAGGAGGTTTTCTCAGAAATAGTTTTCTACCTTTTCGGATCTGAGGAACTATTTACGAAAAGGGACTGTTGGAGTTTACTTTTCCGCTATCTTTTCAAACTCTCTAAATATTAAAAGGCATCGAGTTCTTCCTCTGTGAGACTCATTAAACCCTGATGACATTGGATTTAGTTGAAATGACGATATTCGAGTTCCTCCTTCCTAGGGCTCGATAAATGTACTAGGATGGGCTTATACAACAAGCATATGGTATCCTCTTCAAGATTGTGTAAAAATAAAGAGGTACTCACCAGAAATGGTGGGGAAAATGGAACCAAAATCATTGTCGTGTCGGCAGTATGTCGCTCTTGAACATGGCACTTGTCTGCATTCATGTCGGGTTGGGGATATCTCATCTCGTTTGTTCACTTTCCTCTGTGGGTTTGGGTAATCCCTTTTGACCTCTCATCTGCTCTTTGCCTTATCGTCATGACCCCTAATCTTTTGATGTCAAATACTACCAAATCCACTGTCGTGCCACTGATATGTTCAAGAGAAGTTGACCTCTGCACATTCCAACCTTCCTCTGATTCTCATCTGATCGTGATTCACAAAGAAATTATGTTCCTCTGTCTCGTGTTGATGATCTGGGAAACACTATGGCCCAACTTCGATCAAGGTCACTTCTTGTTGACTTCAACAGCATATCCAGGAAGCTGATCTAGAGACTCCCTTCTGGTACCTTGGAGCCTGCATGCTTCAATGGTAGGTTCTTCGCGTTCGACGTGAGGTTTTCATCATTGCCCTTCGATTGAGTGATTCTACAGGTGTTCGACGCTAGCTCATTGATTCACATGCCGTAGATTGTACCTATAGTACCTTGAGGGCCATTTTCATCATTGGTGGTACCTCTCGCGTCTGTTAACAACTTTCATCATTGGCTGGTAATCAAGCGATGTTCTCGCATGTTCGACTTTAGCTCACATATTCGCATGCTTGAACTTGTGCTTTGTTCGGGTCGAGATGGAGCACAAGACCCTGGATTCATGTCTGTTATAATCCAGGCTGAGATTTTGTGGATTCTTATGATTAGTTACATGACTCACTGATTGGATGGTTGTGACCATACCTGAGTCTATTTATCGATCCTCACTGGATGGCTGCGTCCATGCCCTAGATCTGGATTATTGTATACTCTATTATGGATGGCTGCGCCCATACCACATATATATCATGTATCTGAGATATCAGTTGTATTTCTCTACGCAGGTTTTCCGACGGCGGTGTTTCCAGTTGGACACGTTCTCGTAAAGAATTTCACCCCTCTCTCTCTTTCGGGCCTCATGCTTTAGGGGGCATCTGTTACACAGTAATTTGTCACTGTCCCTACAATTCCCCATCCCGCACAATTGGAGGGCTCATTCCGTGACCTGTGAGCAGTGACATAACCTGAAACCATATTCATGACATCCCTCTGAACAAGAGCTTTCATTGCCCTGAAGACAACTCCTTGTAAAAAACCCTAAAAAAAACCCTTTTTTGCATTGGCGTGGGAAGTCAGTTCAGTACCCACACCAATGGGGGAAATCCTTCAAAGAGGGCGCGCCAATTGGCGCTCTGTCTCAGAGTCGCACTCGCGCCAACCATTTTAAGGAGTGTTTTTTAAAAATAAATAGCAGAAGTTTCATCCTAACCAATTCATGAAGAGGTATCTAATTTGAGTTAGGAGGTTTGGCTCTGGATCTCCATGTAGAGGAAGTGGTTTGCCACCTCTCATGGAAGCTTCCTTGAGGATAGGGCCAATCCCATGATTATAGGGACCCCAACTCCCCTTCCTCCATCTATAAAAGCTTGCTCATTCCCTTTGCAATCTAGTCTTAAAGTTCCCAAGAGCCATCAGAGCCTTATGCTGCAAGAGCCTTGATTCATTCCCTTAAGGCCAAATCCAAGCAATGAGATTATCGTCGAGACATCCGAAGAGAGAGGTTTTTCCCATCCTCGAAAGGCTCTTTCGAGACTTGTTCCACTGGTGACCCTCCGAAGGGGAATTCATCATCAGGGCTATGGTTGTATTCTTCTTTGATTGATAAATGATAAGCGACTATTGGTTATGGTTCCAATCCTGTTATTGATTATAATGATGAGTTATGTCTTCTCTGACTGACATATAATTGCATATAGTGGATTTTACACTTGCGTTTGTTTTGTTTCTTGCATGTGCAGGTGTCCGATCACGGAGATCGTGAGGATTCTGATCTACCGGAGCTAAGGAACGGGAGTGCTACTTTCTCTATGAGCGACAGCGTTGGATTCCAGGTAAGCCTTCATCGTTAGTTGTTTTATTTGCAATTAGGAACCTTCACTATAGCGTGAACGATTGTTGCTAGACCCGATCTAGGCTAGTAGGGATCGGCTTTGTCCGCATAGGGGATTTACCTCCACAACAATCTCTCTAACACACACAACAAACTCTCTCCACCTTTTGTAAATGATAGTATTATTCCACTCTCAAATACATAATTAAAATAAGAATTCATAACCTTTTATATGTAACATACATATATTATTATAGTATTATCATAGGTAAATATATTTCCTTTTAATGCAACATAATATTATAATATTATTGATTTATTTTAGTAGAATAAATTTATATCGAGTTATTTATAATTTTGAATAGAAAAATTACTTATCCATTATATGATGTTGTCACTAAATTTATGTAAAACTTAGTAAAACTCAAACTAATTTTATAATGTCATAACCATAGTTATATAAATCTTATTGTAATTTCAAAACATCATAATTTACTCCCATCCTTCACTCGTGCCCATAAAAAAAAATTAAAGCCTAATAAAATCTAAAACTCATTAAAAATTAAAAAAAATAGTATAAACATACATACATGTAATGAGGTTATTTCTACTTTACCTTTACATGGATATTCTATTTGGAATTCAAGATAGATTTCACCATATTCATGGCTATGTTCTTGTTCCCTTTTTCTCGTACAAAACAAATAATCTACCATAAAACATACATACATTATGATTGTTTTTTCTTCACATAGATGCTCTATTTGGCTATCAACATAGATGCCACCACATTCATGGCCGTGTTCTCATTGCCCCCTTTTTCTCCTTTGGAAGGAGAGCATGCAAAACAAAAACAAGTACATATTCCTTGTCAATACTTATTAATGAGAAATGGCCTTTGTTTATGTAGTATGTGTAGTAGTATAAATAGGTAGTATAATTTTTTATAAGAGATTAATATAAATTTATGATGGTTAATTATATTTATACGTTTTAAATTTATGTTGGGTATGGAAGAGATTGTGTATCTATTTCTTTTTGAGAATCATACAAATAAAATATTTTAACTATACATTTTTTTATTTATTTTTATTTTTTATTTTTTATATAATATATATATTTCCCATAAATAATTATTGAACATGAGTATTGAAATGTTTATTTGTCACAATCATTATTAATTAAATTACTACTATAAAATTAAAAAAAATTACTTACCTCCACATGTATATAAACATCAAACCCTTCCACAGTACTTATGCAATAAACATACCAATAATAATAACAAGACATTTATCAAAGCTGGAGCATGGTTCAATATTTCTGCTATGACTTACATTAGAAAACATATAATGTATTCTTATGATTTAACTCTACGCATATAATATACACCCCAACCGGTCAACACTTGGGATTTTAAATTGAGATCTTATCATTACAATTATTTATTCATAGTTTATGTTTTGATAAAGTTCACCGTGATTATATATCGATTCTATCAATGGTAATCCACCGATAAGATTTAATCTGGAATTAATATAGTACTCCACTTAGCGTTTGATATTGAACCTCCGTGGAGTTATGTCAACTCCATTTCATATATCAGTATAGGGTTTTTACTCCCCTTGGACAGTTGTAGATCGCATTAGATTCGTCGTGGTTATCCAGGGAAACTCTGAGTTTTACTATTGTTGAACTATGAGTTAATGAGTTGGATCACTGTTTGGCAGGGTTCAAAGCTAGACTTCTCCAGCCCTATACACTTTGGGCACTCCACCTCGAATCCCATTTAGGTTTGCCATTCCTCTACATAATTTCTCCATTGCTCTGCTACCAATACTCTATTAAATTGGCCTCTGGCTGTTAGGGCTACTCTGTCGGCTTATTCAGCTGAAATTTGGTATTTTTTGATGATCCTCTGTTGCGGAGAATTCTTGTGCTTCTACTCTGTCGATGCGTCCACATTTGCAATGGAGGAAATGGCATTTAGATGTGCACCAACGGTATGGCTATCTTAGGCTATATTTTTCTTGTTATACTCAGTCTCTTGCTTGTTACAGAGTCGTATAATAATTCATTCGCTTTAGAAGTGTAATAATTGTTATTTGATTGTTTTCACAATGCAGTCAAACGGAATTTCCCTTGATACAGGTATTTATCCGAGCCATTCTTCCTTTAGCTCAGGCATTCTTGTTTTATTATTGGTTAAATTCTTAAAAAATTAACCCCATCTCTTGGTTTTTCTATTTCCTTGCAGGTTAGTGGTTCCGACTTACCAAACCCTCGAGCAGACTTCCTTTAGTGTTTCCTTACCACAGTCTTCACGGCCTCAGCTAACTACTCTCTTCCTTGTTGCACAGGTAGCTTGCCCTTCGAAGGGAGACTGTAACCTAGGGTTCTGGTCTTCCGTTCCATTTCTTGTTTAAAGTATTTCATATTTACGGCAATGTATAAACAGTTAATGAGGCTTTATACCCGGCATAGGGTTTCATAACTTATTGCAATGATTTATTAGTCGAAAGGTAATCCCTTAGGGTTTATACCTGAGGTTTTTTTTTTTTTTTTTTTTTAAACAGACATGGGTTTTGATTAGCTCTGTTGAGCTCTCTGTTGTGTTTCTAATTCAGCTCGACTTTGACTTTACATTTAGAGACTGTGCCCTAGCTTGTAATGGTATATTTTTTAATAATTTATATTTCTAGAGAGAACTCTCTCTTTTTCCAAAGTTTAACAATTCATATCGACACATTCAGGGTTGGAAAAACCCTCGTTTCGCCTCATTTTGCATGTAATTTGTTTTATTCTACAATATGTAGTTTGAGCAATGTGTCTTCCACTGTTGTATGATGTGAAATAGAATGAATCTACAGAAATGTCACATGATTTATTTTTTCCTATTATTTATTTCTGGAAAAGAGAATTTTCACGCCGAGTTTGCGGGTTAATGGTACCTTGCCATCGTTCTTTCGATTATTCATTCCACGGAGTTTCTTTCTTAATTTTATTTTCTATAATATACGGTTAGCTCCATGCTATGGTGACCGGACCACCACAAAGAATGTCCATGTATTATGAATACTTACAAAGTTGAACAGTCGGTCTCAGGTAGGGTTTCACCTCAACCTGGGACTGCAAGTTCTAGTATTTTTGTTTCAGGGGTTAATGAAGTTACATATAACAATGTTAAGAATTTCTAGTATTATTCTGTGTATATCATAAGACATTTGTATACACACAGTTTTACCACCTATTCTTCATCTCTTCTTATATGTACATGTAAAAATTTGTATCTACAGTTTATTGCGCTAGCTGTTAAAAGAATAGCTCTGCTGTAGCTTTTATTACTATTTTCTATATACATGCAGTATAATTATTTAACTGGGTTCTTTTATGGTTTTCTTCTTTCTCTCTTGCATAAATAAAATCTTCTACTGTTTATTAGTATTTCAGTAACAAACCACTTCCACTGTAATTTAATTAAATTCCTACCACAGTTAACACTTTCATACTCATACATAAAAGATAGTATGCAACTCAGTCATTATACTTATCTGGATTACTCTTTTAAAGTTGTGGTCATCCCAAACATCAAGGGAGGCTTTCACGTCCTCCACTTGCCCCCTAGCTCCAGAATCTAGATAGTGTCCTGGGTTAACAGTGGATTTGTTTCACTTTCTACTGTGACCTCTGGATGGCCAATCCAGTCAAACTCAAAAATTATTGTTTTACAAGGTATGATGTGAGTTATTTTCAACTGATCATAACTAGCTCTAGAAAATACTCCCCTTTACCATTAGCACAGAACCCCTATTCCTCCTCTGGGATTCAGCTTTATCCTCAGAGGATTAGGTAATTGTCTTTCCAACTATCCCCAACCACCTCCTATTCTTGAAAACATTTTTACCATCAGCTTTAAAAAGATTTTCCTTTCATTAATTAATTACTCCTAGTTAATAAATCAGAAAATTAAATAACTTGTTTAATCAAGAGTAATTATTTGAGTTTTTTCTTTCTAGATAACGATAAGCAAATTCTTTTTTAACTAGTTAACACTAGTTAACTTTAATGAGGCTGTCACAACTTTCCCCCTTGGAAGTAACATCGTCCTCGGTGTTTCAACCTGGCTCTGAAAAGAGCTCTCGGTAAGCTTCCTGCATAAACTTTTCATCCTCCCAAGTAGCTTCATCCAGTCCAAAGTGCCTCCATTGCACTTTTACCTGGATAACTACTCATTTGTGGAGTACGATTTCTCTTCGGTCAAGTATGCGTTGCGTTTCGACCAGAAATTATCTTTCCAGTTCTACTTGAAAACAACAAAAAAATGTTTTGAAATCAATATGCATCAATTTTGTTCAAAACTTCACGTTAGAATTCTTATTCCTATCCTACCTGAATGCTTTGCCAATGAATCACATGTTTTTCATCATGTACATATCGCTTCAACAAAGACACATGGAACACATTGTGAACTTGAATGAGGCTGTGTAAAGCCAACCGATATGCTACTGGTCCTACCCTTCACAGTACTTGGAAAGGTCCACAGTATCTGGGAAATAATTTGGCACAAGAGGTCCACCTTAAGGTACTCCTCTTAGGTTTAATTCTCACGTAAACATGATCTCCCACTGCAAATTCACGATAAGACATTTTCTTATCTACATAAATCTTTTTTCGGTATTGAGTAGCCTTCAGATTCTGTCTTATTCTTTTTACCTCAACTTCCATTTCGGCCAACATCTCAAGTCCCAACATTAATTTTGTCTCAAGACTGCTCCAATTTATAGGTGTACGACATTGCCTACCATATAATTCCTCGAAGGGGCTCATTTTTAGAGATTCTTGATAACCGTTATTATAAGAAAACTCAACAAGATGCAAATAATCCTCCCACTTGGTTGGTTGCTACATCACATACATGCGCAACATGTCTTCTAATATTTGGTTTACCCTCTTTGTTTGCCCGTCAGTTTGGGGATGTTAGGAGGTGCTAAAATTTATCTGCATTCCCAGACTGGAAAACAAAGTTTTCCAAAATACGGACGTGAACTTAACATCCCGATCCGAAATTATGGTTTTTGGAATCCCATGTAACCTGAAAATTTCCTTCATAAATATATCAGCAATCTATACTGTCTTATAGGTAGACTGTACAGGTATAAAATGTGCAGATTTGCATAATCTGTCTACCACTATTATGATTGAATCATTTTGTCTTTTTGTTCGTGGAAAGCCTGTGATGAAATCTAAGGAGATAACCTCCCACTTCCATTCAGGTATGGGTATGGGCTGTAATAGTCCCGCAAGATGCTGGTGCTCCACCTTTACCTGTTGATATTCCAAACATTTTCTTAGATATTCAGCAATATTCTTATGCATGCTCGGCCAATAGTATACCTTTCTTATTGTGGTAAGAATTTTCTGATATCTCGGATGACCCACATAATTGCTGCGATGAAATTCATTCAATATTAACTCCTTTAGAGTTATGATATTAGGCACATATATTCTCCCTTGGAACGTCAACATCTGATCTTCATTCTTTCCATACTCAAATATTTTACCTTGCTTCCTATTTTCTTCCATTTGTTGCCATAGAAATTTGTATTCTGGATCTTTTCGTGCCTCCTCCTTTAATTGTTCCAAAATTTGGCTTTCTAGCTGATTATAGTACAACTCAAAAATATCATGTAATTTTCTACTCAATGCATCTGCTACTTGATTTTCCTTTCCCTTTACATGCTGAATGTCCATATCAAATTCACATAGAAAGGAATTCCATCTTTCCTTCCTGAAGTTTAAATCTGCTTTCTTGAAATAATTAGTCAAGCTACTATGATCTGTTTTAAGTACAAACCTCTTACCCAGCAGGTAATGCCTCCACACTCGGAGAGCATGTATCACTGCTGTAAGCTTCAAATCATAAGCAGAATATCTCTGTTCATGGTCCTTCAGTTTCCTAGTCTCGTATACTACCACTTTACCTTCCTGGGTCAAGATTGCTCCAACACCTTTACTTGCATCAGTACAAACTTCATATTCTTTATCAGGGTTAGCTACCTTCAATACCGGTGTTAAAGTTAGAAGTTGTTTCAGCTTTTTAAAGCTTTTCTGACACTCATTTGTTCATTTGAAGATCTTTCCTTTCCTTTGCAAAGATGTAATGGGAAAATAAATTTTAGAAAATCATTTAATAAATCTTCTATAATAACCAGCTAATCTCATAAACGATCTAATGTTGGCCACATTCTGGGGTACTCGCCACTCCATAATAGTTTTGATCTTTCCGGATCAACAACGATTCCTTCAGCTGATATGACATGGCCCAGATATTGGATTTATGTTTTAAAGAAATCTCATTTACTGTACTTAACATATAGTTGATGTTTTCTTAGCATTTCTAGGGCTATTCTCAAATTCTCCTTATGTTCCTCCGGATTTTTAGAATATATATCAGAATATCATCTATGAAAATAAGTACAAAGTTATCCAAAAATGGATGAAATATTCCATGCATTAACCTCATAAAGGTTGCTGGTGCATTCATCAATCCAAAGGGTAGCACCACGAATTCATAGTGCCCATAGTGAGTACGAAATGTTGTCTTACAAATGTCTTCATCCTTAATTCGAATTTGATGATATCCAGATCTCAAGTCTATCTTAGAAAACACCTTAGCCCCTTTTACTTTATCAAATAAGTCATAGATTCTTGGTAGGGGGTATTTATTCTTGACGGTTAGCTTATTAAGCTGCCTATAATCCACGCACATACGCATGGTTTCCTCTTTCTTTTTAACAAATAGAACTGGTGCTCCCCATGGAGACACACTTGGGTGGATATAACCTTTGGCCAGTGGTTCTTGTAGCTGCATTTTCAGTTCAGTTAGTTTTGGAACGCTCATTCTATAAGGATCCCTTGACACCGGGGAGGCTCTTGGCAACAATTCTATGGTGAAGTCAATATCCCTCCTTGGTGGTAAACCAGGAATGTTTTCTGGAAAAACATCCAGAAATTCCTATACTACAGGTATATGCTCCATTGTTGGCAACTTTTCCTTGGAATCCGTATACCCTACTTGAATAGCATACAGCTGTCATCCTTTTCTGATACACTTACTCATTTGAGATGTTGTGATTGGGCGTATTTGTACTGTCTTTCTAATTCCTTGAATCTCTCTTCGCGTTCCATCTTGCATTCTATAGTAAATAATCTTTTCTTTACAATCCACTAAATTCCAGTGCTTTTCTAATCAGTCCATGCCCAATAACACATCATAAGATCCCAATGGTAAAATATTTAAATCCACTTGTAACTGATGTTTTGCCACTTCTAATGTACAGTTTGGAATCTTTGCAGTTACCTTTCGTTTTGCCCCAATAGCTAGCTGTACTAACCAGGAATTCTTAAATTTATGTTCTTTTAATTTACACATTTACACCAATTTGGGGCTTACATAACTCAAACTTGCTCCAGGATCTACCAAAATTGAAACAAGTTTAGTTAGCAAAGTACCTTCTAATTCAATCATTGTGGGCTGATAATCATCCTGCCGATCTTCCAAAGCTGTATTGATGCGGGTTATGTTACGCGCCACGTCCCCCACTGTAGATGCTTCCTGTAGATTTGCCACATTATTGTTTCTGGTTCATTGTGGAAAGTTTTTATAATAATGAGCCTCCCCACAGCCCCAACACTGTAGAGGAGGTTTAGTAATCTGTCCCTGCTCTGGCTTACTAGATGCTTCTATAGGCTTTTATTCTGCTGGCCATTTTTTTCTTTGGTGATTTCTACCAAATTGCTTATTAATAGGATTTCGCGTTGTGCCTTTAAAGTTGCCACTTTTACTGCTTTTGAAATTGGAATTACTTTTCTGACTTTTCTTTGGCTGCCAGCTTTTTCCTCCTTCACCCTTGGCCTTGGACTGTTGATAGCACATTCGTGCCTTACATATGGCTTAATCCATGGTTTGAGGATTAAAAAATTCTATCTGTTCCCTCATATGAGTTGGTAAGCTACTCAGGAACCTCTGCACTTTAGCCTTTTCGTCTCGGAGATAAGGGACATAACGTAACAGGGAAGTGAATTTAGTGACATAATCATCCATGGTCATTTTTCCCAACCTTAGATCATGAAATTCTTTAGCTTTTTATTCATAAAATCTCTCTGTCAACTACTTGTCTTTAAAATACTGTTGAAAAAATTCCCAGGTAATATCCCATTCTTCAATGTTGCGTACATTTTTCACTTGTTCCCACCACAGGGTGGCCTTCTCTCATAGTTGGTATATAGACAATCTGGCCTTCTGGTTTCTATTATATTCATATACCTGAAAGTACTTATTCATGTTAATTAGCCAGGCTTCTGCCACTTCCTCTACCTCACCATCAAAAGTTGGTGGCTTAATCTTACGGAATTCTCCCTGCAGTTCCACTTTCTGTCTCTTAATCTCTTGTTGGTCAGATAGATTGCCCGACTCTACCTCATTGTAATTCTTATGCTTACTTCTTTTAGAGGGAATCTTTTCAACTCTGTCTGTGATATTAATTCTCATTTGTTGTTCATCATCTGCCGGTAAGCCTCTTTCAACACTTGGATGATCCATCTCCTAATTTTGTTTGTCTGATAAACTCTTTAATATTTTCTCCTAATCTTGTAACAGTCTCTCATTATCCTTTCGAACTCTTATCATTTCCTCTTGCAATTGTTGTATAGTATTCAGTGAGAAACTAGTTTGGTGTTGTTGTTCTTCAAGCAACCGGCTGGTCTTTTGATGTTGTTCTACACTTAAATGAACCCACATTTTTGGGTTCATGACTGTTGGTGATTGATTTTCCCTAGCCCCTTGTTGCGATTGTAATGCTGTAGCTCCTCTCATTATCTCTCTCTCTCTCTCTCTCTCTCTCTCTCTCTGTGCATTATTCACATACACAACTTCATTGTTAGTCGACCCTTAGGGTCCTAACGTAGTAACGCTACCTTGATACCACTTTTCACAATCATTCTTAATTAAAATACTACTATTAAAAAAAAAAAAAATTACTTACCTTGACATATATATAAATATCAAACCCTTCCACAGTACTTATGGAATAAACATACCAATAATAATAACAAGACATTTATCAAATCTGGCGCATGGTTCAATATTTCTGCTATGACTTACATTAGAAAACATATAATCTATTCGTATGATTTAACTCTACGCATATAATATACACCCCAACCAGTCAACACTTGGGATTTTAAACTCAACTCTTATCATTACAATTATTTATTCATAGTTTATATGTTGAGCTTTGTATTATGTTTCTAATTGAGCTCGACTTTCACTTTACATTTCGGCACTATGCCCTAGCTTGTAATGGTATATTTTTAATAAATTATATTTTTTAAGAGAACTCTCTCTTTTTCTAAAGTTTAACAATTCATATCGACACATTCAAGGTTGGAAAAACCCTTTTTTCGCTTCATTTTGCATGTAATTTGTTTTATTCTACAATATGTAGTTTGAGAAACGCGTCTTCCACTGTTGTATGATGTTAAATAGAATGAATCCACATAAATGTCACATGATTTGTTGTTTCCTGTTATTTATTTCTGGTAAAGATAATTTTCACGCCGAGTTTGTGGGTTAATGGTACCTTACCATCGTTCTTTCGATTATTCATTCCACAGAGTTTCTTTCTTAATTTTCTTTTCTATAATATATGGTTAGCTCCATGCTACGGTGACTGGACCACCACAAATAATGTCACTGTATTGCGAATACTTACAATGTTGAACAGTCGGTCTCGAGTAGGGTTTCACCTCAACCCGAGACTGCAAGTTCTAGTCTTTTTGTTTCGGGGGTTAATGAAGTTACATATAACGATTTTAAGAATTTCTAGTATTATGCTGCGTATATCATAATACATTTGTATACACACATTTTTACCACCTATTCTTCATCTCTTGTTAGATGTACATGTAAAAATTTGTACCTATATTTTATTGTGCCAGCTGTTAAAAGAATAGCTCTGCTGTATTTTTTATTACTATTTTCTGTAAACATGTAGTCTAAGTATTTAACTGGGTTCTTTTATGGTTTTCTTCTTTCCCTTTTGCATAAAGAAAGTCTTCTACTGTTTATTAGTATTTCAGTAACAAACCACTTCAACTGTATTTTAAACAGTATTTCAGTAAAACCCACTTTCACTGTAATTTAATTAAATTCCTACCACAGTTAACCCTTTCATATTAATACATAAAATATAGTATGCAACTCATTCATTATACTTATCTCGATTACTATTTTAAATTTGTGGTCCTCCCAATCATCAAGGGAGGCTATTACGTCCTACACTTGCCCCCTAGCTCCAAAATCTGGACGGTGTCCCGTGTTAAAAGTGGATTTGTTTCACTTTCTACTGTGACCTCTGGATGGCCAATCCATTCAAACTCAGAAAGTCTGGTTTTACAAGGTATGATGTGAGTTATTTTCAACTGATCATAATTGGCTCTAGAAAATACTCCCCTTTACCATTAGCACAGAACCCCTACTCCTCCTCTGGGATTCAGCTTTATCCTTAGAGGAGTAGGTAACTGTCTTTCCAACTGTCCCCAACCACCTCCTATTCTTGAAAATATTTTTACCATCATATTTAAAAATATTTTCCTTTCATTAATTAATTACTCCTAATTAATAAATCAGAAAATTAAATAACTTTTTTAATAAAGATAAGCGAATTGTTTTTTAACTAGTTAACACTAGTTAACTTTAATGAGGCTATCACTTTAGTTATGATATCTACATTAAAAATGCAAAACAAAAACAAGTATATATTCCTTGTCAATACTTCTTAATGAGAAATGACCTTTGTTTATGTAGTATGTGTAGTTTTGAATCTTATAACTAAATAATGTTAAATGTTAAAATTTCTATTTTATTTATATAATTTTTTATTGTGTTAAGTTATAATTTAGTATATGGAAAATTTTGTTGTTTAAGGTTATATTAAAAAATAATAAATAACTAGTATAAATTTCAAATTTATAAGAGATTGACATAAATTTATAATGGTTAATTATATATACATGTTTTAATTTTATGTTGAACATGGAAGGGATTGTATATCTATTTCTTTTTGAGAATCACATGAATAAAATGTTTTAACGATAAAAGAAATTATTTTTTACCTTTATTTGTTTTATAGAATATATACATATTTCACATAAATAATTATATAACATGGTTATTGAAATATTTATTTATGATATCCCCATTAAAATGTTAAAAATATATATAATTTATTCAATTTTCTATATGGAGTTGAGATATGATATTTAAAAAATAACAAGATATATTTCAAAAATAATATAGGAGAGAAAGACCGACAATTGACATATAACACTTTCAAAAATATTAATGATTATAGTACACAAATATACATTTTATAGTTTCCAATATGAGAGTATGTGTATTTAAAAATATACCAATAACAAACAAAACGTTTTAATGTGAACAATATGGATCATAAGTAGTATATTTCAGTTGTGGTGTTGACCAAAATATTTCAAGTTTGACTATTTCAATTTTTATGTTGATTAAAATATTTCAATTTCAAGTGTACATATTTATACCAGTAGGCATCTTTATTTTAAAATAAGATTTCCAAAATTTTAATTTAATTATCAATAATTATTATATGACTCATAAAGATTTAACTTCATTGAAACGCTTCAAGACCAATCAATTATGACACAAGTATCATAATAATAATACATTTAATAATATAATAATATTAATAATACCCACATGAATTAAATTCTGTTAACATAAAACATTAACTAAATAGATTATAGTAATAGTTAACATTAACCGAAGAAAATTTAAATATTATAATTTTCTTAGTTATATTAATTTAAAAAATGTATTACAGTTGGTTTTTCTTTTCAAACAAAATCGGTAATTGTATGCGTGACCAATATTGTAATATATAAATGCTCAGTATTTTGCCCCATATATAATTTTTTTGTTTTAAATGTTAGGTTTGTATTTTTATTTGAATCTAGTTTGTTTTTTAAAGATTGATTCATTAAGATTTAGATGAATGTCTTTCGGATTAATCATATCATTAAGGTTTGGTAGAAGTTTCAAACCATATAATGTAATTCAAGTGAAGAAGTTAATCAATCTTAATGAATAAATAGTGTGGATGCATACTGAAATTAAATTAGTTAGATTAATTAATTACTTATGAGGAAAAATATTAAAAATATATTAAATATATTTCCTTTATAAATATTTTTCTTTTATTATTAAATAAAATTTTATTTATTAATAAATTTTATTTTAAAATTTTTATTATTAATAAATGATTTAAAAATATTTTTAGTGATAATGAATTAACTAGCTAATTTAATTCCAGCTAGTTTCAACGACTAGTTATCAACAACTAGTTTTTAACGGTTAGTTTTCAATGACTATTTTGGGCAATGATGCATCCACACTAGATTTATTCATTAGGACCGATTAACTTCTCCACCTTGTCATGAGGTTGAACCATAATTCTCAGCTGCTAATTTTCAAGGGCTAGTTCTCAACGGCTATTTCCAAGAAATGACACATCCACACTATTTATTCATTAGGATGGATTACCTTGTCCATCTTGTCATGAGGATGATCCACCTTGTCATGAGGATGAACCCGTAGATGGTTCACAACCTCAACAAAATCCTAATGATTTTATTAATGGAAATGACAATGACATTCATCTACATTATAGATCACAAAAGTCTTAGATCATTCACTAAGATTTGAACCTTGAACCATATAATATGAAAGACATTTATGTACATTATGGATCACAAAATTCTTACATCCATCATTAAAATTTAAATCTTAAATCATATAATATTTCATAACAGCGAATTAAAATAAAGAATTTAATTTTAAAATATTTATAGTTATATTAAAAGATAAATTAATAATTATAATTAAAAAAACTCTTTTTTAATCTTTATATATTATATATTAGTAAAATTTCAAATTAAAATAAATAATTTTTTCAACAAATTAATATTTAATATAGATTTGAAATGATATATTATTGTTTGGCAAGATTCAATTTCGTGGAGGACTTCGGTAGAGCAAGGGAGGCCATATTAAATGGGTTCATGAAGCATGCATTCATCCTCTTTTTTAAGTTGTGACTTTTATGTCTTTCTATTTTAAAGTTCACTGGACATCCTCATTTTCTAAGGTGGGACCCCATGTATTTTTATTTGAATCCTTAAGGTGTTGGAGTTAATGGTGGAAATGTAAGATTTTTTCACCATCGTGAAATGTTACATTTCTATGAGGGATTTTCTTGTAGTGGTTGAATGTGTTTTTGTCGCATTCATGAAATAATTGTATCTATGAGGGATTTTCTTGTAGTGGTAGAATGTGTTTTTGTGGCATTCATGAAATAGTTGTATCTCAATGGTTTTGAATTGTTTGTTGCATTTATGAAATAATTTCCTTTTTTGAAATTATCACTTTTCCAAAAAAATCGTGTTCTAATTAAAACGTAAAATTACCCAACACTATTATGTATATTTAAATATCTCTTATTAGACTGGATTATAAAGTTATTTAAAAAAGGTGCAGTCCAATTAGTAAATAAGATCATGCTTTTGTAGTTTGAAATTTAGAATGTGTTTTTGAATGGACAAGTGGATTAGAGATACTAGAGAAAAAAAAAATAGTGTAAATTGAATAGCTTAAATTTATGATTCTTAAAACTATTTAACAATTTTTGACAAAACTGAAGAAAAAAATTGAGAGAAAAGATCATTTTATTTATTAGTTAAACTACACTTTAAAAAATATGCATTAATAAATTATCACCAAAAAAATTTATATACATTCTATGGATCACAAAAGCCAAATTCCTAAAATTAGATCTTTTAATAATTAGTAAATTTAAATTTTGAAATAGAATTAAGTTCATAATTTTTATTTCAATTTTTTTATTTAACATTACATTATATTAATTTCTATATAATTAATTGTAAACTATATTATAATTTAATTTCTCTTCTCTAACATATTACATTATATTTTATATAAAATATATATGTATTAATTTCTATATAATTAATTGTAAACTATATTATAATTTAATTTCTCTTCTCTAACATATTATATTATATTTTATATAAAATATATATGTTTTAGTTTTAATGAAATTGTTTAAAATAAAAAATAAAATAAAAAATCAATAAATTGTTATAACTAGACCCAAAACACATCATATTAAAAAAATAAAAATAAAAGTAACAATTATTTCTCGTAACCAACAAAATTACCCCAAAGGACCATAAAAACAAAAAAATATATTACACCAAATTTTTTATCTACCAAACCATAAATAAACGCAAAATATTTTTTTCTGTTATTGCATGAATGTACAAACTTTACTTTGCAATTTAGTGCTGTGTGTGCAACGTTAAATGGTCCGCGACAACATCTTAGTTCTGTCGTTTGATTTTCATATGTGACCTCAATTTGAAATATCATTGTATGTCCAGTTGGGTATTTAAAATTCCTTTCCTTGAAACGATTGACAAAACGGAAATTATTTTTTCTGGAAATGCTAATTCATATTATAATCATACGCGCAAGTGACTCAAATGTCCTCTTGGGTATTTAAAATTCCTTGAAAATATTAACAAAAAGGAAATTAATTTCTGGAAATGGTAATTCATAATATAATCATACGCGTAAGTGACTAAAATCTCTAGAATCTTTACATTCCCTGCTCACCGGCGAACGTAAGACTGTTAATGTGCTGCATATTCGTTTGTTCAAAACATACATATTCAATATCATTAGTCTATGTGCCCCCAAATGTAGCAGGTCTACTGTAGAAGTCGTCTACTCCCATATCAGTTAAAAAGTCGGATTGAGAAGTGAAAGAATCAGAACGACTCCAATGAAGGAACTCTAATACCAAAACAGAGAAAGCAGCTTAACACCCAACTTTGTTATTTGCATTTACAACAAACAGATATTTATATATAGCTGAGAAGTTTCTAGATTCAGGAATGTCGGTGGATATAGCTTCTTCACGAAGCTAGATCTCTCGAGAAACAACCTAGAAACATCTAGATGACTCCTACTCATTAATTGTTCTCAGGGTAGGTTGAAATTACTATTTATCCAACACTCCCTCTTAATTTCAACCATATACAGACACAAAAAATACACTATACATATAAACACTCTTAATTGTCATGCATGCTGGTCTAAGTCTCAGCTAAGCTTACAACAATACATGAGAACAAGGCCTTCATTTTTGTCTTCTTTGTAAATGGTCCATACTTGTTTATTTTCAGACGTAGTTTCATCTTCAACTTTCTCACCATTAGATAGCGGTGAAGTTTCCCCTTTCTTGATTGCAGGCTAACATTCTTTCCATTCACCATTGCTGGAGGTTTTCGGGATTTACACTTGTCCTCAATGCTTGCCATTTCTTCAAGTTTTATTGCCTTTTCCTCACTGTCAATATCTGCACACTCTTCTTTAAAGGGTCTATTAACTTTCTTCAGTTCATCAACTATTAGTAAGTCTTCTACAGCTTCATGAGCTTTTGAATCCTCCACAATTTTGCTATCTGCAATCTGTAAATCTTCATCTTTCATAGTTGGTTGATTCATACCTTCAACCTCTTTAATCAACTCTGTTTTTGCAAACATGTCATCCTGCATTTGATTTGCATATGAAGATAGGAATATCCTCTCACCAAACAACAACTCATCAATGATTTGCTTTTCATGCATCAAATTGAACCACTCTTCATGAGATACATAATTCTCATCATATTTGACTTCGCAAGTTTCATATTTGATTTCACAAGTTTTTGCATCACATGGAATTTCCTAACTATCACATGCTATTTTATTGTCATCTAGTGCCATACTTTCAGACTTGATCCTAGTTATGATGCTTTCAACACAGTCACTATTTTTAATAACAATTTCATTTACTTCACCTTTCTCACTCCACTTCATGCTATACCTCATTTCAAGAATATGCCAAAACATTTTTGGATCAAATACTTCACCAAATTCATTTAAAATGCTTGACAAGATGTTTTCATCTAGAGCTGATATAATGAGAAACAATGCTATTTCACGTCTACTTTTATTTTTCAGAATTCATATCAGTTTCTTGGACAAATTTCCACAAATCTACTGAACCTAATAATCCTTCCATTTTAATAGCCCAAAGTTCAAAATTTTTACCTGAAAATGATGACAGCAATGGCATTAATCTCTTCAATACTGCAGCCGTAAAATCTTCTGGTTGATCTGGATTCATATCTTCATTGAGCATTGATTCCATATCCCACAGTAATGCATATTCTTCTACAACTTCTACTTTTTTATCCTTTCTCCTAATGTTTTTGAGTTCTCTTCGGAACTCTTTGAATCTTCTCTGTCGACCCATTGCTCCAACGCATGCCAATCTTCACACCAACAATTAAATTTCAACAACCACTTCAACACAGTTGCACCCTTCCACGCCGGCTCCAGGCTCTACGAGGGCTTTGCACAACTTTTCTTCACACAACGGAGGGTTGTCTAACCCATGCCATGCCACAATGCTATTACTCCACACAAATTCACACGATTGTGCCCATCTTGGCGTCCTCCACAATCGTCACAACAACTAAGCGAACGAAAACCTTCACAATTACTACAGCACTCCAACTCAGATCCGGCCTCACTAAGACATTAGTCGGCCTCTTTTTGATCACCGGACACAAAGGGCACAATAGTTCGCTTCTGCAACACTTCGACTATGACTCCACGATGCTCATCATATCGGCTCTCCACTCAACGCTTCTCCTTGTCGACACACAGCTCAAGCAATCATGATGCTTAGCAAATCCAACGCACAGTTTCACAACGGCAAACACTCTTTGGTTTACCGTGACAGTCACACTCAAATCCACGCAGGTATCACACAAGTTCTCACAACAGTTTTTCATGCCAATGCAACACATAACAAAAAATACTTCAACACGTATAAGAGCTAACACTTAGCTCCAGCGAACTTGAAACTCAACACACACCACACACAGTGGCTCAGCGTTACACACGGTGCTCACGAACAGCACCCCTGTCCACAATAGCGCTCGGACTGGCGATCCACCCCTCCACACCTGGTTTGACCCTCTACAGGTCTCGCTGCTGCACCAAAACAACACTCGACTCCTTAGCAAGCAGCACAATTCTCTCCGAACGCGCTCTCACACTTCACACCAACAGGTCACACGCACAAGCACAACTCTCCATGGTTGGCTTTGCACAGTTAATCACAACACCGCCTCTACCTCTATAAGCAGTTCCTTATCAAAGCAAGCTTCTCCTCTCATGGCTCAACCAGTATCTTCAGCATTGGCCACTTCATACGCACACTGCGTCCACACTCACTTGCACACTCACCAGTGGATTCAACCCAACAAAAGCTTTCAAAAACTTGCGCAAAAAATCAGATATGGCCTCACCCAGCGAGTACTCTGCCTCTCACACGCAGCTCCACAAACAGTTTCCTCGCAAATGCTTATAACAGCACTGTAACAGAGCTCCGCTTCTCACAATGCTATCACAACTTTACACCACCGAGCTCTTCTATGGCTCTGAGCTCACACTTGTGTCCTTTGCTGGGAATATGCTCTCACACATAGCAATTCCTCGGCGTTCACACCAGTGAGCTCACACTCCACAACAAATTTCACTCCTCACCTTGTTTATAACAGGCGCTCAACACTAAATAGCAGGCTCTCTGCACACTTAAACACGATTTCAGAGACCACTGAGCACACAGCTCATCACAGCAGTTTGATTCTCCGCTCACCACACTTTACTCTTTTTACAGCTCTCTCACAACACAAATGCCTATAGGCACTCACCCCTGCAAACACTCACCAAGCCGGAACCATCGACTTTTTAAGCCACTAAGGATACAGCTATTCACCGAGCACTCACAGCTCTCAACGAGCACATAGATTTCACACACCAATGAGCCCTAGCTATTCAAACCACGAGCACACAGCTCTGATGCACAGGCTTCACTGCAGGCACTCACCCTTGCAAGCTCCAGGTCGAAACCATCAGCTGATACCAAGAAAGAATCAGAACAACTCCAATGAAGGAGCTCTGATACCAAAACAGAGAACGCAGCTTAACACCCAACTTGGTTATTTGCATTTACAACAAACATATATTTATATACAGCTGAGAAGTTTCTAGATTTAGGAATGTCGGTGGAGATAGCTTCTTCAGGAAGCTAGATCTCCCTAGAAACAACCTAGAAACCTCTAAATGACTCCTACTCATTAATGGTTCTCAGAGGAGGGTAGGTTGAAATTACTATTAATCCAACAAGAAGATCATATTTCCGCCAAATCAAATACACTCCCTTCTAATGTAGATGCACGTCCTTCAAAAAGATCGGAATGGGGTAATTTCTGGTGCGGTAAATTTGTACCTTCTATTTCGACTAGATTAACATCTGCCACGTCGGAGGTCATGCGCTTCCAGTCATTGTTCACAAGTAGGTTGTCAGACGACTGGGAGGAACTCTTTGTTTCTTTAATATTAAACAGTTTGAGCGCACGATCTGTTCTGTGAATTTCACTGCATCTATAAGCCTTGCAGCTGTTCAGTTTTTCAAATTCAAACGGTCTCACTGCCGTTGTTGGTTTTACGGGGATGGATCTGTACACATAGTTTTGTGGGGAAGCAGGATTATCTGACCTTCTGTTGAGATAATTTTTACTCGATTTCCGTTGGGCTTTGTTGATTGGCAGCAGCTTCTTGCAAAGGTGACAGTTCCAGTAGTTCTTGATTTCGTTGTCTGTTCTTCCAGGCAGTCGTCCTGCAATTAGTGACCACCTGCACGCATACATATAGAATATAATTCACGCTTAATATAACAATAATTCTAAAATTGGAATGCGTGACATGGGGAATCATGAAATCTGATATATATATATATATATATATATATATATGACTAACATTACATTTTACACTAAGCTTTTAACCATGCCAATAATTCTGAATATCAATGAATTGTAACTCATGAATGAATTGAGTACAGTAATTCTCTAATACCGATTGCCAAGAAGGCGATGCAGCCTAACAATGAGATCCTCCTCATCGGGAGAAATGTTTCCGCGTTTAATATCTGGACAAAGATAGTTTATCCAACGTAATCTGCAGCTCTTTCCACACCGCTTAAGACCTGCAAAACAAAATTCTGTAAGCTTAATTCCGCTTAGCAATATATATTTGAATCTTCATTGAGATGCCAGTATAGAAGATTTATTTAGATTTACCTGTTTTTTTGGGGAGATATCTCCATTTGCCATCACCATGAATTCGAATGTATTCGGAGAGAATCATGTCCTCCTTTTCGGTCCAGGCACCACAATTGAACCCTTGTTTTGAGCAACAAGAACATCTACCGATCTCAGATTTTCCTGTGTAATTAGTAATGACTAACTCAACACTTTGATGATCTACTTTGCCAGGAACAAATAGACACGGCGCTGGTCTCCTCGGAGGGCCGACGATTATATATAGAAACAGCAACTAGCTTCACAGTGCTCAAAAGATTACTGCAGTAATTCTTTACCGACCGAAAATGAGCATGTCACAAATTTATGCCTTTGACTTTTCTGGCATAAACCCAGTAACAAAATTATTTGTGTGCCATCAGATCAGCGCAGATTTTCCTGTATTAATCTAAAACGAGTGCCTGCTGGCGCTGGAGGCTACTGTTTTTCCATGAGTGATATAAAATCTACTGCTTTGTACTCTCTAGTTATGAAAAACTTGTGTGCCGTTTCTGTTTACGGAGGGATTCGTGAAAAACAGCCGTTCAATTCAAAGCATATACTTCTTTTAGTTCGAATATAACATTGCAATTAAAATTGACCCGCGTGTCACTGGTGATAGGGATCAGATGATAGCTCTGGTCGTCGTATTGCTGAGCTGCCATTGGCATTGGGTTGAAGAAGTGGAAGCACAATTCTCTGCGGTGGATCAATTAGATTCGTTAAACAAATAAACTTCTCACCGTTGGAAGACCTTTCATTGCAGCAGCCATCTCCCCACAAACAATTATGCATATATTTCAAATTTAATTGGCCACGGCACGTAAATTTCGTCCGAAAGACACGTGGATTTTGGGTTGTGGACAGATTCATTTTTTTATCATTGATCCCTGCCACATGGAGAGCGATGGATCTGCGTTACGTTTATACAGAGTTCAGTTAATAGCGATGGATTTTCGATGCGTTAAAGACATATTTCAGTTAATTTTAATTTTATTCTAGGTCTAATTATTTTTAATTTTGGATATTTTTACGGTGGATTTTACTAGTATAATTTTTTTAATAATCATGTAGGAATTTATTGAAATTACAAGTTTTATAGATAATGCTGCACAATCAAAATGTGTTAGAAATTTTTCAAGATGGTTGAAGAAGGTGCTGGATTCATATATACAATAAAAAAAAACCAGTCTAAATCAAGAATTCACCTCAATTGTTTCTTCCAAAAGTTAATAATATTATTGTTTTTTAATAAAAAAACAAGTCATAAATGGCTTTTCAAGAGATACATTAATTTTTTTGGATGATGTAAATTAGTGGTATATGGTACTAAACCATATAATACTAGACCATATAGTTACTGTTTTATGTTAATATATTTATGTAAATGATAAAATATTAATTAAAAAAATATTAATAGTTTTAATTAAAAAATAAATTATATATATATAATTTAAAACTAACCGTTACATCATTAATTATAATAAGAATTTATTTATTTTTAATTGAATTGAAAGTTATATAACAAAAAATACAATTAGTTTCTATTATATATAAACATATATATATATATATATATATGATGATGATGATGATGGTGGTGGTGGTTATTGTCCACTGAGACTAAACTTTGGTCTATTGGACCTAAAGAAACGAATTATTTAGTTTGTTTTAAAATTGTACTTCTATGTTCAAAGAGCTTGGAGAGAAGTGTCCCAAGCTCACTAAAATTTTGACATGTTAAAAGGCTAGGAAAGTCATTATTACAATAAAGATTATGAAACTGAGATTTAATGTGGGTGTATGCAGGAGTGATTTTCATCCTCAATGTTCATATTCTCACATATATGCAAAATCCTTTCCACCCATGGTGTTTGAGGTCCTTTCCACCCATGGTGTTTCAGGAACTGCCCAACTACCTGTTTCACTATGGAACAACCCAATGACCTGTTTCACTATGGGACTACACAACTGCTTGTTTCACTATGGAACTCAATGACCTGTTTCACTATGGAACTCAAGAGAGTCAGTTGTTATCTTGGCTATATTAACTTTTTTATTTGAGCTACTTAAAATAGAGAGATGTTTTTGATCTTCTAGACTAGGGTTGATGATCTCCTTATAATATCTTAATTTTCTTTTAGCCTCTAAATCTTTATCACAACACATTTTCTCTTTAAACTTAGAAGTAACAATAGTTTTAATGTATTTATTTGATATAATGAAATTGTTATATTTTATTATTTAAAATATATTTTTTTGAAAATATAAATAAATTTGATTTTAAATTTAAAGTTATAAAAAAAAAATTAAAAATTTAAAAATTTAAATTTATTATTTCAATATTTTTAAATAAATTTTATCAAATCTTATATTTATATGGACAAAAATATAAAATATTTTAACTTAAACACATTTTATTTAAATGGAATTAACAAGTATAGCATTTTGTTTATTTTTATATTTTATTCTTTTTTTTCATAAAAAAAAAAAATCTATCATAATTCAATTGTCAAATGAGTAGTGGAGACAATTATAAACAAACATTGAAGTATGATCTCAACAAACACATGCTGTCTCATCAAGGTTGTTCAAGAAAAATCACACTACTTGGAATGACCAATTGACCATTTGTAAGTGGACACGGTTTCATTGCTCATAGATGCCAAACAATTGACTTTTAATTCATAGTCCACTACCATAATATTTTTCATCTATTATTGATTTTATTCAGTGCTATTACAAACTACAGTAGATCCATCATAACTTAGAATCTTTCAAACACAGAGATCAAATTCCTTGAGGTAATATATATTATTTTTATATATAAAAATTAAAAAAAGATTTACAACTTTAGAGATTTGATCCCTCTCTATTTTATATATATATATATATATATATATATATATATATATATATATATATATATTAATTTATTATTTTTATATCATCCCAAACTAGTAGACAATCTCTAAATCTATATTTTTTTCAATTCTAAACTATACTAAAATTAACTAACTCAATAAAGCCATTTAAAAAATAGCTATACCATTAAGAAATATCTTTATTTTTCGTCATATATGTTATTTTAAGGCCATATAACATTCAGTCTAAGGTCAATTATGTTAATTATATGTGGCTTTAAAATATTAAAATATTACATTAAATTTTTAAAAAGCTATATAATTTTTTATTACTAATTTGATTTTTATACTCTATAACCGAGTTCTCTTTAATTCAACTTTTTGAAAAGTTTTCAGAGTTATTTTTCCTATCTAATTTGTCTGAAATGCTACAGAAAGTCATTGAAATCACAAGTTTTATGAGTAAAATGTGCACAATTGAAGTGCCATAGTACAATTTTTGGGTGTTGAATCCATATATACAGTAAAAAAAACCCAGTTTAAATAACATAAATTAAGATTTCATCTCAATTTTTTCTGCCACACCAAAAAATCCAAAAATAACATTAAAAACAACTTCATATATAACATTCATCCTATGGTCAATTAACTTCATTTTTATTTCCTTATAATATTAAAATATTTCATTTCATTTTTATTACATTAAAATATGAAAATATTTAATTTTGTTTTAAATTGTTTTATATTTTTTTATTATATAATTTTAGTTTTGAAAAATCATATTTTAGGAATAGTGGTAAAATTAATTTATTTATTATGTGCAACATACCCTTAATTTAAAATCCTTCATTCTCTTTTACGCTTTTCAAAAGAAGTTTGTAATGTGCATTGACTTCAACTTAAAAAAAAAAGAAATGTACCCACTAGTATTATAGTAAAACATAATATAAAGAGAAAAAGGCTAAGTTGAGTTTTTCCCTATTTGGATAATCCGCTCAGGTTTTTTTAACAACACTTAATCTTTGTTCTTGACTTAGGCTATATAGCAATTATTTGATGTTCCCCAATCTATGCACGAAGGTACATTACTTTTTATCAATGGAGATTATTGACAGATATCTAAGGTATAAATTTGTATCACATATGGTTTGGTTAAGATGTTAATTGCATCATCCAGAACTCTCCAAAACATGGTGAACGTGGCACCAGCCTTGGGTGAATAAAATAGTGGTTTACAACTATAAGTACCTTCCTTGTTGGATATTAAGGTTTGTGATGGAAAAAAAAGATTTTTTGGGTTGGTTTGTTGTACCAGTTTACATCCCAAACTCCCTTTGGCACTGTCATTTTTTTCCTCCACCGGAACCGCTTTATCGGTTCTCAAACCCTAGCTACAGTTTATGAGTTGTTCATTGCAGAGGTTAGAGTCTTTGTCATTTGTTCCACATATAGTTATTTTATTCTATTTTTTGCTACATTAATTTTTCCTTTCTCTTATTGGGGTTTGGTAGACCTCAGGAATCATTGGTCATCATATTTTTTCGGTTGATGCTTCCTGGCACTCGACAACTTCTCCTTCCAGGTATTCAATTGGTCATTTCCATTTCCACTATTGTAGCATGTTGTCGTCCTTCATCCAATGGAACTAATCTTGTTACTGGTCACCAGGTTTCGGTTCCATGTTCAAAAGCTCCCTGCAATATACAGGTATGGTGTTTTCTCAAATTTTGGAGTTATTACATGGTATATTTTGTTTTCTTCCTAAATTTTCAAGCAAGGGTTTTTCTTTGTCTCAGGTTGGATCCCTTCCATTATTTTCCTTATTTCACTATCCTGCAGGTGTGTATCACCCAACTCTGGGTCTCCACTTTTGGTTTTATGGCAAAGTCTTAGCTCGACATGCTGACCGACTTGGGGTTCATTTCTTTCAGGTTCCTAGACTCTCTCCTTTCCGGGGTGCATTTTAATGGTTCTGGACATGTTAGAGAGTTATCAAAGTAGCAATATATGGCGTTTAATGTTATTAATATTGTAATTGTTTTGTGATTACTGCTTCTCAACTTATTAATAGTTTCACTTCTCTAGGCCCTAGTTAATTGTGGTGAATTTTGGCCATATATCGAAACTTCCTATTAAAATACTCTGGGGTTAGATATGTGTTTTTCTCTGTGATGGCCATAGGATTGGACGGTTAACTTTAATGAATTATATCTTTTTTGGTATACATTCAGTTGTATTATTAGAGCATTATCTATGCAAATTAATTTCATATTATTTCTAAGAAAGAACTTCCTATTTCAATAATTTTGCTTTAGTATCTTGCTTTGTTGACTATCTTGTAGATACTCAATAGTCAGCATATCTTCATGTGAAATTTTTTTCTTCAAGGATTTTTCCTTTCCACTGTTATACGGGTTTATTTAGTTAAAAATATACATGCTCAATTTACTTATTCCTTGCGTTTAGATCAAGACTTATATGCCTTTGTTATGGATGAGTTTCTTTGTATTTCTATTATGTACATGGGTTTTCTCTATGTGATCACTCCTTTAAGGTATCTCTGAATTTAGGGAAACAACATCCAAGTAGTTAAGAGGACTGTTTCCATGGAGGGTTTCCAGCCCAACTAGGAAGCTAACCTTTAATGTGGAAGTGTTAGTCGTTTTATGTACAATTTGGTCTTTGTTTTTTTACGTGTACTCTATTTTTTTATATTATGCATACATTACGTATAGCTTATAAAGAAACAACGAGATACCTTTTGTGTTTGAGAAAGAGCCTATACTACAAGTAATACACAATATTCACAAATATCTTATAATTAAATAGCAAAATAACTTCTTCATGAAAAAAGGAACCCTATATCACAATAGTTCAATATGTTCCTCTCCTATCTTGATAAATTAGCATAGTGTTGCTCATGTTTATATGAAAAAGGCCTTCTAAATTTTATAATTATCAACAAGTATTTTATCAGAGCATAAACCTAAAAGTAAAAACTGAATTACACAAACAATATTCAAAATAATACTCATTTGTCGTAGGTCTAGTTATTCCCTTCTCAAAAGAAGAAACCAAAAAGAAATTTCTCAGTCCACCCAACTGATGAATTTGGAAATAACTGTTAGAACTCCCCCCAAGCCCTTAGCTTTCAAGTGCAATTAGGAAAAAAAAAAAATCTACGACCTCGGGAGTCCAATTCGAGTCCATAATTTCTTAGATTATTTTCCACTAGTTGAACTAGCTCTCGAAAAACCATCTATAAGTACTACTTCTTCCACTGATAATGACTTGTCTCTTCTTTCTTTTCTCTCCTCCCGCTCATTAGGATTTTTCCCATTTTTGGTCACCCAAAGAGGAGATAAATGTCCAACCTTCTAACTGTATGGAAACTAAGATTTCCTTTTTCTTTCTTCTTTTTTCTTAACTATCATAATTCAATTTTTTTTTTTTTAAGAAAAACAACTCTGAAATATAATAATGTGTGTCTTACCAAATAGAATTACCCAGTCTTGTGGTCAATAAGTAAATAATATATACATGGGAATAATTGTTACATCTCCCTCGAGTTGTGTGACATATCATCCTCCGTGTGATCAGGTGCTCAGTGTTAAAGCTAAAAAATGAAAGGTCTTAGAATCAATTGTAAATTGAATGACAACAAAGAGCTCGTCTCTAGGAATCTGGCATAATTCGTTTCATCGAAAACGAAGTCTGCATGAGGAAGATAGGGCCTATTGTTCATTTTCCTAAATAGCTAGAAAATTTGCAGAAGTGATAGGTTGGTGACATGGCATCCTAGTTAGAAAATTTAAATATATTCTGGAAATATTCTACAATTTTCCTAATCACACTATGACAAGTGTCACTGCAAGATTCGTTGAAATGTTTGGAAGGTGGAATTTTTTTAGTATCTAAGGTGAAATTTTAATATATTTATGGAGGTGCATTGTTCTTATATTATGGTTGGAATAGTCCAACTAGAGGTGGACACGTGGTGCAGCTAGGGGCCACCACAAACCCGCTCTAGTGGACCAAGGTCAAGGCCGAATGAAAAGTTGAAAAGTGTTAATTAATTTCATATATCAAAGGTTGGGTTATATATTACATGGGGCGAAATATTCATCAAGTTGTAAGGTTTATACCTTATGGTATAGCATATGGAAAAATTAATTATGGAAGGGAGGAAGGTGGGGCTCAATCCCGTGACCTCCCCCAAACAACACGCCCTCCATACCATTAAGCCACACCAATGGGTCTTAATAAACCATGCTTTCGACTTATATTTCAATCAATACAATTTCACGGATGAGGCTAAGGAGGGGGCTAGCCCCTCGAGCCAGCACCCTCCCCATATAGCCAGATGCTGCGAGAAGGAGTGGAGGCGTATTTAAAGTGCGGGATTGAATGTGCTTAATTAGCACTAACCTGAATTAAAAATGTGTGTATCACATTAATCTAGGATTTGTGAAAAGAAATTGTTTATCGGTAATCCTCATTTAAATATCCACTTCAGGATTAATTAAGCTACAGTTTAATTTGGTGGCATGTTTGGAGGAGCCCCCATATTCGGCGCTGGCTCCAAAATTAGTGGCCCTAGCTGGAGTTTCTCCAGTTTTAGTGGGGTTTCCTAGGCAAGAATTGAGGAGGCCATAACATTTTCAAAACTCGACCAAATTGGGCTCAAGAAGAGTCTATTCTGGATGATTTGGACATTCTGAACAAATTGAAGCAAATTTTAGGATCATTATATGAATGTGAGCAACACGTTTTTCACATTTCAACTTATATAGACGCCCAAGCCATGGGAGCTGGACCAACGAGATGTAGCCTAGGAGGGGTGAACTCCTTCATCAAAACATTGTGTTAATGGATCATTTTGATGGTTTTCTATACATTTTATTGTGTTTTTTCAAAATTATGTTTTAAGTAAAAATTATCATGAATTTAACATGAAACTTGATACATTTACCTGTTTTAGCACTCACAAACACCTCATGAAACCTATGGAAATGAACCAAAATATCAACAAGTTTTTTATAATTCTGAAGATGAAATTAGAACAGAAAAAATAACATTCAGATTCAAATCAAGGTGGTATGAGAGAAAAGCTTTCAAAGGTTATTTTCTTGATTTGCTTGATTTTTGTGCAAGTAGGGTTTTAGTGGTTGCAAATTTGTGATGCTTACAAGGTTGAAGTTGGAGAGAGGAGAAGGGAAATTGGTGGTTTCTAATATTGAGGTTATGAACAAAAGAAGGAGGGCCAAAAGGGCACCATATCCACCCAAAGTTTCACTCAGAGTGGCACTTGAAGCACCCGATGTTCTATCTCTAGTGGAGATTGAGGAGGTACAAGCTGCACCAAAAGCTAGCTCGAATCCATAGCCATCATGTCAGGTTTTGGAGAGACTAAAGGTATTTCAGAAGAGGAAGCTTACAATAAGGATTTCTATGAACTCACTAAAAGGGTTAGGATCCTCTTCGAAGAGAGGGACACTAGGATGGTTGGAGACAATTCTAAGTCTCCACATGGAGATGGAACTTCAGAAGGAAAAAAGGATGAAGAGAAGGATTCAAAGGGCGGTGGAGGAAACCCTCCTCCATCTCCACCATCTTCCTCATCATCCTCATCATCACCTTCATAATCATCATCCACTTCCACAACCAAAACTACCCATACTCACTCAAAAACTCCAAAAGGAAAAAATCCCTTACTCAAACTTGATGTCAAATTTGAGCTGCTAATGTATAATGGTGAGGTGAATGCATAGAAATTGGAAAATTGGATTCGTCAATTGGAGGTTTATTGTTGAATTCAAAACCTTCAAGAAGATGACATAAATATCCAATTGGATTCCTTAAGGATGGAAGTATATGCACTTGTATGGTGGGAACCAAAGACTCAAGAAGAGACTAAAAACTACAGTAATATTTCAATGTCTTGGTGAATTTTTATTACTACCATTAAAAGGTAATTTTATCCTCTATCTTACATGATAAAAGCCATTATGAACTAGCTAAAATTTAGAGAATTCAAAGGAAAGTATACTCATGAATTTAGGAGAAGAGCTCTTATTTTGGATATTAATTTGTATTCTCAAGAAAAATTGTTAAAATATATTAGGGGTTTTCACAGTTACATTAGGCACACTATTCTCTCGTTCAATCCCACAAACTTAGATGAGTTTTTCGTTCAAGCCATCCATTTAGAAGCAAGAGGAAAACCGAATGTAGATGAGAAAAGTGGTAGTTTCCTTGAGTATGAGGGTAAAGGGAAGGGAAATTTTAATGGAAGAGGAAAGAGAAATAGATCCATCAAAAAAGAGAAATAGAAAATCACATGTAAACATTGTTAGAAGAATGGCCATGATGAATACCATTATTGGCAACTTCATCCATATTTGAAGCCAAACAAATTGAAAGTGATAGAAAAGGGGAAAACTATTGCTATAATTGAACATGACTTAGGTTCTAATTCAGGATATGAAACATGGATTACAACCATGGGTTTGAAAGGTAAGAACATAGAAAGAACTAGTTCTTCAAGTTGTTCTAATGTAACTCAAGATGAAGATACAAGAATTGAAATTTTTCATATTAGTCGTTTCTAAACATACCAAGATAGACACACTTTTTGATAGTGGGTCTCAAGCTAATTTGATTCCCGAAGACTTAGTTAAGAAGCTAAACCTTGAAATTGTTAAACATCCAAGACCTTATTATTTAGGGTGGATATGAAATAATGCAAACTTGTAGGTAACAAGTAAGTGCATACTAATTTTTGACATAAATTCAAACTTTCTTGATGTGGTGTCGTTTGAAATATCGGGTATTGTTTTGGGAATTCCTTATCTTTATCATTGGAAAGAAATATTTCATCACCATGAGAATAAGTATTACTAGTTTAAATATAGAATTGAGTACATAGTTAGAGTGCATAAGAAGAATACAAGTTTGTATCTTATAAATGCAGGAGAAATGAAGAGGATAGTGAGTGCAAGTCAAAATTTTACATTGTTAATGATCAAGCATAGAGATTTTTTAAATAAAACCTTTCAAAAAGATGCATCGAATGAACAATTTGATTTCATTGAAGTTTCTTATGCTTGTAATGATATTTTTCAAAATTATAATAGGTTGTCCTTGAAAGGAGGTGAACAATATGTGAAAAACTTGCAGCTGTCAACATCAGTGTTGAGCAGTGCTGGAAACAAGATGCCAGTGCAATAGAGTGAAAAGGTGAAAGAGAAAGCACCAAAGAAGTTTGAAAAAGAAGTCATAGGTTCCACAAGTGCTTATTTTTTTGTTTCCAAAGGGTACATTGAAATGGTGAAAATACTTGGTCAAGAGTCGACACAAGTACAAAGAAATATCAGCTAAGAATCGTCATGACGAAAGTATTCTCAAGGTGAGACAATTTTTCATTTTCCTTTGATTGATGATCGAGGTGGGAGAAAGTTTGTTTCTGCAAGAACAACTTGTTGCTCTACAAAATCATGGAAATTTCAGCATGACGATGTCAAAAACAGCAAGAGAGGGTCTCAAGAGTCAAGGAAAAAGCTTAGTTTTTGTGAAAAGCTCCAGTTGATGAAAATGGGAAAATTTCAGTGGATTGAGACTGGAAGGGTGAGGAAACTATACCCACATCCACATGATCAATAATAAAAGAGATTTTTTGGTCCAAAAGGCTTCTATTGGGGAGGAAGGATCAGGTGCTCAATGTTAAAGCTCAAAAATGAAAGTGCCCAAAATCAATTAGAAACTGAACGAAAATGAAGAGATCGTCGCCAGGAATCCAGTGCAATTTGTTTCGTCAAAAACTACGCCCAGATGAGGAAGATCGGGCCCACCATTCATTTTCCCAAACAGCTAGAAAATTGCAGAAGTGACATGTTGGTGACTTGGCAGCCTAGTCAGCAAATTTAAATATATTCTGGGAATATTCTTCGATTTTCCCAATCACACTGTGACAAGTGTCACTATAGGATTCACCAGAAAGTTTGGAAGGTGAATTTTTCTTATGTAAGGTCAAATTTTCATATATTTATAGAGGTGAATTTTTTTATATATTATGGTTGGAATAGTCCAACAATAAGTGGAAACGTGGTGCAGCTAGGGGCCACCATGTGCCCCCTATAGTGGACCAAGGTCAAGGCCAAATGGAAAGTTGAAAATCAGAATTATTTTCATATATCAAAGTTTGGGTTACATATTACCCAGGGAAAAATATTTATGAAGTCGTAATGTTTAGACCTTATGATATAGCATATGGAAAAATTATTGATGGAAGTGTGAAGGTCGGGGCTCAACACCGTGACCTCTCCCAAACAACGTGCCCTCGATACCATTAAGCCACACTGATGCGTCTTAATAAAGCATGTTGTCGACTTATATCTCAATAAATACCATTTGACAGGTGGGACTAAGCAAGGGGCCAACCCCCTCTACATATAACGAGAGGCTGAGACTAGGAGTGGAGGTGTATTTTAAAGCAAAAGGTTAAACGTGCATAATTAGCACTCACCCAAATTAAAAATGTGTTTATCACATTAATCCAACATTTTTGCAAAGAGCATGTTTAGCATTAATGCTCATTTAAATCTCTACATAATGATTAATTAAACTCTAGTTTAATTCAGTGGCATGTTTGGCAGAGCCCCCATATTCAGTGCTGCCTCCAAAATTAGCGGCCCTAGCTAGAGTTTCTCTAGTTTTAGTGGGGTTTCCTAGTCCAGAATGGAGGAGGCCATAACTTTTGCCAAATTTGACCAAATTAGGCTCAAGAAGAGTCTATTATGGATGATTTGGACATTTTGAACACATTGAAGCAGGTTTCAGGAGCAGTAGATGAATGTAAATAGCACATTTTACACACTTGAGCTAATACAGAGGCCCCATCCATGGAAGCTGGACAAAGGAGATGTAGCCCAGGAGGGGTGAAATCCTTCATCAAAACCATGTGTTAATGGATCATTTTGATGGTTTGTTGTAAATTTTATTGTTGTTTTTAAGCATTATGTTTTAAGTTAAAATGCTCATGAATTTAACATGAAAATTCATGCATTTACCTGTTTTAACACTCACAAACACCTCAAGAAACCTATGCACATGAAGCAAAAGATGGAAAAATTGTTTATAATTCTGAAGATATTAGCATAGAAAAACTAACATTCGGATTCAGATCATCATGTCTACTCATGCCCATGGGACAAGCAAGTACATGATTCCCGCATCAAGCTTTCATCCTCCCATGTGGCCTCCTCTGGGATAAATTTCCTCCACTTCACTTTAACATGGGTGATAGCTCACCTCTACAACATTGTTTCTCTCTTACCGAGAATAGAGATTGGCTTTACCAGGAATTATATGTCCGTTTCTACCTGTTTCACCACACATGGTACAAAATTTTCATCATTTGTAAGTATTTTAATTTTTGCACTAAATCTATCAGAAAGAAGAAGTAATATTACTATTTTCATAACCAATACTTGCACCTCGTACTAGTTAATTATGTGTCTAGAATCACATACATACATACATACATACATACATATACATATACATATACATACATACATACATACATACATACATATATATATATATATATATATATCTATATATATATATATATATAGATATATATATATATATATATATCTGTATATAAAAAGGAGATGTGAAACACATTATGGACTTGCATGTGGCTGGGTAATGCTAGTTGATATGCACCTCCTCCAACATTTTCTAGAACTTGGAAGCGTCCAAAATTTCGAGGAGCTAAATTTTCACATCCCTTCCACTGAAAGCTACACTTTTTAGGCTTCACACAAATATAAACATTGTTCCCCACCTAAAATTATTTAAGCATTCTCCTTTTATCTACATCTTCTGCCTATCATGGGTGACTCTTAGGTTTTGTTGAACATTTTTCACAGTGGACTCCATTTATGCTAACATATCTCGTGCTAACATTAGTTTGCATTCAACTCTATTCTAATTAATAGGTGTCCTTCATATTATTCTGTATAAAAACCTTGAAAGGACACATTTTTAAGGATTCATGAAGAAATGGGTATTGGATGAAGAAATATGGTAGGATGTTTATCTTTAACTTTAATATTCTAACATTCCAAACAATTAGCTAAATATTCGATAATTTCTTACCTCATTCTGTGCCAAAAATATTTTTTCTTTATGGCAAAAAAATACTTGATACCTGCAGTGAGTAGCATAAGGCCTCCTATGGAATTCATCCAATATTAATTGTTTTACATTTATCCTATTCCAATATTAATTGTTTTATATTTATCCTATTGGGTATATATATTCTTCTCTTAAATGTCAATAATTTATTTTAATTTAACCCATAATAAGAATGTTGTTCATAATTGTTTATTTGCTTCACTTGCTGCAATAAAAATAAATATTTTGGGTCCTTATCTACAACCTCTTTTATCAGTTCTGTAAAAATAAAATCATCTTGGATAAATGAAATTTCATATACATTATGCAACTTCCTACTTAATTCATCTCCCATATGATTCTCTCTCACTTTTAGATGATTAATATATGTTGGAGCGGGGTCCTTTAGGACGAAATTTTTGATAAAAATATAGTTTTTTTGTAGTTTTAAGTCGTGTGCGCTAAGAAATGCACAGGTCAGGGGGATTTGGGGCAGTTCAAAGCCCCTTAATGAGTTGTAATGGGAAAAAAGGTAGAGCTAGGGGTTTCAAACCATAGTTTGTGGACCTTGGATGAGGATGGGATAAATATATAAATAGGAGTGATCTAGATCGAGTCAGATCAATAAATTCTAAGTAAGTTTTTATAATATTACAATGCCCTGAGCTGTGAAGAGAATTTTCCTGGGTATAGAAGGCTCTTGTTGGCTGTGTGCGTGGAGACCTTAGTCCTATTGTGTGTGGACTCTGCTGGCTATTTGTGCGGGTGGAAATGAAGTATTGTCAGGATTTTATGAACTGTGAATGAATAAAGAAGTGTTTTGGATAATTTTGAGTATCAAATGCATCACTACATTTTATGATCTGTTTCTGTGTATTATTTTTGTTTACTACATTAAGTATATTTTGTGTTTAGATTGATTGCGTACCTGCTTTTCTATCTTATATGAATTTTGAATGCATAGATATGTTACTATAAGAACTAGATATCACCTTACTAAGACTATCGAAGGGATTACGAAGCCTTTATCTGTGCACACACAAGATAGCTTGTGTAATCTGACCTATATCTACCTCGTTAGGTTTTTAGGTTAGGGTTTCTATTGAAAAGGGTTGCCCCCTAGTATTATAGCTCTAAAGACACCTGCATCATTTAATTATCTCATAGGGTGTGGAAACCTGTGTCCAGCACCCCCCCATACTTCTTCGGGTGAGACTTTGACCTGCGCAAGTAGGTTATTTCTGAAAGGGCCAGTAGTAAGAGGGTTTTGTTGGTTAAGTTTATCTTTGAACCTAGTTCACGACCCGTCAAGGAAACAAACGGTTCCGTTGACGAGACCAGGATCATTTTGAGAGAGACTGGGTGATGTGGCAGCCATCAAAGCATGAGTTAGAAGACTGGTTTGAGAAAAATATTCAAGAATTTTCCATTAAGGAAAATAGAAGTAGAAGTTGTGTACTGAAGATTGGAAACAAAAGTATTTTTTTACATAGGTTCACGAGATCTTCTTTGTGACCTTTGCACAGAAATTGCAAGAGTGGTTATCAATATTAGTTGAGTTCCAAACCTGTTGGAAGGAAGATAAGGTCACTCAGTGGATGACTGAGTTGATCCAACAGTTAGAGAAAACTGATAACTCCATCACCCTCATTGTAGATCATTGGGTTGACATCATTTTGGGTGGGTTTATCATAGAGTTTGCAGTATATTTTTTTATGTCATATTCTGAAGCTGAAAGAAGGTTTTTCAAAGGACTAAGAGGTAAGTTCATATGCTCTCTGCCTTTGCTGATTAAGATGCTATTGTGTGAAAAGGGTGTTTTGTGTAGTCACACTAAGTGAATGACCCCAAAAAAGCTAGAAATCACTACGCATAGTGGAAGGTATTATCGGGTTAATCAGAGAGGATACATATTTGTATACAACCCTCTAATAAATTCACCTGAGAGTGATATAAAGAGCGGTGACGCTACGCGTGCCAGACGTAGCCCTCCTGCTACTCCATAGTCGAACTCGCATAGGGGTAAGACATCTCCTACTCCACCACCTCCACCACCATAAGAGATATGGTTGCGCATATGAAGTTTCCCACCTTCAAAGGAGTGGGAGGTGAGGACATGGATAGGTTTTGGTTTGTTCCAAATGGAGTATGGAATGCGCAAAATTTTAACACCGATGTTGTCAATAGAGTGCAACTAGCTATGGCGTCTAAAGGTCATGCACTAGATTGATTTATGGGATATCTGGCTCAACACACTAGACCTACAGCATACATGGGGCCCAATGGATTTTTCCCTCCTGCTTGCTAACCCTATTATTGATGAGATCAATTACGCTTTGAAGCAGCATTTCAGAAAACCAAAATCCTACTCACAATGCGTAACAGAGTTGAAATATATCAAACAAGGGCCAACTGAATTTGTTTGGGAGGTGGATCAATCGCTAAGGACACCATCAGCGAGAGAGAATTTATATATGATTATAAGAAGCATAAGGAATGGTTTATTTCCATGCTATTCCCATATCTACATGGGCCTATGAATCAGAAAAATATTAAATCTCAGGCAGAAGCCCTTGAAATTTCTATGAAACTGGAAGTTGTGCCTAGAGTTGCTGACCAATTTGGAACTCTGCAAAACCAAATTCAATTGGAGGCGATCCACTTGGAGATTCAGAACCTATGTAGAGACAATGGAAAGGAATTTGGCACAGATTTCTAGTGTATACGTTGTAAGGGTTCTGGGCACACAAAAGATCAGTGTACCTTGTTTCAAGATTACATGCAAGCGAGAGGGCCAAGTCCATCGCCCCCCAGGGATGCTGTAGGACCAAGTGGGTATCCCAAACTACGGTGCAATGATGTAAGGTAGATGGAAGGTGTGACACAAATCATTTCGCTCGATTAGGTATTTATGTGCCAAAACTGAAGTAGTTACGATGCAGGTTTTTCTCTTTAGTTGACCACGATGAGCACCACTGCCGCACATTCGAGTAAATGATGGACAGTTCAAACCTCTATAGGGTGAAATCCAAACCATATTCACCAGCATCTCCCTCTAGGCATGGAGGATCTCGAGAAAGACAAAAGGGAGGAGGGAGAGGTGGAGGCGCAGGTCGTGGAAGAGGACAATTAGTTTTCTATAACTGTCGAGACGTTGAACACTATGCGCATGATTTTGTGAACTCTGAATGACATTCTTACACATACTGTAGAAAATTTGTTCATGTGATTGAAGACCGCCCTATTTTAATTTCTATAATGCAGGAAAAGCAACAACAAACACCTACGCAGAACATACAAATGGTTAAAGTTGAGTCGTGAGATGACAATCCAAGTGTAAATATAATTACATGTAGCGGTGCTACCACCAGAGGGGATGAGGGAAGTAAGGCTGATGCAAAACCATTCATCTGAAAGGCCTCTGAAAATAAGTAAGGACTCAACCTATAGAAGTCAAAGGAGAATTTTATTGAATCCAGGAGGGATTTTGTTGTTGCGGGTACCTCCACATCCAAGTCAATAATGGAAGAAAATATTGATGATGAATTCAAACCTTTCGTACAAGTCTCCATTAAGCTATTGAGCAATCAGAATGCAGTATACAGTATACAGGCCTTGATAGATAGTTGTGCAGACAAGGAATTTCCTGGAACAGAGACTAAGGTTGTAAACAAGATTTATAAGAACAAGAAGAGAAATAGTCGGGAGATGTGCATGACCATGAAAATTGGAGAGTATGAGATGGATCAGGCTGTATTGGACTTACGGTCTGATGAAAGTGTTCTACCTAAGAAGACCTAGAAAAATATGGGTGAACCAAAGCTTGAGTGGTCCACCATTCAGTTGCAGATGGCTAATCAACATAAGATCATTACACTTGGAAGGCCCCCACGAGTTCTAGTAGACATTGTTGGAGTAAAGGTATGCAGATATTTTGATGTAATACAAATTGTGGATGATACAGACCCTTACCCCACGCTGCTCAGGCTGGATTGGGCCATCGATATGGGTATTATCATCAACTTGAAGCACAAAAGCATGATCTTTGAAAATGATGTTACACTGATAATAGTACCTCTAGATCCAACAGAAGAAGAAAGAAATACAGAACTAGTGTGCGAAGGAGATGATGTAGACCATATATACAGGTCGACTACGTCGGATGAGGATTGAATCACCCCTACGGTCGATGGAATGCTGAATTGGGGAAAGGATAGCTAATTTTTCTCAGATTCTGATGGGGAAATGGAGAACTCGCAGAATCAGTTGTGTTGTGGCTCATTTGCAATATCCTTTATTTTTAGTATTCAAAACTACAAAAAAAAATAGAAAATTATCGAAAAATATGTTAGAGTATAAATTTTCATATACTTTAGCATAAAAATGTAATATTCGTTACATTAAGTTTAAAGTTCAATACTTTAAGTCTTTGTGGAAGTGGGTCCCAGTGCACAGATTAAATAGTAAGCATCTTATGGAGTGGGATCTGATGATTTGACAGACAGGGAATAAAAGTGTCAACCCGCAGGCACTTTCACTGCGTGGGTTAACGAGGAGGGTGCATCCACAGTTGACCCTGTTGACTGTGGGGCGAATCTTTATCAATGGTATAGATTCACTGTGGGGGCATGAGCTCGATGAGCTCTTAGTACCTTGAGACCTCCTGCAATGATGTATGCAGCCAACTATTGACAAATTTGGTCTACGTTGGAGTACTTTTAACGGTCTTTTGGCGCGTCTCATCAGCATTTAATTCTTAAGCCCGCGCCACATATTTAAGAAATATTCTCATTTTTCTAAGGTTATTTTTGTTATTTTGTGTTTGAATTTGTGTCTGCACTGTGTCTTTCTCTGCAGTATGCCACCTTTTCGATTGTATGTCACCCAAAGTGAAACTGTGGCCAAGCGTCCATCCCTGTCAGGTTCTTCTAGTCACATTTCTCTCATGGACACTGAGAGGGACATCCATGATACTATCTGTTCTCCAGACCACCTTTCATTTTATCAGCAGGTCTGCCTAAATGATAAAACTTTTCCAATTTACACCACCATGGTTAAAACTGGTGCGTTGGTTGCATGCATTCCAAGAACACACCTTTTTCCCGAATTTGTGTATTGGCTAGTGTCTGTTATGTACCCTGGAAAATATTTTGTAATGAATTTTCAAGGGAAAAATGTTCTGCAAGTCTCAGCCCAATTAATTCTTCAAGCTCCGTGTTACCCTGAGTCAGAGTTGAATGTCTAATTCACTGATGATTCTTTGATGGCACATTATGATAGTCTTGCAGGTCAAGAGTTTAACCAATTCATCTTTTTTCTAAATCCAGATACACAATAGTTTTCACGTGATAATAAATAATTTCCCATGGAAGTTTTTAATATAGAAGTTAGGTCAGTGCTGAAGTGCATTGCAAATATTTTGGGAAAAGATGATGACAATACAGTGGAAAAATAAGTTCTGGGAATGTTCGCCTTGATGATGAAGCCATGAGTGGTGTTGGATATTCCATCTTATTGGAAAGAAGCTGTCAACTTTCATCTCATGAGCTTATCACTAACGGGTTCATTCAGGTTTCCTTCTCTTGTTATTTACCTCTTTTTGTATCAAAATGTAGAATAATTCATGTATTTGGGGTTAAATATAATGGATGTAAATAAGAAGAGGCAGTTATTAGTATTCTAGACAGACATAGTGAGGAAATAATAGAATGAGGGTGATTTGTTTGATTTTTCTAGTCATTTTATGTCTACTGCATATAAAATTTTGAATGGAATTTGTCCCCCCTTATTTCTGCCAAAAGATCAAGAGTTCTTGCAGTTGGGGACAAATTGTAAGTTTAGTGATTGGTTTTTCTTTGAAGACTATTATAAAATTAGACTTTATGGTGCTGGTGTAGAACCTTATAGGCTTCCTGTATTTCTGCCTATGAGATTATTCTCTTTGGAGTTCATTAGGAAAAGTTTAAACATGGATAAAATACACTTTGTGCCTATCAAGAAAGGTCACATGCTTAATTTACCAATGACTCTTGGTCGTTTTATAGTTAATATGAGACAAGCAATTGATGAAGCCACTAAGATGTTAGATGAAATGCACCTATCGTTAGGGGAGTAGTGGGCTTATGACCCTCACAGTGTGATTTCTAATAGGAGAATTGAGAATGGGTATTCAAAATTCATTCATGAAAGCAGACTTGATATAGAGAAAATGCCAAGTAAAGTTTTTGCAGGTTCAGTGAGCTCAAATGTACAGACTCCTATCATATCAGAGAAATCAAATAAGAGAGGTAAGGAACCAGTGATTGATTCAGAGGATGAAGAACAAAGGACTGAAAAGAGAACAAAGCTTAGTGAGGATTTTGTAGATGCTCAACCTGGTTTCTCATTACAATTGGGAGATGATAAAAATTTCCCTGCTTCACCAAGGAGACATGAAAGCACACAGGAACAAGTGCCCTTAATTAAAAAGATGCTTGCCCAGATTGCAGAAAGAAATCAGAAAATGAAGGCAAGCATGGAGGCTCAAGCTGAGTACCAGATAACCTTAGATCAACCAATACTTCTAACTACAATGGATCTTGAAAAGGATCAATTTAAGATTTCCCTTTCACATTCCTCTGATATGTCTATTGGTTCATCCAATAATTTCAATACTGTGAATATAATTGTAAATGTGAAGAAAATTCAATTACTTGACAAAGTAAATCTAAATATGCAAATAGGTCAACTGATCATAAATGGACTAACAAAAACCAATGCAATGGCACTCAAGGCTGAAAATATGCTTGGAAAAGTGATCAAGAAATTGAAGTTAGAGAAATAAAATTCCAGGGCTTTGAGAATCTAGAACGAAAAACTGAAAAAGATTATTGTGAAGATTTGGGTAGATCCCAATGATAGGTCTATTGTATAGAAGCTTCTACAAAGTGCTGAATCAGAAATCTCTGTTCCGAAGAAAAAGTTGAATTTTCCTACAGGAAAGCACTCCATGGCAGCAGCGGTTGCAGAGGTAGAAAATGAGAAAGAAAAGCTTCTTCAGCAGCTCTTGGAAAAGGAAGAAGAAATCACCAAACTAAAGCGAACTGCATTGTCATTGCAAAATCACATTGAATCTCATACTTGTACTTTTGTTTTTTCCATCTGGTAATGAAGATCCATTAACACAAATATCTCAATTAACCACTGAATTTCAGATGGCAGAGAGAGATCGTAAAAAGGCACAAGTTGATTTTGAAAAAACAACAAAGATCATACAAGCCACAGAGGGAGAAGTCAGTAAATATAGAATAGACTGCCAGAATGCTGATGTTGAGATTAAAATTCTCAAAGAAAAATTGAAAGGAAATATATCCCTAATACAGGCTAAAGATATCATCTCGAATGATATCATTGCAGAAATAAAAGCAATTTGGAGTTTTCTGATTGCTGTTGCACAGGAAAGAAGTATTATCAGGGATTTTTAAGAGCAAGCCATGACAGACAAGCAAAAGACAATTAATAGGGCTATTTGGGAAATAACATTCATTGATTTCATAGATTAAAAAACAGATCAAGAGTTGGAAGAAAATGAAATTAAAGACAGGATTTTATATGTTGTGGAAATTAATAAGATTATTGTCAAGAATGATTACAGGAAGTCTACAGAAAAGAAGTTGATCAAGCTTAAGGAAGCAGTGAGCTAGTTTGATAATTCATTTGAAAAAATGGCAAGAGCAGGTTTGCCATCATGTTGGGGTCTTCGAGGTAGTCTTTTATCATGGGATTCTTATGAAACCTTACTAGTGTTGGAAAAAATTAAGGTAGACAATAATCATTAAAAGACTCGAGTTCTTAAAGGAGCAACAGTGATCAATTTCCTTCAAATACATTTTCAGCTGTTGTGGTTAGTGAAGACTTTATTTGTAGAGAGGCCATCATTCAACAATCACTACTTTTAGATTGGAAAATCACAAGCTGGTCCATTCACCTAAGACAAACACTGAGATATGGAAGAAATGCAAAGCCTAGATGGTAGATTTACCAAAGGACCCCTCGACTTCAAAGAAGGATAAACCATCCTGTCAAGGAAATGCAGCAACAACATCATCAATTCACAATCAGCAAATAGATTAGTATTTATGTTATATGTTATTTTCCTCTTTTAAAGAGAATCTAATTGTAATAAGACAATTTGATGACATGTAATATGTATTTGACAAAGTCCTAAGTATTTGCAGAAACCGGATTATCCATAGTATCATAAAACAATTGTCGACGTTTCGAATTCCAATAGGGATCCATCTTTAGGACGAGAAATGAATGAAGGTTGAAAGAAGGTCGCAGTTAAGATTAGTTCCAGCAGTTACAGACTGCTCTCTATTGTATTTAAGGAGAAAAACAAGAAAGAAAAAACTTCTGAGTTTTGGACCTTTAAACTACAAATTTTGTACTCATTTTTCAAATGATTAATGAATGAAAAAAAAGTTTCTGGCATTTGTTGATATTGATGTGTCTTCTATTTTATAGTGTTCTTTATGTCCTTGAATAAAATTAAGTAATGAAGTTGCAGGTCTCTTTTTACTTGCGTGAATAAGAGTTAAAATCCTTAATAGGCGCTCCTTCATTCTGACTGTCTCTTTTCTCATAATTCTCCTGAAGTTTGAGGTGGTATATTTTGAACATCATCATATCAGTTTGGGATTATTTCTTTCATGTTCTTCTCATCATTCCATTCTATATTAGAAAATAATAGCATTGTGGGACATTCATTGTATTTGATCTTTGAGGGTTTAATGATAAATATATGAAGGTGATTAAACAAATACCAATATTTCTGTGACATATTTATATAAATGTCTTAAGAACGAATTCCTTACCACAACCAAGGGATTGTCTCTTAAGGTACAAAATTTTTTGGCGTCGTTGTCGGGGACGAAGAAACGAAGTTCTTTCACTAGTTTTTATTTTATATTCCCTCTGGTTGTTCAGAGAGGAGTAAATATCAGGTTGTGTCTTCATTTCATAATTATGGCATATAAAAGGCCACATACGAGGTCAGATACCTCACAGTAGAAAGCTCCTATTCTTTCAAATCCTGAAAAGATGGTTTCTAAAAAAGGCTAGAAATCAAGAATGCTTTCTACACCTAATGCTACACTGCCTACACCAGGCAGCAATTCCCATAACCTTTCATCCAAGGGTATTTCCCGGAAACTAATTTTCCCGAAACAAGAATCATTTTCTCCACATATTCATTTTCAAGAACCAAAGTTAGAAGAACAATATTTTGAGTTTGTTTCATTCACATTTACAGAAGCTCAGCCTAATACAGTTGCTAGTTCTTCTGCTATTGTTCATCAACCCCTTTCCATATCAGTTGTTTCACCCCATTCATCCACATCTACAACTGGTACACAAATCCCACCTGTACCTGCTTTCTTCTTGAATAGATATGGACCATTAAATCTTCCACAACCTATGAATGAAATACGTCAAGAATACCTTAAATTGCTTCCTATATTTACTGGTGAAGATGAAATAACTGCAGAACAACACTTGCCTTTGTTTTGCACTTTTGCTGAAAATTTAAATGTTGAATATCTTGATGTAGTAATGAGGCTTTTTGTACAGTCTCTGAATGGAGAAGCAAGAAAATGGTTTAAAGGATTACCAAATGGCTCAATTAATAATTGGGACGAACTAGAAATACAATTCACCCAAAGATGGGGTGAAAAGAGAGATCATGGTTATTTATTGATATATTTTAATGCTATTAAGAAAAATTCTGATGAAAACATGAATGATTTTTTTAAAATATTGAACAAATTCTATAATAGTTTGCCAGCAAAAATGAAACCTCCCCCTCTTGGAGCAAGAGTTGTTTTTGTTGGAGCTTGTGTATCATATTTTCGTTTCACTTTGAGAGAGATAAGATCTGCTAATCTTGAATAAATCCAAACTGATTCTTTGGAGATTGAAGCAAATGTGACTACGGCTGGAAAAACACAGGAACAAAAGTCAGTTCAAGGTAAAGGTAAGGCCAAAGAAGAGTCATCACAGGATCAAAGGATTGATGACATGACTAAGGTTATCAAGAACTTATCAAATAAATTATTGAAGATGGAATTGGACAATAAGATACCAGCAGAGCAAAATAGAGGAGTTTTCAATCAAAAATTAAGAAAGAAACCCTTGCAGATTTTGCAGAGGGAAGGAAGAGACCAGGATCAAGTCAAAACAACCTTATATATAGAAGCAACACCCTCATAGTCTGCTGAGGATGATCAGAAATATATTGAAGATCAAATATATGTTGTTTATATTGAAGATGATGAGGAAGAAGAGAAATGTGAAGAAGAATGCACAAAAGCTAATGTATCATTTGATCAGGGAGAAATGATGATTATTGTAAGAAATTCACTGATTTTATGGAAGCTGAGCTGCATAAGAAGTTTGGCTTAAGATCAAAAAAGAGATTAAGAACTCAATATGATGAGGAGAAAGAGCCAGAGTCAATCCCTTCTCCTATGGCGACTCCACAACCAAAGAACTCAATAAAACAATCAGACAAAGGGAAACAACCTATGAATTCAATTGGTGGAAATGAAAAACAACAGGTTGAGGCTTCCCAGAATAATTCTATTGATTCTAATATTTTGGATAAGATTGTCACTGTACGTAAGAAGAATACTAATCCTAACAAGAATCAAGAAGAACCTGAGAGATTAATAAAGAAAATAAAACTTTTAGTATTTCCAAAGAATTATAAAAGATCAAAATTCAAGTACCCTTGCTTGAATTAGCTAAGACACCTGGTTACAAGAAGGAAATTGTAGAATTTATTAATATTTCTTAGTCTAATGATATTAGTGATACTGTGAATTTAAAAGAAGAAAAGCAAGTGGTCACTTTTTGTCTACATGTTGAAGAGGTAGATTCTTCAGTTCCTCCATTTTATATATTGGTGCTTCTTCATGATTTCATTTTGCACAATTGTATGTTAGATTCTGGTGCATCACATAATCTTATGCCATTATCTGTGATGAAAGAATTAAATTTAAAAATCACTAAGCCCTATAGATACCTTTATTCATTTGACTCAAAAAGGGTGAATTGTGATAGGCTTATCAAAGATATGGTGGTATCCCTAGCCCAAATTCTAGCCAAGAGTATTATGATGGCTGTAGTAGTTGCAAATATTCCGGCCAAATTTGGTATGCTATTGTCCAGATATTGGGGAGAAAATCTTGGAGGTGTCTTAAAATTGGACTTCACATATGCTATCATTCCCGTGTTTAATGGGGAAGAAAGAAGATTATACATAGAAACCAGATTTGTTAAGACTACCACAAAGAAAGATGCAGGAAATTCCCCTATCTATGGCCAAGAGAAGGAGGATCTCTCTTGTTTTATGCTGCATGAAGATGCAGAATTTGCTAAAGAATCAGAGAAGCATCTCTCTTCAACAATTGTACATAAGGAGTTGGATTCAAATAAAATTTGGAAGTGTTATTTTGATGGTGCCTATTCAAAGGAGGGCACAGGAGCTGGGTTTTTACTGATTTCTCTAGAAGGTAATCTATTGCATTTTTCATTTAAGAATGAATTTGAATCGACAAATAATGTAGCTGAGTATGAGGCATTCATTTTGTGTCTCCAAACTGCTAAATAAATGGGAATTCAATGTATTTCCATTTTTTGTGACTCTGAGTTAATTATAAGACAGATTAAAAACTTGTGTAAAAACAAGCATCTAAGGTTGAGTCATATAGGAATGAGATCTGGGACCTTATTGAAAATTACTTTGAAGCTTTTAATCTTCAATTCATTCCAAGACAAGAAAACATAATGGCAGATTCATTGGTATTTGTATCCAATACATTCAATAAAACCATCAATCCTAATATGAGATATGAGATTGAGTTGAGGCATAGACCCTCAATCCTGGATAATGTTAAACACTGGAAGGTTTTCGAAGATGATGATCAGATCAATCATTTTCTAACAATGATTGGAAACTTTGAAGATAGGGAAATAGATCAGGAAAGTGAGCAGAATAATTAGAATGAGGTCTTGTCAAACCTTAAGGAATCAATAGGTCATCAGAAGATAATAAAATTGAAGGACAATGTATTACCAATAGGTTTGGTTCCTCTTGAAAGGATATTTGATGCAAATGATGTAGCACTAGATAAAAAGAAGGTATCTCAAGAAGGTGAGATGGAATACTATAAACTAGGAACTCAGCAGGAGTCCAAGATGGTCAAGTTATTCAAAGGAGTTCCTAAGAATTATAAAAAAAGATATATTGATCTTTTTAGAAAATATATGGATGTATTTTCATGGTCCTATGAAGATTTGAAGACATATGATTTAGATATTATTCAGCATAAAATACCATTAAAGGATGGGATCAAGCCTCATAGCCAAAAGCTCACGTAAATTAATCCATCGCTCCTTGCCCCAATTGAAGAGGAGGTGAAGAAATTGCTGCAAGAAAAAATCATAGTCCCACTTAGATATTCAAACTGAGTTTCTAATCCGGCTACAGTGAGGAAGAAGAATGGAGAGATAAGGCTATGTGTTGATTTCAGGAATTTGAAACGAGCTTCTCTAAAAGACAATTATCCTTTGCCAAAGATGGATTATGTTTTACAAAAAGTGACAGGAGCTTATATATTATCAATGGTTGATGGTTTCTCTGAGTACAACTAAGTAGCTGTTGAGAAGGAAGATTAGAAGAAAACAATTGTACCACACCTTGGGGAATGTTCATGTATGCCAGGATGCTTTTTGGTCTCATGAACGCAGGGGCTAATTTTCAAAGGGAAATGGACATAGCATTTGTGGGTGACAAATTTGTAGTCATATATTTGGATGATGTGACTATTTTTTTCAGGTTTTGATGATGAGCACTTGGAGCATCTGCAGAAGGCTTTCTTGAAATGTAGGAAGTTTGGGTTATCATTGAATCCCAAGAAATCTCTGTTTTCTTTGGAAGAAGGTAAGTTACTAAGAAATATAGTTTCAAATCAGGGGGTGAAAATTGATCCAGCAAGAGTTGAAGCTATACAGGCATTTCCGTTGCCTAGAAGTAAGAAATATATCTAGATATTTCTAGGAAAAAATATTTTCTTAAGAATATTTGTCCCAAATTATGATGAGATTTTCAGAAACATAACAGATATGCTGAAGAAAAATACTGAAGTAAAATGGGACAAAGATGCAAGAGGGTCCTTTTCCAAGATCAAAGAAGCTCTATAAGAAGATCTTCTTTTAATCAGTTCAGATTATCAAAATCCTTTCCAAATATTTTCATTTGCATCACCTTCTACCATTGCTGATGTGTTGTTGTATAAGAATGAAGAGGGAAAAGAGAAACCTATGGCATTTTTTAGTATGGTTCTCAGAGATGAAGAACTCAAATACAATATCTTGGAGAAATAGGTATATGCCTTAGTTAAAGCATCAAAAGCCTTCAGGACTTATGTGTTGTAGTCTCAAATAGTGGCATATGTACCTAAATCAACTGTAAAAGATATGTTAGTTCAAAGTGATGTTGAAGGAAAAAGAGGAAAGTGGGTTGCTAAAATTCAGGAGTATGACTTAGACATTAAACCTACTAAATTGGTAAAAGGGTAGGGCTTAGAAAAGCTGCTAACAGAAACTATTTTTCAAGCTCTAGGATTTAATCTGCTTGCACCTTTGGATGAAGTTGTTGATGAAACAAGTTAAAGTAGCATAAAGTCAGCAATTAAATACAAATTTCTCTGCTATGATTGGTATAAGGATATTATTCACTACTTGTGCTTTTTCTCTTGTCCTCCCTCAATAAATAGAACAAAGTATAGAGCTCTTAAAATCAAAGATAAACCTTATGTTCTAATTGATGCTAAATTATATTGGAAAGATCCTGCTGGCATTTTTTTGTTGTGTTTGACAGAAGGAGATTCAATGGAAGTTATCAAAGAATATCATGAAAATATGTGTGGAGGCTATTATAGTTGGAAGATTACTGCTCATAAAATCCTAAAATTAGGTTTTTACTAGCCTTCTTTGTTTTCTGATGTATACAGATTGGTTAAAACCTACCATAAATGTCAATTGTTTGCAGAGAAGAAAAGGTTAGCTCCACTTCCTCTTCTCCATGTATTTGTTGAAAACCCCTTTAGACAATGGGGATTATATTTTATTGGAGAAATCAATCCACCATCTAGTGGGCAGTTCAAGTGGATTCTGACTACCACTAATTATTTTACAAAATGGGTGGAAGCAATACCTACCAGAAAAATGATCTGGAATTAATGAAGTTTCTGGAAGAAAACATCTTCAACAGGTTTGGGTGCCCAGTCAAGATTGTAACAGAAAATTCTCAAGTTTTCAATTCAGTCAGATTCATTAATTTTTGTCAAACATAAAATATCATTTTGTCTCATTCTATAGCATATCATCCTCAAGGGAATGGGTTAGCTGAATCTTCCAACAAGACATTGGTTAAGATTTTGAAGAAAACAATTACGGGATTCAAATTTGATATTTTCTCTTTGGGCAGTAAGAATGACTACTAGAAGATCTACTGGTAAGTCCCCTTATGAATTGGTATATGGTACTCAAGATTTGTTTCCCACTCAACTAGCTAGAACAATAATTTCTTTTCTTCAAGAAGCACAAGAAGAACCTAACGCATTGATAGGAAGGCTGAACAAGGTGATAGAATTGAGTGAGAGCAAGAATAAAGTCAAGGAAAACTTGGTCAACTATCAAGAAAAAATGAAGTCCATTTTATATAGAAAAGAAAAGGAGATTCTTTTTCAAACTTGAGATTTGGTATTAAGATGGGATACTAGAAGAGAGGAAAAATGAAAGCATGGTAAGTTTGATCCTCTCTAGTATGGCCCATATAGGATTATTGAAGCTAGATCGAATAACTCTTTCATGCTGGAGAATCTTGATGGAGAAATAGTAGAGTTTCTTGTGAATGGACAGTATCTAAAACATTACTGCTAGCTTTGAAGTTTTATGGTTCACCATTGTACATGTTCAGTTTGAACCTTCATTTTACATTTTTCATCAAACATCATATGACTCGATGCCTGAAGTGAAGGCACTAATCTGCAGTTATTAGTGTTTCATGGAAAAAAATACTATCCTCAGGTGGAGCCAGATGTTGCGGCTCATTTGTAATATCCTTTATTTTTAATTTTCAAAAATACAAAAAAATAGAAAAATATCGAAAAATATGTTAGAGTAGAAAGTTTCAGATACTTTAGCATAAAAATGTAATATTTGTTACATTAAGTTTAAAGGTTAATACTTTAAGTCTTTGTGGAAACAGGTCCCAGTGCACAGATTAAAAAGTGAGCATCTTATGGAGCGGGATTTGATGATTTGACAGACAGGGAATAAAAGTGTCAATCTGCAGGCACTTTCAGTGCACGAGTTAATGAGGAGGGTGCCTCTGCAAAGGACCCTGTTGACTACGGGGTCGATCCTGATCAATGGTCGAGATTCACTACAGTACATGAACCCGACGAGCTCTCCGTACCTTGAGACCTCCCACAGTGATGTATGCAACCAACTGTTGATAGATGTGGTCCACGTCATAGTACTTTTAATCATCTTTTGGTGTGTCTCATCAACATTTAATTCTTAAGACCACACCACCTATTTAAGAATGATTCTCATTTTTCTAAGGTTATTTTTATTAGTTTGTGTTTGAAGTTGTGTCTGTGTTTTTCCTTTCTCTACAGTCTGCCACGTTGTTGATTGTCTATCACCCCAAATGAAACTATGTCCAACTGTCCATCCTTGTCAGGTTCTTCCAGTCACATTCCTCTCATGGACACTGAGAGGGACATCCAGGATATTGTATGTTCTCTAGACCACCTTTAATTTTATCATCAAGTCTGCCTAAACGATAAAACTTCTTCAATTTACATTTCCATGGTTAAAACTAGTGTGTTGTCTGCATGCATTCCAAGAACCCACGTTTTTCCCGAATTTTTGTATTGGCTAGTGTTTGTTATGTACCCTGGAAAATGTTTTGTAATGAATTGTCAAGGGGAAAATATTCTGCAAGTCTCAGCCCAATTGATTCGCCAAGCTCTATGTTACCCTAAGTCAGGGTCGTATGTCCAATTGACTAATGATTCTTCGATGACACATTATGATAGTCTTGTAGGTCAAGAGTTCAACCAATTCATTTTTTTTTTGAATCCATATACACAATAGTTTGCACCTGATAATAAATAATTTCCCATGGAGGTTTTTAATATAGAAGTTAGACCAGTGTTGAGGTGCATTCAAATATTTTGGGAAAATATGATGACAATATAGTGGAAAAATAAGTTTCGGAATTTTCGCCTTGATGATGAAGCCAAGAGTGGTGTTGGATTTTTCATCTTATTGGCAAAAAGATGCCAACTCTAAGCTCGTGAGCTTATCACTAGTGGGTTCATTCAAGTTTATTTCTCTTTTTATTTACCTATTTTTCTATCAAAATGTAGAAGAATTCATGCATATGGGGTTAAATATAATGGATATAAATAAGAAGAGGCAGTCGGTACTGTTCTGGACAAACATAGTGAGGAAAGAACATAATGAGTGTGGTTTGTTTGATTTTAATAGTAATTTTATTTCTAATGCATATAAAATTTTGAATTGAATTTCTCCCCCCTTCTTTCTGCCAAAAGATCAAGAGTTCTTGCAGTTGGAGACAAATTGTAAGTTTGGTGATTGGTTTGTCTTTGAAGACTATTCTGAAATTAGACTTTATGGTTCTGGTGTAGAACCTTATAGGCTTCCTGTATTTGTGCCTATGAGATTATTCTCTTTGGAGTCCATTAGGAAAAGTTTAAACGTGGATCAAATACAGTTTGTGCCTATGAAGAAAGGTCACATGTTTAAGTTACCAATGACTGTTGGTCCTTTTATAGTTAATATGAGACAAGAAATTGATGAAGCCACTAAGATGTTAGATGAAATGCACCTTCTGTTAGGGGAGACGTGGGCTTATTACCCTCACAGTGTGATCTCTAATAGGAGAATTGAAAATTGGTATTCAACATTCATTCATGAAAGCAGACCTGATATAGAAAAAATGGCAAGTAAAGGTTTTGCAGGATCGGTGAGCTGAAAATACAGACTCTTATCATATCATAAAAATCAAATAGGAGAGGTAAATAAGCAGTGATTGATTCAGAGGATGAAGAACAAAGGACTAAAAAGAGAACAAAGCTTAGTGGGGATTTTTTATATGCGCAACCTGGTTTCTAATTACAATTGGGAGATGATAAAAATGTCCTTGCTTCACCAAGGAGACATGAAAGCATTGAGGAAAAAGTGCCCTTAATTAAATAAATGTTTGGCCAACTTGTAGAAAGAAATCAGAAAATGAAGGCAAGCACGGAGGCTCAAGCTAAGTACCAGATAACCCAGATCAAACAAGAATTCTAACTGCAATGGATCTTGAAAAGGATAAATTTAATATTGCCCTTTCACATCCCTCTAATATGTGTATTAGTTCTTCCAATAATTTCAATATTGTGAATCTAACTATAGATGTGAAGAAAATTTCATTGCTTGACAAAGTAAATCTACATATGCAAACAGTTCAATTGATTGTAAATGACCTAACCAAAACCAATGCAATGGCACTCAAGGCTAAAAATATGCTTGGAAAATTTATCAAGCAATTGAAGTTAGAGAAAGCAAAATTATAGGGTTTTGACAATCGAGAACGAAGAAATCAAAAATATTATTGTGGAGATTGGGGTAGATCCCAATGACAGGTCTGTTGTACAGAAGCTTTTGCAAAGTGTTGAATCAGAAATATCTATGCTGAAGAAAAATTTGAAGTTGGCTACAGGAGAACACTCCATGGTAGCTTTTAGCCACCTATAATATTTGTTATACCAAAAGGTGGCTAAGACTTTTTGAGCCGTCAAAGAACAAATTTTATTTCCAAAAAATGTTTGGCTCTTGAAGACTCTTCAAAGGCCTCATGCCTCTGTCCAAAATCTTCATTACCTTTGCCTTTTTATACTCAGAAAATTTTGTTGATTCCAAGAGAAAGACTGCTGAAGCACCTTCATTTTCCCCCTTCACAATCCTTCATTTTCTCCCCTTTTCTCCATATTATTCCTCTACTTTTCATGAGTTTCCTCCTTCCATTTATGAAAATCCTCCTTACATGGTTTAAAACTTCTTTTTTGAACTGTGCCGAAACCCCCAAATCCATTTAAAACCTTGAAATTTTTCATAAAAAACAAAGTTTTGTTCCTATGGACTGAAGCCCCTTTGGGCTAAGTCCTAACCACTTCCCCACATGTGCTCTTGTCATAAAAACCAAGCATCGAACCCATATAGCACTAATCACATCGCAAGATTTCAATGTGCACAAGTCTTTTTGCCATCACTGAAAGTTGCGATGCGATTGAACATTTTTTTTTAAAAACCCCCGATCGCATTGTTATTTTCATATATAATGTGGGCCCACCTCGGTGCTTAAAATCATTGAAAATCCTCTACCAATCTGCTTTTTCCTTTGTAAAATCTAAAAACCCACTTTTCCAAAGTTTTGGTCTAAAAACCGAAGTCACGTGTAAATATAAATGGGTTGATTGAAAGGAGTCGATCGCACAGTCGCAATCGTGGAAAATACAATGGGTTGATTGAAAAGCCCGGGCCCAAAGTTCTGATATGCGATAAGCCCCTTCCCTTTTCACCCCCCGGTCATACCATTCTCCATGTGCCCAATGGCCCTGTAATCGGGCGCCTGACCCTATTATATGTCCCGTCCAAACATAAAAAAACATTTGTTATTTGTAAGCATTGGGTTTTATTTTATTTTATAAAATCCTCTACCGATCCAAAGTTCAAAGCAATATCCACCGTCGATCTGTTCTGTAGATCGAAGGTGTGGAGTTCATCTCCCCATGGTCCCCACCACCCATAAGCCGATTGCCCAAAACCAGTAGTATCTATCGCACCACCTTTGGGGCAAGGGTGGTTTTCTCTTGATGGCCAGCGATTCCATACAATGGTTGACACGCGTCCCATGTGCCTTTTTCAAAACTGTCGTCCATCGCGCATAACCGCAGTCCATCGCGCATTATTTTTCGGACGCAGATGCCCAGCGATATTGCTGTGGACCGTCCGATCTGGGGCGGGCCATCCAACGGTTATCGCTCGCTGAAGATGCACGATAATTAACGAAGGTGCCCACGCGATAACCAGGCTATGGCGTGACGTCCAATAAATCTCCTCCATCGATCTGATCTGCAGATCAACGGTCCACATTTTATCTCCCATTTTCTCTCCGTTTGACTTTCAACTTCTGTTCTTGACCGTCGATCTCTGCACGATCGACGACTCAGACTTAATCTCTTTTCCATTTGGTCCGCGATCTCTCCTGATCAATCGTGACCGTTGGATGATGTCATCCAATGGCCCTACTTCCTCCACCCATCCTCTAAAGCAGTAAACCTATATACGCATGATTTTATAACATTTGTTCGTATTTTGCAGGGTTTAATGTTTTTCCGCCATACAGAAGAAAATTCGTAGGCCGAGGGTGACGATCCTCCCGCCTTCGATTCACCATAGAGAACCATTCGTAGGGTTGGATTCAACGTTTTATCGATGCTCCATGGGTGTCGATACCATAAAAAGCCCTGCGTGGCCCTACACATCAACAAGACACTGTTTTATGCAAAAGAACAGTTAAAGAGTATAGGTTTGAATATAAATCACAACAGATGAAGATTGAAGACGGAATGGCGGGGATCACGGCTAAGAAATATTATCAAAATCCTAATCCCCCTAGATTAAACACAATTAAAGGGAAATCATAAGTGTTTAACAGACAGAAATGCCTCCACCGCCACATTTGAGGCGAATTAATTCCTCAGCTACCATAAGTGCCACCTATGCCTCAAAGCATTCAAAACAGAGGCTGAAGTTATTGATCAAATGAAGATATTCGCCTCAACGCAGCCAAAGAGTTACTTCTGCAAGGAACTTAAATGCTAAAAATCTCTGCAGAGTTATTCCACACAGCACATAGAGCCTCAAAGTCAAATAAAAGCTCCCACCGAGCTTTGATATTTATTGTAAAAAAATTAATACAGTAGTCCACCTGTAAACTTCTCCATCGAGCCCCTCAAAAGGCCGAGAAGTCTTGAATCTGTATTTATTGTCTCAAGAGATCTTTTGTTAGATTTCACCTCCTCATTCTTCTATAAATACCTCAGTAGAAGATGAGAAATTGTTGGTTGCAGAACTTTGAAATACATTTGAGCTCAAACTTCTGATTGTAAATAGTGTTCACTGGCCCTTAGAGCTCTACTTGTGATAGATTAGTTAGGCTAAGTAGTGAAGATGATTGTTGAACTGAAACATTGGACTTGAAGATTGTAACTGGTTTGGCATCAATATAAAGCTCTTTCTTGGGATCCCGGTCTATCTCACTGGTGAAGTGACCCTTTCTTTGTTATTGTTTTCCTTCTATGTATTTCATATTGTTCACTATTCTCTGATAAAGAATAGAAATTATAGGGTTAGGACCTACTGTATATCAATAACCTTCTCTGACTGAAAATCTTTGTCTTAATGTTTTCCTCAAATTTGCTCATTTAAGAATGATTTGATATAGTTAAGCAGTTAGGAATGTTGGATTTCCCTCGTCCTACTTTTTGCCTTAAAAACATTGTTCTTGAAATTTATTTTCCTTATTGTGCTTATTAAAGATGACTATGGAAGATATGGTTTGCCCTGGTCCTATTTTTTTCTCCAAAAGCAGATTCTAAAAGTTTCCCTTGGTGTTGACTGAAAGCAAACTAGGTTTAAAAGTACTTTATCTGATCTTAAGTTACACATTGTTTCTCTTATATGTTTTCATACTTTCTGAAGGTAATTATGTGTATTACTGGATTTTTTGTCAATTAAGCTTCTTTAATACAAACTTGCCCAAGAAGTCAATGGTTAGCCTTGCACTTGGTTGGTTTGGAACAGTTACTTAAGAGGCTTTTCTTGTTTGGACTGACTATAAATCCTCTGAGAAATTATTATCAGTTTCCACCCGTCCAACACTTTATTGTTTCCATTCCATCATTTTAATCTCAAAAATCTTGTGGTATAGATGACTTGCCCCTTGGATCACTCTTGATGTTGTTGCTTAATTAAAGCCCAGATATGACTCCATATCCCAATGGACTAAAAACCAGCATTATATCTATCTTTTAGCCAAAGCTATTCTATTTGCTTGCAACTTCTCACCTTTGAAACTTTTTGCACTTAGAACTTTCCCCTCAATTAAAAATAATTCTCAACCATCCAAAACCAAAACAAAATCCTTGGCCTTCATAACTAGCCTAATATTATTTACTGCAAACTTCAAAGACAAATCCATATTTTCACTTATTGGAGAGATCCCTCTCTGGATTCAGGAGGTCTAGATCCTAGAATCCCAAAGTTGGTTGAAACGATGTTGTTTCTGCAGTTTTAGTCTCACTAATCTGCTAAAATTACAGATCCCTAACATTTCTAGTGACTCCACTGGGGAACTCAGTTGAATTTTCATCTTAGTTTCCTTTAAAAACTTAATAAAATCTTGTGAGTTAAAAGCAACCTTTTCAAGCACTACCAGGGAATGGTAATCATGATAAAACTTATTTGAATCAGTGACAATCTAGGAAAACCCTAGGATTCTCTTAAGAATTTATCCAACCTTGAAAAATCAGCTGGCTTAACCATAAGAGTAAATTTTTTTTGTCTCATAACCATAGCTAAGTTTTGAAACAGAGTTAGCATATTCTTAGAAACCACGCAACTGAAAAATAACTCAGAAAACCTAAAAATATTTCATATTGGTATTCAATAAACATGGTGGTGGACCATAAAACCTTTTACCTCCTTAGGAGATAAAAACTTCCACTTGGCGACTCCACAATCCTTAGCAGACCTTAAGACTCCACTGGGAAGAACCCCCATCATTATAACATCTTTCAAACTCAGTTAGAGGACTCTAGGATTAAGAATTTTGTAAACAGATTAGTTAACCTCTCAAAGATTGTCATACCTGGTTGAACTTTTCTTGTTTATTTGGGTCTAAAAAACACAACATAGTGGCTCCTAGAAATATTCACACTAGAGCCCATCTTGACCCTAACCCACCTAACATAGTTGATAACCTAGAAAGTATCCTTAGGAAGTCTCCTCAGATTAAATTATCAAGTGTTTTCAGATCACCCTTGAGAGCTAATTCAGTTCCTGAAAATCTTTCAGCTCTACAACGATCACAAGTTGACTTAGTAAATCCATTTAGAACTAGGTCATTTGATGATATAATATAGCTAGACTCTGAGTCTTCACTTTCATCCCTGGAGACAAGTGAACATCCTGGTAGTAGAGAAACAACACCTCCTGATTTTCATTTCCTTCACAACTTAGGTGTCTCTCATCAAAGATTAGCTCAGCAATCTATTGTTGTCCCATCCACATCTATTCATCCTTCATCCACTGTTAAAACCACCCCACTTCAGCCCACCTTCCCTTTTGTTAATCCACCTCTTGTAAATACACCTCCACCTCCTGCCATGGCTGCATGTATGCTCCCATAGTCCTTCCTACATCATTAGTCAATCTTCCACAAGACTATCAGTCCAAAATTTCATTATATGATGCTAGCAATGCTACAACTGCATCACAACATGTGGATAAGATGAATGAATACTTTGACAGAAATGAAATTGATGATGATTCTGTCAAGCTTAGATTATTTTCTCAGAGATTTGGGGGAGAAGTAAGAAGATGGTTTAAAAGCTTAGCCCCCCATAGTATAAACGATCTCCAAGGCTTCCATCAAAATTTCTTAAACAAGTGGGAAGTAAAGACAAACCCTCTCCAAGTCCTTTCTGATTACAAGAACCTCCATAGAAACACTGGGGAAAGTGTACAAGCTTATTGTACTAGATTCAACAGTATCTATAATGCACTTCCCCTAGAACTGAAACCTCCACAAGGCTCAGCTTTAAACAAGTTCCCCGAAGGGTTTGACTCTGAGATGACCTATCAGCTGAGAGAGAAAGATTTTTCAACTCTTGAAGATATGCAAAGGGGTGCTCTTGCTGTGGAAGTCAATTTAATGGAGAAGAGAGCAAGAATGAAATCAGAAAAGAGAGTATATTTTAGAGAGGAATCCACACCTTCTACTTCCAACTCAAAAATGGAGAAAATTATGGAGGAGATGATGAAAGAGATGAGCATAATCAAGAGATCACAAGCAAGCCAAAACCAAACTGCTCCTCAAAACAGGAACCAGAAGCAAAATAAGAATTTTAGAAGGAATAAACCTCCAAACAGACCGAGGGAAGATGATCAACAGATCAATCCTCCCTTTCAGCAAAACTATGTAAGTGAGGTTGAAGAAACTAATGAAGTAACAGAGGAGGAGGATATCAACATGTTTGGGGTAGAGCATGATGAATTTGAAGTTCATTATGATGGAAAACAAGGTCTTTATACACCTTATGATGACAAAAGAGATGATAATGAAAATTACTATCAAGACATGGAAAATGTCATCATAGAGCCTCAAAGAGAATATGACCTTAGAAGCAAAACCAGTCAACAGCCCCCCAACACCAAAACCTCTGACAAATCTTCGCAAAACAGCACTACAACCAAGCCTAAAAGGGTCAAACCAAAGGATGAAATAGTGACTATCAATTATGAGAAAGGAAAAGAGAAAGGCGCTCCAAACAAAGAAAAACAGAGTGCAGACACTAGTAGTACTAACACTTCAGCTAGTACTCCTGTTAAAACTATTGTGTCAAGTGTAAATAAAACAAATTAGCAAGCTGATAATGCTGATAGAGTGACAGTTAATAAGGCTGAAACCAGCACTTTTAAAACCCAAATTCCTTTCAGCCTGGAGCAGGAAATTTCCAAAATAAAAATCTTTCTTCCGTTGACTGAGTTAGCTGCCCAACATGTATATAGAACCCAAATTTTGAAGTTCTTGATATTAACATGATTGATGCTTTGGATGACCAAGAGGAATCCTCAACTCCCATAGTTGAGGATCATTTTATGAATTCTCCTTGGTATGCTGATATTGTTTATGTTTTTCTCAACTTGAATACACCTCCTGGTTTGACTAAAACAAAGGCAAGATTCCTCAAATTGAAAGCTGTAAATTATTGCATTATAGATAAATGTATTTATTGGAAATATGCAAGTGGTCTATTGCTTAAATGTTTGCCTGAGTTTGATGCAAAGAAGGTTAAGTACTAGTTCCATGAAGGAGAGTGTGGAGGTCATTTGTACTGGAAGACAATAGCCAACAAAATTTTGAGGGCTGGTTTCTATTGGCCTACTCTCTTCCATGATGTGCATAAGATGATCATATCCTGCCATAAATGTCAACTTTTTTAAGGCAAAAGAAAATTGCTACCCCTACCTCTGCATCCAATCATGGTTGAAGCCCCTTTTCAACAGTGGGGACTTAACTTTATAGGAGAAATCCATCCCCCATCTTTTGCCCAGCATAGATGGATTCTTACTGCCATAGACTATTTCACTAAGTGGATAGAAGCCATACCTTGTAGATAGGCCAATGATTCAGTTCTCATAAAATTCATGGAGACTAACATTCTCTCGAGGTTTGACTGTCCTACCAAGATTATCACTGATAATGTAGCAGCATTTGGATCAAAGAAAATGGTTGAGTTCTATCATAGTGATCCAGGTGGATATTGGTGGCCACCTGCCTATTCCACTTGGGCCCCCACCATTGTTTCTTTCAGTTTTTCAGTTTTGGCATAATTTACTATTTTTAGCAGTTTTTCAGGTCCTGAACTTCCGGAGCCGTTTTGAGGCCCTAAACGATATTTTTTGGGCATCGCACCTTCAGTGAATATCATTTCGTTCTGGAATGATATTCATCGCGAAATTTGTATTCCTTTGATAGAGCTTTCTAATGATGTATCATGTGCGTCAAACGAAGATAGTATGCCAAAGTTACGTCCCTGGGAAGTTGAAACACCAACTTACCCAAACGGGGCCCATATTTTTGGCGCTTCATCTCCTAGGGTTAGGTTTTTGGATGTTTAGGATTCTCCATTGTTTCTCAATAATAAATAGGCCCTAGAGCCTCATTGTAACTCAGTTCAGAGGCCTGTAGCCGCCACATCTCTTCTCAGAGATAGCTACCAACGCCCTATCTAGTTTTATTTCCATTCTTTCTGTAAGAAAATTTCAGTTATTGATATTAATGAAATGAAGTGTTATTTCCGCTGCATCTCTGTATTTATGGTTACATGTTTATTCTGTTGTGTTCCTGCATAAATCCGGATCACATAGATATCAGATAACATTGGGTCATTCTATGGATTACTACCCTCAAGGTAATGGACTTGCAGAATCCTCAAACAAAAGCTTAGTGAGCATAATCAAGAAACTGTTAGAGGACAATAAGAAGTCTTGGCACACAAAGCTGGTTCATGCACTTTGGGCTGACAGATTGACTTTGAAGAAATCCATTGGTATGTCACCTTTGCAGCTTATGTACGGTACTGATGCAATTTTTCCAAACAGCCTTGGTGTGCCAGTGATGAAGTTGATTCAAGAGTTACAAACTGAAGAAAATGACATGATCAGAAGACTAAACCAGACCATTCATCTTCAGCAAACCAGAGAGGAAGTGTATACCAAAGCATTGCAGAAACAGATCAACATTAAAAAGCTCTTTGATAGAAGAACAAAGGCCAACAATTTCAAAATTGGGGACAAAGTTCTAAAGTGGGATTCAAGGAGGGAAGACAAGGGCAAGCATGGAAAGTTTGACAATCTATGACTTGGCCCTTACTCTATTCATTTAGCTGCTGGTAACAATGCATTTTTCTTGCAGGAGTTGAATGGAGCAGAATTGTTTGGGGGTCATGTCAATGGTAGGATGCTTAAGCATTATTTCTCTTGATCCATGATATGTTTTAAAGCCTTTTATCTTTTTTCCATTATAAATATTTCACCCACCAGTGCATTCAAAGTTAGAAAAAACAAAAATACAAAAATAATGAAAAGAAAAAAAAGAGGGCAAATGAAAAAAAAAGAAAGGTATAGCCCCATACCAAAAAAGAGAAACATAAATCTGAAAGTGTGCAAGCTTAAATGCCACTCCTGAAAAACACACTTCTAGTTAGTCAAACAGACTAAACTTGACTAATTGGTTTTAAATTTTCTATTGATAGGGTAGTGAATTTGATTTGCCAAACTATTTAATCTTGGCTTATCAGTAGATAGTTTAGGATAGAAATCAAAGGTTCAAACAAACTCAAAATCTGAACCTAATTTCCAAGCAAGAATTGACTCAAATATGTTCTATTTTCTTTAGTCAAAAATATGTAAATCTGGTTCTAATCAGCTCAAAATCTGAACCAGAGAACGAAGAAGAAACAACTCAAACATAGTTAAAACAGAGCTATAAAAAGAGAAGGCAGTACTTTGAATTCTCAGATCTTAAGCCTTCCATTTTGATTTAATTTTCTGCAAAATAAATTTCTATGTTCAACTTGTTTTTATGCCATATACCAGCATCAATTTAGACTGTTCAATCCTAACTTGAGTGCTTTTAAATTTCTGTTGTAGAATTTAGAGAATAAAAATTTGTTGGACAGTTTAATCCCAATAGATAGTAGATTAGGTAGAGAAGCATATGAACTCAACTGTTTAATTTGAGTTCAGGGAGAAATAAGGAGTATAAATAGACTATATTTCCTGCTTTCACAACAATAAAATGTTGTGAAAAGATTTTTCCAATCCAAGTGCACTCTAATGAAGAAAAAATGTTAGATCAGTAGGATTGGGTAGGTTGAAAGTTTGTGTTGATGAAAATCCGCTGTTTTCATGGCTGCTAAAAATCTTTCAGAGCAAAATCATCCCAGCAAAGGAAGGGTAGCCCAATGGATTAGGCGCAGGTCACCCTCTCAGAGAACATAATGGATGTGGCACAGGTCTGCCTCCCAGAGAATGCAAGTCTGAAGTTCTTGATGCCTTCACGAAGGCATCATCCCCAAGTGGATCCACTGTTAGCCACCTATAATATTTGTTATACCAAAAGGTGGCTAAGAATTTTTGAGCCTTCAAAGAACAAATTTTATTACTAAAAATTGTTGGCTCTTGAAGACTCTTGAAAGGCCTCATGCCTCTGTCCAAAATCTTCATTACCTTTGCCTTTTTATACTCAGAAAATTCTGCTGATTCCAAAGAAAGACTGCTGAAGCACATTCATTTTCCCCCTTCAAAATCCTTCATTTGCTCCCCTTTTCTCGATATTATTCCTCTACTTTTCATGAGTTTCCTCCTTCCATTCATGAAAATCCTCCTTACATGGTTTAAAACTACTTTTGTGAACTGTGCCAAAACCCCCAAATCCATTTAAAACCTTGAAATTTTTCATAAAAAACAAATTTTTGTTCCTATGGACTTAAGCCCCTTTGGGCTAAGTCCTAACCACTTCCCCACATGTGCCCTTGTCATAAAAACCAAGCGCCGAACCCATATAGCGCTAATCACATTGCAAGATTTCAATGTGCACAAGTCTTGTTGCCATCACCGAAAGTTCCGATGTGATTGAACATTTCTGTTTAAAAACCCGCGATCGCATTGGTATTTTCATATTTAATGTGGGCCCACCTCGGTGCTTAAAACCATAGAAAATCCTCTCCCAATCCTCTTTTTCCTTTGTAAAATCCGAAAACCCACTTTTCCAAAGTTTTGGTCTAAAAACCAAAGTCACGTGTAAATATAAATGGGTTGATTGAAAAGAGCCGATCGTGCAATCACAATTGCGCAAAATACAATGGGTTGATTGAAAAGCCCGGGCCCAAAGTTCTGATATGCGATAAGCCCCTTCCCTTTTCACCCCCCAGTCATACCATTTTCCATGCACCCAATGGCCCCGCAATCGGGCGCCTGACCCTATTATATGTCTCGTACAAACATAAAAAACCTTTGTTATTTATAAACTTTGGGTTTTATTTTATTTTATAAAATCCTCTACCGGTCCAAAGTTCAAAGCAATCTCCACCGTCGATCTGTTCTATAGATCGACGGTGCGGAGTTCATCTCCCCGTGGTCCCCATCGCCCATAAGACGATTGCCCAAAACCGACAGTATCTATCGCACCGCCTTTGGGGCAAGGGTGGTTTTTTCTCGATGGCCAGAAATTCCATACAATGGTTGACACGCGTCCCCTATACCTTTTTCAAAACCGCCATCCATCGCGCATTATTGTTCGGACACGGATGCCCAGCGATATTGTCGTGGACCGTCCGATCTGGGGTGGGCCATCCAACGGTTATCGCTCGCTGAAGATGCACTATAATTAACAAAGGTGCCCACGCAATAACTAGGCTACGGCGCAACGTCTAAGCAATCTCTGCCATCGATCTGATCTGTAGATCGACGGTCCACATTTCATCTCCCATTTTCTCTCTGTTTGAATTTCAACTTCCATTCTCGACCGTCGATCTCTACGCGATTGACGGCTTAGACTTAATATCTTTTCCATCTGGTCCACGATCTCTCCTGATCAATCCTTACTGTTGGATGATGCCATCCAACGGCCCCGTTGGATGATGTTCGTATTTTGCAGGGTTTAATGTTTTTCCGCCATACAGAAGAAAATTCGCAGGCTGAGGGTGACGATCCTCCTGCCTTAGATTCACCACAGAGAACCATTTGCAAGGTTGGATTCAATGTTTTATTGATGCTCCATGGGCACCGATACCATAAAAATCCCTGCGTGGCCTTGCACATTGACAAGACACTGTTTTATTCAAAAGAACAGTTAAAGAGTATAGGTTTGAAGATAAAGCACAAAAGATGAATATTGAAGACGGAATGGCGGGGATCACGGCTAAGAAAGATTATCAAAAGCCTAATCCCCCTAGATTAAACACAATTAAAGGGAAATCATAAGTGTTTAACAGACAGAAAGGCCTCCACCGCCACATTTGAGGTGAATTGATTCCTCAGCTACCATAAGTGTCATCTGTGCCTCAAAGCATTCAAAACAGAGGCTGAAGTTATTGATCAAATGAAGATATTCGCCTCAACGCAGCCAGAGAGTTAGTTCTGCAAGGAACTTAAATGCTAAAAATATCTGCAGAGTTACTCCACATAGCACATAGAGCCTCAAAGTCAAATGAAAGCTCCCACCGAGCTTTGATATTTATTGTAAAGCAGTTAATACAGTAGTCCAACTGTAAACTTCTCCATCGAGCCCCTAAAAAGGCCGAGAAGTCTTGAATCTGCATTTATTGTCTCAAGAGATATTTTGTTAGATTTCACCTCCTCATTCTTCTATAAATACCTCAGTAGAAGACGAGAAATTGTTGGTTGCAGAACTTTGAAATACATTTGAGCTCAAACTTCTGATTTTAAATAGTGTTCACTAGCCCTTGGAGCTTTGCCTGTGATATATTAGTTAGGCTAAGTAGTGAAGATGATTGCTGAACTGAAACATTGGACTTGAAGATTGTAACTGGTTTGACATCGATATAAAGATGTTTCTTGGGATCCTAGTCTATATCACTGGTGAAGTGCCCCTTTCTTTGTTATTTTTTTCCTTCTATGTATTTCATATTGTTCACTATTCTCTGATAAAGAACAACAATTATAGGGTTAGGACCTACTGTATATCAGTAACCTTCTCTGACTGAAAATATTTGTCTTAATGTTTTCCTCAAAATTTTTCATTTAAGAATGATTTAATACAGTTAAGCAGTTAGGAAAGTTGGAGTTCCCTCCTCCTACTGTTTGCCTTAAACACATTGTTCTTGAAAGTTATTTTCCTTATTGTGCTTATTAAAGATGACTATGGAAGATATGGTGTGCCTTGGTCCTAGTTTTTTCTCCAAAAGCAGATTCTGAAAGTTTCCCTTGGTGTTGACTGAAAGACGACTAGGTTTAAAAGTACTTTATCTGATCTTAAGTTACACTTTGTTTCTCTTATATGTTTTCATACTTTCTGAAGGTAATTATGTGTATTACTGGATTGTTTGTCAATTAAGCTTCTTTAATACAAAATTGCCCAACAAGTTAATGGTTAGCCCTTCACTTGGTTGGTTTTGAATAGTTACCTAAGAGGATTTTCTTGTTTGCACTAACTATAAATCCTCTAAGAAATTATTATCAGTTTCCACCCCTCCAACCCTTTATTGTTTCCATTCCATCATTTTAATCTCAAAAATATTGTGGTATAGATGACTTGCCCCTTGGATCACTCTTGATGTCGTTGCTCAATTAAAGCCCAAATATGACTCCATAGCCCAATGGACTAAAAACCAGCGTTATATCTATCTTTTAGCCAAAGCTGTTCTATTTTCTTACAACTTCTCACCTTTGAAATTTTTTGCACTTAGAACTTTCCCCTCAAGTAAAATCATGCTCAACCATAAAAAACAAAACAAAATCGTTGGCCTTCATAACTAGCCTAATATTATCTACCTCAAACTTCAAAGACAAATCCATATTTGCACTTATTGGAGAGATCCCTCTCCAGATTCGGGAGGGCTAGATCCTAGAATCCCAAAGTTGGTTGAAACGATGTTGTTTCTGCAGTTTTAGTCTCACCAATCTGCTAAAATTACAGATCCCTAACAGTAACAGAGGTTGTAGAGATAGAAAATGAGAAAGAAAAACTTCTTCAGCAGCTCTTGCAAAAGGAAGAAGAAATCACCAAACTAAAGCAAACTGCATTGTCATTTCAAAATCACATTGAATCTCATACTTGTACTTTTGTTTTTCCATTTGGTAATGAAGATCTATTAGCACAAATATCTAAATTAACATTGAATTATAGATGGTAGAGAGAGATCAGAAAAAGGCATAATTTGATTTGGAAACAGGAACAAAGACCATACAAGCCACAGAGGGAGAAGTCAGTAAACACAGAATAGACTGACAAGATGCTGATGCTAATATTAAAAGTCTCAAAGAAAAATTGAAAGGAAATATATCCCTAATATAGGCTAAGGATATCATCTGGAATGATATCATTGCAGAAATGAAAGAAATTTGGAGTTTTTTGACTGTTGTTGCAGAGGAAATAAGTATTATCAGGGATTTTGAAGAACAAGTCATGATAGACAAGAAAATGAAAATTAATAGGTCTATTTGGGCAAGAGAATTCATTGATTTCATTGATTCGAAAACAGATCAAGAGTTGGAAGAAAATGAAATTAAAGACATGATTTTATATGCTATGGAAATTAATAAGATGATTGTCAAGAATGATTATAGGAAGTCTACAAAAAAAAATTTGATCGAGCTTAAGGAAGAAGTGAGCCAGTTTGATAATTCATTTGACAAAATAGGAAGAGTAGGGTTGCCATCATGTTGCGGTCTTGGAGGTAGTATTTTATCATGGGATTCTTATGAACCCTCACTGGTGTTGGAAAAAGTAAGGTAGAGAGTACTCATGAAAAGACTCGGGTTCTTAAAGGAGAAACAGTGATCAATTTCCTTCAAAGACATTTTCAGCTGTTGTGGTTAGTGAAGACTTTATTTGTAGAGAGGCCATCATTCAACAGAATCACTACATTCAGATTGGAATATCACAAGCTAGTCCATTCACCTAAGACAAACACTGAGATATGCAATAAATGCAGAGCTTGGATGGCAGATTTACCAAAGGACTCCTCGACTTCAAAGAAGGATAAACCAGCCAGTCAAGGAAATGCAGGAGCAACATCATCAATTCACATTCAGCAAATAGATTAGGATTTACGTTTTATGTTATTTTCCTCTTTTAATGAGAATCTAATTGTAATAAGACATTTTGATGACATGTAATACGTAGTTGACGAATTCCTAAGTAGTTGAAGCGGTGAAGATTAGTTCCAGCAGTTACAAACTGCTTTCTATTGTATTTAAAAAGAAAAAGAAGAAAGAAAAAGGTTCTGAGTTTTTGACCTTCATACTGCAAGTTTTGTACTCAGTTTTCAAATGATTAATGAATGAAAAACAAGTTTCTGACGTTTGTTGATATCAATGTGTCTTCTAGTTTACATTATGTTCTTTTTGTCCTTGAATAAAATGAAGTAATGAAGCTGCAGGTCTCTTTTTACTTGTTTGAATAAGATTTAAAATCCTTAAGAGGTGCTCCTTCATTTTAACTATCTCTTTTCTCATAATTCTTCTGAAGTTTGAGGTGGTATATTCTGAACATCAGCATATCAGTTTGGGCTTCTTTCTTTCATGTTATTCTAATCATTCCATTCTATATTGGCATATAATAGCATTGTGGGACATTCATTGTATTTGATCTTTGAGGGTTTAATGATAAATATATGAAGGTGGTTAAACAAAGACCAATATTTATGTCACATATTTATATAAATGTCTTAAGAACGGATTCCTTACCACAACCAAGGGATTGTATCTTAAGTTAAAACAGGTTGCATGATGTTTCTACATTGCGCTTCCTCAACATCACTAAAAGTTTTCAATTCATCCCCTCAGAAGTAAGAGAATTATCCTATTTTCATGGTACTAATAGTCTTGTATCATTTTTAGAAAAATTGGAAAAGGTTGTCTCGGAAGAATGGAGGTTTTGGGAACTTGATCTGGCCATGCGCGCAACCCCAACACGTTGGCAGGATACACACAAAGGAATATTTAAGGACTGGGAGGAATAAGTTAAAAGGATGAAGTTGCACTTTGAGCAGCCTTCTACCCCACCAACTGAGTTGTTCTATGGTCAGGGTGACCCACACAAACACCTGGCCATGTGGATGGAAGTTTGGAATGAGAAGACGTGGAACGAATGGGTTCATATTTTTTTCCATTCGTTGGGACCGATACCTACTTCGTCGTATTTGGAAAGGGAGCTACGCCATGGGACTCGCCATTGGATTATGATCACTGACAGTTTTCTATCTACCTTTGGCTTGGTCGGGGGATTGGAGGAATTGGGGGAAGCCCTGCAGGATATACTAGCACTTATCTTTGATGACTCAATCTCTCATATAGAATATGTTGCACCAGCATGGGAAGCGCAAATGCAATATATTGTCAATTGCAGGAACCTCCTAGTAGAAGACAATGAGGAAGATCTAAGAAATATCAACATCCCTGAGTCCGAGGGGGAGTGCGCAGTAGTAGGACCCTCCCTGGGAATGGTATATGTAACTAAGCCTCTGAAGTTAAAGGAAGTCAACATTGGGGTAGAGGAACAACCCAATTTGGTCAGAATAGGGAATTATTGGGATGATGACATAGTGGGGAAGGTTGCAAAACTGTTGAAAAAATATCAGGATCTATTTCCAATGATTTTCTTTGAGCTTGAATGAATTGTATGATATTTAGGCGTTACGAAGATCACTTTGAAACCAGATGTGCGCCCTATCAAGAAGCTACCATACCGATTAAATCCTAAGTATAGGAAGAAAGTGAAAGAGGAACTAGAGAAGATGATTGCTGCAAGAATCATCGAGCCCGTGGAGTAGTCAGATTGGGTGAGCCCCATGGTTGTTAAAGAAAATAAGACCAAGGGAGAGATAAGGATCTAGGTAGATCTGTGCAAGCTGAACGATGCATGTGTACATGAACCATTCCCTACTCCATTTTCAGATGAGATCTTGGATAACGTGGGAGGAAAAGAGGCTTACTCTTTTACTGATGGATTTTCAGAGTATCATTAGATCATAATTGCACCAGAAGACCACAACAAGACCACCTTTACAATGAAATGGAGGTCTTTCGAATACACAGTCATGCCTTTCAGATTGAAGAATGCACCTGAAAAATTCTTGCACATAGTAGTAGCTATGTTCAAATAATTCATGCACAAGTTATTGGAGGTGTATTTTGATGAGTGGATTGCATTTGTGTTGGTAAAGAAGAATGTGTCCAACGTGCGCATGATGCTTGAAACTTGTAGGAAGCATCATATTTCTCTTAACTTGAAGAAATGCATATTCAACGTTCCTTTTGGAATCTTGTTGGGACATATTGTGTGTCATAAAGGGTTGATGATAGATCAAGCCAAGATTGAAGTTATCATCAACCTAGAAGTCCCCACTAATGAAAAGTAGTTGTGCTCCATTCTATGACACACTGGATATTACAGAAAATTCATTTAGGGCTATGCTTTGATAATTGCGCCTATGGAGAAATTTTTCTAGGACGAGGAATTCCAAAAGAGATTGGAGCTGTTGAAGGAAAATATGGTTTTTGCACCTATTCTTATCTTCCCAGACTGGTCCAAGGTCTTCCATGTATATGTTGATGCATCCAATATAGTACTTGGAGTTTTTTTAGCACAACCAAGAAAAGGAGAAATTGATCACCCTGTTGCTTTTTCTAGTAGGAAGCTCTCTAGTGCAGAGTGCAACTACTCAACCACCAAGAGGGAATGATTGGCCATGGGCTATGCCCTGCTAAAATATAGGCACTATTTTTTAGGCAGGCACTTCAAGATGTTCAATCACCATTCTGCTTTGAAATACTTGGTCAATAAGCCTCTGTTGGGAGGGAAGATTTGTAGATGGTTGTTGGAATTTCAATAATATGACTTTGAAATCATTGTGAAGCCTGGAAGATTGAATGTTGGAACTGATCACCTGTCACGCATCAAAAATGGGGAGGAGCCAACCAGTCTGGAGGAGGGACCACCTGATGTGCATATTTTTTCTATCAATGTGGTTGACGAACACTTTACCGATATTATTGACCTACTATGCTATGCTAATGTTATGTGATATATCGACAAAGGTGGTTGAAAAACACTTTGTTGATATTATTGATTGTATTTATCAAGATACAGGTGAAAAAAATATTCATAAGATTCATAATTGTTGTTGGAGCGTTACTAACTCCAAATGGTAGGACCACAAATTCATAATGACCATAAAGGGTTCGAAAAAATGGTTTTGGGATATCCTCATATTTTACCCTTATCTGATGATATACTGACCACAAATCCCTTTTAGAGAACATTGTAACCCCTTTGACTTGATCGAATGAATCATCGATCATTGGTAATGGTTATATATTCTTAATAGTAAGCTTATTAAGCTGGAAAGAATCAATGCATAATATCAAGTATCATCTTTCTTCCTAACAAATAAAACAGGTGCTCTCCTTGGGGACACACTCGGTTGAATGTATCCCTTATCAAGTACTTCATGTAATGGACATAGAAACTCCTTTTTCAATTAACAGATAGTGCTAGAAAAAAAAAAAGAATAGTATAACTCGTATGAGTACTACTGGAATTCTTTTATAATTCTTTTATATGGAAAACAAAGATCTTTCTCCAATTTGTTATAGATCCTAATAGCTCCAATCATTTCATTCATCCCGTTCCTAGTTGGGAATAAGTGATCATGGCATGACGGACCCGACGAACAATCGTAAGAGTATTCTCCACTCCATCTTGATCCTAACAAAACTTTGTGGATTATGGAAATGAGAGGAACGGAAAAGAGCCAGCTATCGGGATCGAACCGATGACCATCGCATTTTTAAGGTTAGTTGATTAACGGATACACATATAGTAAGGGTTTTTTTACACTGGTGTAGCCCTTAGGATTAGGTTTATGGTGAAATAAATGTCTCATTTGGGAGGTAAACTTGAAATTCTTTTTGGGAATACATCGAGGAAATTATAAATATTTGGAAAGATTTCTTGGGAGGCTCACCTATTCTTGGAATTATTCAAACCCACTTGGAATACATATATTTGGCACCCTTTCCGGATTCACTTTCATAACTGAGAGGTAGAAATTTGTCACAATTTAACATGCCTCTTTACCCCCTGAATCTCCTAATGAACTCCCTCCTTAGTAAGGTAAAATATAGTCGTATCCTTACAATTTATTAAGGACCGATGTTTTTGTAACCAATTCATTCTAATTAAAACATCATAAAACCCTAAAGGTAATATATTCAGGCTCACATTAATTGACGTGAAATTGAATGGCTTGATACATCAAGGGGACAGTCATACACCTTGGCTATTACCCTTCTTTCTTCCCAGTAGCTAATTGTACCATATAGGTGTTTCTGAATTTACAAGTTTGCATTTGACATTTTTCCACAATTCTAAGATTGACATAGCTTAAACTAGCTCCTGGATCTACCAGACTAGACACAGAGTGGTTATGAAACTTACCTTCTATCTCAATCATAGTAGGTTGATATTCGAATTAATGGTCTTCCAAATCAACATTGATCTTGGGTATGCTTCAAGCTACCTCTCCTACTATAGAAGTCTCTTGAAGATTGGTAGCCCACTTAGTTATTAACATGATGGTAAATTTTTGTAATAGTTAAGCTCCTTGGCATCCCAACGTTGTAATGGGGGTCTTTGAGGTTGGTTAAATTCCTTTTTACTAGAAGCCTCCATTTGTATGGTCTCATTGTGTGATTTGTTTTTTTGTTGATTCTTTCTAGATAATATGTTATTATGATTTCTATGCATATTTATGGAATTTCTTTTCTTCATAGGGCTCATACTCAGGAAATTTCTCTACACCTTATTTTGAGCCCAGTTCTTGTTTCCTTCTCCATTCTGTTTCATTTCCTAATAATATATTTATGCCTTCCTAATGACCTCATCCATGGTTTTGGGGTTATAAAACTCCAAACATTATTTAATCAATAACGATAAAATTCTCATGAAATATTTCACCTTGGCCTTCTCTTCACGGATATAAGGCACATATCATAGCATAGATGTGAACTTGGTGATAGATGAATCCATAGAGAGTTGTCCCAGTAGGAGGTCTAAAATTCCTTAGCCTTTTCATCAAAGACTCGTTATGTTATATATTTTTCCTTAAAATATTTCTGGAAATCTCCATGGGTCACCTCTGACTCCTCAATTTCATGCGCAACCTTCACTTCCTCCCACCAGAATGTGGATTTTCCTTGAAGAGTGAATATCTAACCTCGACTTAAGGTTATCATTATTGTCATAAATTTGGAAGTATTTTTTAATGTTGATGAATCGTGCCTCAACAACTTCTTCGATTTCACCATAAACAATTGTGGGTTTGCTCCTTTTTAGCTCCCTCTTTAATTTTGTCATATGCTTATTTCTTTTATGTTGTTCTGATGCATTATTTGATGCCTCCTCATAGCAACCCTTACACCCTTACATGTTCTAGGTATGACTTCCTTCAAGTAATTTTTCTTCTCTCTTTTTTGTTATTCTTGATTCCCATCTTCATTGTCGATACTGGGTATGAAATTTTTATGATTCTGGAAATCAGAAACACTTCTGAGTATTAGCTCATGATATCGCATTAATATTTCATTATCAACCCATAAACTAGCCACATTAGTTTGTAACTGTTGGACAGTCTTCAACATCATGGAAGTGGAATTTTAATAACCCCCTTCCAGTTGAACCCATACCTCTGGGTTGGCTCCTGAATTGGGTATAGACTTATAATCGACAAGTGGCCTTGTTGTTTGGGTGTTCATATTTCCTTTTCTCACTATGCACTCTCTCTGTAATCACAACATGCATGTGTTCTTTAATGTATTTCCCATTAGGTCTCACGGTTTTTACCTTTGTTGTGATACCACTTGTAACGTGCATTTACCTAAAAAAAAAAACTAATTACCCACTAGTACTATAGTAAAACTGAAATATAAAGAGAACAAGGCTAAGTTAAAATTTGGCCTATTTGGATAATAACATAGTTTCCAATCAAACATAAACTACTACATCAAAACGAGAACTCTAGACCAAAAAAACTCAAAAATAATGTAAAAACAGCCCAAAAATGAAAAGTGTCTTCCAGAATGCATTGTTTTTTTAAGTGTCAAATTTCAACATTTTTTAAAATTATGCTAAAAACCAATTTTTTTCTTGAAAAAATGAGTGAAAAAACACCCTTGAAACAAAAAGTGTTGATGGTGGAATAACATTGCTATTTTTTTGTGTGCAAAAAAGAACTTGAAAATGAAAAATGTTGATGCTGAAATAACGTCGTCATTTTTTTTTTTAGAAAAAGAAACCTAAAAACGAAAAGTGTTGTTGCTAGAATAACGTCGTCATTTTTTTGTGTGCAAAACACACCTTGAAAACGAAAAGTGTTAATGTTGGAATAAGGTCTTTCTATTTTCGGAGTAAATTACAAACAATTTTTAATAATGACATTAAAGATAAAATATCATGACTCTGAAAAACCTTAAAATTTCAACAATAAACATGAAATTAAAGATAAAATATCTAAAGCCTCAAAATTGCAACAATTTTTAAGCATGCTATTAAAGATAATCTATTTCCGTGTCTCGGAAAAGCCTTGAAAATCCAAGGATGACATTAAAGATAATATATCACCTTATGAAAATAAAATTCCAACAATTTTTAGGCATGGTATTAAAGATAAAATATCACTTATAAAAAAAATTAAAAAATAAAAAACACACACACACACACACAAATATTCAAACGAGAAAAAATGGAAAATAAAAAATACAAACAAATTAAAAAAAAAAAATTATAATTTAACGCAAAACAAAAAACAAAAAAATAATATTTCATTAATAATAATAATAATAATAATAATAAATAATTAAAAAAATGATAAAATAAAGTAATTAAAAAAAAAAGTTAAAAAAAAATTAATAATAAAATAAAGTATTAAAATAGAAATAATTTAAATTTAAAAAAAAAAAAAAAAAATTTAAAAAGCAAATAAAAAAAAAATTAAATGAAAAAATAATTTTAAAATTTTAAAAGAAAATATAATAATAAATTAATTTTTTTTTAAATGCGTATAAATATATGAAAAATACATTTTTAAATAAAAAAATTAAAATAATTCATTTTTTAATTAAAAAAATAAATTAAAATTAAAAATAAAATAAAAAATAAAAAAAATCTTAATTAAATTTAAAAATAAAAAATAAAAAATAAAAAAACAAATAGCTTAAAACATTTTTTGAATTAAATTAAAAAAAAAAAAAACAAATAAATTAAAAAGTACAAAATGCATTTAAAAAATAAAAAAATGAAAAATAAAATTAATAAAAAATTAATAAAAAAATTAAATAATATTTGAATTAACCATATTTCAGCCGCCCTCGGGTCGGGTGGCTTCGTCGACAGGCGACGGAGAGAGTGCAGCTCTGCACCGCCTGTTGGTCGAGCCTCGTCGTCTCCAGGGCAACGACAGTATGGTTAAGTCATATTTTATTTATTTATTTATTCATTTTATTTATTAATATTTTTTTATTTTTTATTTTATTTTTGTTTTTTAAATTTAATTTTTAAATTTCTTTTTTCATTTTTTTTGAATTGAAATTTTGTTTTTTATTCATTCTTTTTTTAAATTTGTATTGTTTTATTATTTTTTTTTATTAGTAGTTTTTTACCTTTTTTAATTTAATTTATAATTTATAATTTAAACTTTTAAATTTTATTTTTATTTTTAAATTTTAAATTTTTTTATTTTTTATTTTATCGGAATTTTTTTTAATTTAAATTTTAATATTTTCTTATTTTCTATTTTTTTTATTTTTTATTTTTTTAATTAAAATTTATTTATTTAATTTGAAAATTTATTTTTCATATATATATATATATAACTAGTAATTGCATCGGGGTGCAAGGGAACGTCGGATGGAGGAGATGTGAATCGTTTTCTGCTATATGAGGGGTAAAACCTGAATCGTGATTTAACAGAAGAGAATTCAGAGCTGAAAAGATAATCATAAATGGTAAGTAGAGCTATGATCACCTAAGGTGGAAAGCCTATAGCTATTAATGTCTCGATTCTTTTCATGTTCAAACAATCTATACCGTATACTAAAGAAGCAACCTAACGACATGTCACAAATTGGCCATTCAAATGGCCTGCATATCCTCGAGACTGATGGAATCCTCATATATGAAGAAGGCAATGACACCTTGATGTGAAATTCTCGTATTTTCTCTGGCTATCCTTCATGTTATGTCTAGGTGGTCGAATTGAGTGTGCTCATTTTGATTTGCAGAAGGCCGAATAGGATGAGCGAACCCATTATCATACGTTGTTTGCCCATAGAATCTTTAAGTTTATCTAAGGTGGTAAACCCTGCCCGTGTAACCTCTTTAAATAGAAAGTATAGCTCCTACTTGATGTTTGTAAAATAACGGCTAGGTTGTTTCAAATAATAAAAATTAATTTATTTTATTTTAAAAAGAGTAAACCAAATGATAAAAGTTTATAATTTGAATTGTAAATATTTATATTTATTTTAATGGAAGTAATATTTTTTAATTTAATATTATTAAATTGTAATCTATGTAATTTTATTTTTATTTCATTTTATTTTTTTATTTGTTTATTTATTTATTTATTAATCTTATTTTATTTCTATTTATTTATTTATTTTATTTTTATTTTTTAATTAAGATTTTTTTTTATCTATTTTATTTTTTATTTTAATTTTATCTTGATTTTATTTTATTTCTATTTATTTATTCATATTTTATTTATTTCTCGCCTCACATCCTCGATATCTATCACACTTCTGAGCTTCCCCTTGGAAATAGACTTGCACGCAAGCATTTCTTCAGTCTCCTTGTCAGTAAGTTCTCTTCCTAGCACATACTTATTGTGTATATTGCGTCCATGCCAAGAAATCGGCAGACCCACGATTATGTTTGTGATGGCTAATGCCAAGAAATTGGCAGACCGACGATGGCAGTGTCTTCTTTACTGCATGCTTTAGTGTTGCAGAGGCGCAGGGTCGAGTTTTCAGGCAAGGAGCACACTGAATGCTTTAGCGTTGCGAAGGCGTGGGTTCGAGTTTGCCCGCAAGGAGCACGCAGTAGACTCATGGTGGATGAGCACAGAAGATTGGGGAATTGTGAAGAAAAGAGTACCTATATGATGGATTTTTTGTGATTCCTCCTCGCGGTAATGCTAGGCGGGGTGCTGCTGTTGATGCTCAGCACCGAGGGCTATTGATACTCAACACCGAGCTTAGATACAGAATGGCCGGGGACAATATTGTTAACCAAACGTTGATTCCAACCCATCCAAGCCTCGAGCCACCCGCGACGGGTTTCATTAACCAGACATTGAATTCCTATGCGTCTATGGAAGTAGGCAATTTGGACTATTCAGAGCAGCGTCTGCGGATAAATCGGTTGTTGGACGACACTGCTTCATGATCGCGCAGATCATATGGACGTGAATGCGCAGGACGTGCAGGAATGAAGCTTGCTTCCATGGAACGTTCTGCAAGCGTTTTGAATCCATTCGCCGTTATCTTTTGCATACAAAACCACTGATATTTGTTCTCTGCCCATAGATGCCCCACCTACTATAACCTCCTTCAGAGAACTCACATCATATTTTTGGTCAACGTGGGGCAACTTGGAGAGCCGAATGGCAATAGCAGGAACAGCGGGCAGGTGCGTTACTCTGTATCTCTGAATGGCCATCAGCATTCCCTCCATTGTAAATTTGGGCAAAATGACAACAGTTGCCCCTATTGCCATGAGCCCGCAGACAAAAGTATTGAAGCCATACATATGAAACAACGGAATGAAACACAGATACACGTCCTTGGATGACCCCATTAAAGTGCACAGGATGGAGGTCATGGCAATAAGATATCTATGAGTGGATACAACTCCTTTGCTCTAGCCTGCAGAATCCTGACAGATTTTCATTAGTGGTTTGCTAGCTGGATCTGAGTTTAATAGACTGGACAGAGACGAGATCACAGGGGGATCATATTTACCGGATTGTTCATGGGTTCCAATTGGAAATCATACAGTCCTCTCAAAACCAGGATATTTTTGTGGTTGGAAAAGTTAAAAAAATTCTAACTTGGTCCAATGAGAAAAAGATAAATTGGCATGGCCCTGGCAGATTTATTATGTGAAAAACAATGAGAAATCTATGGACCACCTAGTTATGTGCTGCTCATATGCCAAGAAAGTATTAATGCTAACAAGTAGTAACAATGGAGAGTCATGAAAAACTGAGAAGGCCAAAGCTCAAAGAATTCTAAAGGCTCCAGAGATCAATAAAAATTAGGCTTAGGATTTTCTTGATGGTGCTTGTTAAGGAACTCCAGATAAAGGTGGTGTTGGTTGAAACTGGTTTATAAACGAAAATCATTATGTTTCTCTCAAGTATGCAGCAGGTCAGGGGCAAATAATAGAGATGAATTCCATGCCTTACAATTAATTTTGAAAGGTGCACCTGCTGAAGGTATTCAAAGGATCCAAGTGATGGGGGACTCTAAATTGCATATGGATTGGGCCAATTTCATAAGCCATGTGGAGAATCTGGGTCTTAGCACAGTTATGAACAGGGTATCTGTGACAAGAATGAAGCTTTTGGATATCTCTCTCATATTTATGGATAATTTAATGAGAAAGTGGATATATTATCTAAAGAAGCACTATCACAGCAGGAAGGGACTCTACCATGTAGATTTTCCTTGAAATTCTGCAACTGCTGAGGTGAACAAATCTGAAACTAATCATTGCAACAAGACACAGAATTTCTCTCCGATTTTGCAGCACAATAGCAAAAAAACACAAGTTTTTTTTTCTACAGAAACCCAACTGGGAAAACCCTCTACAAGTCATAGATTTTATTGAGAGAATTTGAGCAATTGATCTCTTACAAGGCAATATAGTTTTACTAGAAAACACATATGTTTTCCTTGCTTAAACTTTGAAAACCCTACACACAATCCTGATTCAGGTCCTCTTGCTTGCATTGTTTCTCTACCCCTATATTCTAGCGCAGGAAGTCTCTTATTTCCTAGTGCAGATTTGGGCTCCTATTATTTAGGTTCCTCCTAAATCCTAGCACACATCTGCAAGAAAAAATGATCTCCTTCTCTTGCTGCATATAGGCTTCTCCTTACACGCTCTCCTAGCAAACCTCTCACACACAATCTTGTGCATACAAGAATGAATTACAAAGGTGCCTTCCTCCTCCTTATAAGAAATTCGACTCAGCTAAATCTGGCAAGTTAATTTTGGAACTCAAACTTGTGATTGAACTGTTAACTGAGTCAAACTGACTCTTCGAACTCGTCCTACCTCAATTAGAAACTGAAACTCACTAAGTCGTCTTTTTCCAAAAATAACCCACAGTTGGAAACAAACAAGACTGAGCCTCCAATGCCTGCACATGAGTAACTGCTCCATGACTCGTCCCAATTTCTAGGAATTTGTGCATGTTAAAGAAGGACTGTTTGAGGTCATCTTGACTAAGGCAGAAGTCAAGAAGGACCTTCTTTGCTACACTTTTTCAACAGACCGAACAGGAAATTATGGTATAAATATGCTATTCTCTGATGGTGTTTCCCATGTCCTAATTCAACTGTATTGTGAGGCATATTTATTTTAAGAAACAGCATGCCACGAGATCTATATCAAAGCTAGTCTGGTACCATAGTGCAATAATCTCTGCTACAAAGCTGCCATATATCAAACACACTTGACCTTCTAAGAAAAAGAAATTAACAAGACGAGTTCCTTTTGATGAAAGAAGCTGTGTTGGCTAAATGTTTTGCAAAACCTTCCAATGCTGGTTTTATATCACCCAAGCGCTAGGTTTATGGGAACTATGTCCATAGTGCAATTATTCCACACTGGAGAAAAATACTACATGAATCACACTACTCTTTCAAACTAAATGTCACGTCATTAGTTACGGCTAAATGTTACTTCAATAGTTAGCTGAAAAACTGCAAAGAATACAGCATTGCTCCAAAACAAAAGCAAACTATATTTTGAACACGAAGTTACCATCTTTTACTGCAGAGTTTGCATTCCCTCAACTTTTGGATTTAGAGGGGCAATTATACTTTCTCATATAATAATATTTCTAACCAATCAAACCAGAAAACATGCTCTGCCATCACTAAAACAGAGCATGCATGAATTTCAGACAAGAACCCCACCAGATTGCAGATTTGATATGTTTCAACGAAAGCAATGAATTCCAGTAGCAAAAACAACAAGAGATACTTAATTTTTGAAGACAACTGAATGGCTGTCATACAATAAAAGAAAAATAGCACAATATGAATAAACTATTAGCATTTGTAAGTCAAGTATCTACAAGAAAAGAGTTCAACGATTTCACAGTAGGCAATGAATTCCAGTAGCAACAACAGCAAGAAATACGCAGCTCTTGAAGACAATTGAAAGACTGGTAAAATAAAAGGGAAAAATATCATAATAACAATATGAATTCATATCATCATTTGCAGGCCAAATATCTACTTTAAAAAAGTTCAATGTGCTAACCACAACAAAAGCGGTCGAGAAGGCCGCAGATCTCAACAGCTTCCTTACCAATACAGGTTCATTCCTTGCTCTTTTTATCAGCTGCGGACTGCAGTTTCCCATCGCCACCATCTCTGCCACAACATGCCCCAGAATGATGATGATGATGATGATGCTTACCATCAGACTTCACTCTCAGCTGTTTGCGCATATCATAGGCATCCTCGCCATTAGCATAATACTTAGCCTCAATATCGTGAATTTTATAGCCCAGTGTTTGGGTATACAGGTGAAACGCCGCCCGGTTGCTCTTGCGAACATGGAGAGAAACATAATCTGCCCCAAAAACCTCATGCATTGCCTTCTGAGCTGCGGTCATGAGCTTCGTTGCAACGCCCAGTTTGCGGTGTGTACGCAACACGGCGAGAGAGGTTATGTGGCCATGGCATTCCGTGGACTCCTCTTCCATTTTCGACAGAACATAACCCACAATTTTCTTGTTGTAATCCTTGGCCACGTACAGAAGTTGCGGCCATGAGAATATGTGGTAGAAGTAATACTTCATCTGGTAATTCTCCGGCAGACACATCAGATTGCATGTCTGCATTGTGAGCAGGTCATCTATGGTGGCTTGACGAATGCAAACCATGGCTGCAAACCACGGTGGGTATAAACCTAGAACATATATTGTGCTTAAACCCTGGAATTTATATTGTGTATCAGAGTCTCTGTGCAGAAACCCTCTCGATTTAGTGTTCTCTGTTGGACAATTCTTCTACTGGTTTTTTTAATTCTGTGAAGATAGAACACATTTCAAAGCCTGTGTTAGCCTGGCACTAAAAACATTCTCAGACTACTGATTGTATTTATTAGATCTGGCAATTTACAGTTTTATACCAACCAAAATCAAATCAATCAAACAAAAACAAAATTTGACTCGATTATGCCTCAATCTACGAGGCTAATGCAAATGGCATAAGTTCTTACCTTCAAGTTTGCTTGCTCCCTCTGGTCCTCCCACGATAGCTGCCACTGAGGGATCGGAGTTCCTCTTTGGCGAGTCGACACGATAGGGTTTCACTAAGACGCCAACAAATTGAAGTGAACATGCCTAACCAAAATAGAAAGGAATACGCCTCCATACGCAGAATCCATATGCCTGGCATGCTCCCTCCATACACGCCTAGTGCTCCAGCGAGGTGCTAAACGGGAGATAATCTGCCCTACGCTCTGCGCTGCTCCCACACAGAACCCACACACAAACAACTACTGACTCCACTACTCCCGTGGCTTGCATTTCTCTGCAGTCTCATCTCCCATGGCTCCCGTGGCCTGACATACCTCTATGGGTACATACCTCTGCCCATTGTGGCTGAACACCACTCCGGTCGCACTGTCCCTCTTTGCAGAGTCTGTGCTCTCCCTCAAATCCGGCATAATCGACCTCAGCTCACTGCAGTGACGCAGTAGAGCACACGACGCATTGCAAATGAACGAAGGAGGCAAAGACCTATAAACCAAACCAATTATAGCTACTTCGCGCCCGTCCTACCTCGCACCCGTTTGCGAGTTTTCCTCTGTACACTGTGCCGAAGCTCCCGGCGCCGATTCTGTTCGATTCTGCAAATTTCATGGTCGCGGTTTCGAGTTCGGCTAAGGTGAATTCCTCGGCTCTGTCGCCGTGCTTGCTGCGGGTGGAGGATGTTCCACTTCGTTGCTGCCTTATTGCTCTGGAGTTAAACCCGTTTACAAGAAACGCTCTGTCACCGTGCTTGCTGCGGGTGGAGGATGTTCCACTTCGTTGCCGCCTTATTGCTCTGGAGTTAAACTCGTTTACAAGAAACCCGTTTACGAGCCAATACGGAGACCACACATGGAAAATTTGAATTGGTTCCATGCGCATAGTTTGCTCACCCCAAGCCCGCAATGGAAAACACCTCCGGCGTAAATATATAAGAGTTTTTTTTTTCTTTTTTTTTTAAATTTAAATTTCCTGATTTCAATTATTTTTAATTTTAGTATTTTTTTAGATCTGAGACTTTTGTGTTCTATAGAATAGACAAATGTCTTTTTGGATTAATCACATTATTAGGATTTCGTCGACGTTTCAAACCGGCTAATGTGGTTCATCTTTAGGACAAGTTGAAGAAGTCATTCAATCTTAATGAATAAATAGTGAGGATGCATCATTGCCCGGTATTAGATGAAAAAAATAGCCGTTAAAAATATAGCTGTTGAAAAACTAGCCGCTAATTGATTAGTTAATTAATTAATTAAATAATTTTAATTTTATTTATTTATTTATTTATTTGATTAATTAATAAAAAGTTTTATGTAATATAAAATGGTTATGATAGAGATTTAAATATTTAAATGACATACATAAGGATCAAAAATAATAAAAGAAATATAAAAATAAACATAAAACAAATAAATAAATAAAATAAAATATCAAGGGGAATAAAAATGACCAAAATAGAAGAGGAAATAATAATAATAATAGTAATAGATAAAAATAAAAATGAAATAAATAAATAAAAATAAAATAAAAAATTTTAACAAGAGAGAGCGGGGTGCAACTCTCTCGGACGACATCCACTTGGAGTCGGATAAATCCCATCTTCTTGAGGTCTTTGAAAATAATGGATATAGTAGTTCTATGGGCCATAGGGCCTTTGAAAAGGCCTATAAAAGTTTAAATGGAAAATCTTCCCGTGTGGATCCTGTTTCCAAGGTTCATCTCCCTTTTATCCAAGGGACCACGGACAAAATTGCCAATGTCCTCAGAAGGAATAATGTCTCTTCTTCATTCAAACCCCTTTGTACTATTAAAAATTCTCTCGGATAGGTCAAGGACCCTATCAAACCTAAAGACATGAAGGGTGTTTACATGATTCCTTGTTCATGTGGCAGACCCTATATTGGCGAAACTAGCAGATCTATTAGGCCGAGACTCCAGGAGCATGTTGCTGACATTAGGCACAATTGATCTCGCACATCCGCTCTGGCAGAAAATGTGGAGAAATCGTGTCACCATGTTTGCATTGAAGACTCCAAAGTCATTGCTAAAGTTGACCACTTCCATCATAGGAAGCTTAGGGAAGCTATTGAGATTGAGCGTCATGCTAAAAATCTCAAAAGGGATGATGGTTGGAAGTTGAGCTAGAGTTGGACCCCACCTCTCTCTTGTTAAAAAAAATTATTTTATTTTTATTTATTTATTTATTATTATTATTATTATTTTGCTATTTTTATATTTTTTTTTTCCTCATTTATTTTGGTCGTTTTTATTCCCCTTCATATTTTCTTTTATTTATTTATTTGTTTTATGTTTATTTTTATATTTCTTTTATTATTTTTGATTCGTATGTATCTTATTTAAATATATAAATATCTATCATAACCATTTTATATTACATAAAACTTTATATATATATATATATATATATTTCTAAGTAAAACTATATCTATTAAGCAGTGAAACCAGAGTTACAATTCTCATCTTCATAAATGGATGAATCCATGACGGAGGGAATACACACAACGCTACTGTCCAAAACTAGACTACCCCTAGAGGGGAAACCAACCTTGAAAATCCAACCATAACATGCTGCCCATAGCAGGAAACCAGCCTTAGTAGCAGTACAAAAAGAGATAAACAGAGCTAAACAAAGATAGCAGATAAACTAGTGAACGGAGAAATTCGAAGAGTGAACTCTATGGAGAACTTTCATGGGAGTCGCTGGGGGGAGACGATTCTTCGAGAACATGACAGATATATATAATTAAAATTATTTAATGAACTAATTAACTAATCCATTAGAGGCTAGTTTTTAAATGGCTATATTTTTAACAGCTAGTTTTTTTAGCTAATACCGAGAAATGATGCATCCTCACTATTTACTCATTAATAATGAATGACTTCTTCACCTTCTCCTGAGGATGAACCACATTAGTTGGTTCAAAACGTCAACCAAATCCTATAATGTGATTAATCCGAAAAGACATTTATCTATTTAGTATTTTGATTATTTGATTTTTTTTTTAATTTTATTTATTTTTAATTTTTTTTTTTTTTTTAATTTACCATTTTGTTTGATTACGTTGTTTCTATTTTTTTAACTTAAAAAAATTGTTTTTTTTTCTTTAAATTAATATTTTTTTTTTAATTTCCTTTTTTTAAATTTAATTTTTAATTTTTTTGTTTTATTTTTTTTTTTTTTTTTTTTTTTTACAAGTTATTTTTGTTTTTTATTTTTCATTTTTATTGGTTTTTTTTCATTTTTTTTTTATTTTTTTATATTTGATTTTTTTTTGTCATGTTTTTTAAAGTGGTAAAAAAATGATCATTTAATTTTAAAAAAAAAAAATCATAAGAAAATTTAAAGTGCCAAAACTATGCTCTAAAAAAAAGGGTGATTCCACATAACCACTTTTCAAAATCAGGTGTTTTTTTTGCTACCTCAAAAAAATGGGTATGATCTCCTTTGATTAGTAACTATGTTTATATCTTTAATTCGCTCATGTTTTTTTTTTTTAAACACTTAACCTTTGTTGAACTATCCAGAATGTGGTGAACATCACGCGATCCTCAAGTGAATAACATTGTGGTTTACAACTGTAAGTACCTTCGTCATTGGATATTAGGGTTTGCAATTGATGAAGGAGATTTGTCGGGTTGGTTTTTTGTATCGGTCTGCATCTCGAACACCCTTTCACACTATGATTTTTTTCCTCCTCCGGAACCGCTCTGTCGTTGCTTAAACCCTAGTTACAATTCCTCAACTTTTCGTTGTAGAGGTTAGAGTCTATGCTATTTGTTCCACCTATATTTAGTTTATTTTGTTTGTTGCTACATTAATTTTTCCTTTCTCTTATTTGGGTTCGGTGGAACTTAGGAATCATTGGTCCTCTATTAATTCGGTTGGTGCTTCTCGTCACTCGGCAACTTCTCCTTCCAAGTAGTCAATCGGTCGTTTCCATTTCCACTTTTGTAGGATGTTGTTGCCCTTCCTCTGAGGGAACTAATATTTCTATTGGTCACTAGGTTTCAGCTTCATGTTCAAATGCTCCGTGCAGTATACAGGTATGGCGTTTTTTCAAATTTTATAGTTATTACACGGTGTATTTTGTTTGCTTCCTAAATTTGTGATCAAGCGTTTATCTTTGCCTTAGGTTGGAACCCTTACCTTAACTCCTTCTTTCGCTTTCCTGTAGGTGTGTATCACCCAATCTGGGATCTCCACTTTTGGTTTCATGGTTGAGGCTTAGCTCGACATCCTGACGGACTTCGCGTTTCATTTCTTTCAGGTTCTTGGATTCTTGCCTTTCTGGGGTGCATGTTAAGGGTTTTGGACATGTTAGATAGTTATCAAAGTAGAAATAGATGGCAGTTGACACTCTGAATCTTGTAATTATTTTTTGATGATGACTTCTCAACTTATTAGTAGTTGCACTCCGCCAGGGCCCTCGTTAACAATGGCCAATTTTGATCTTATATTGAAGCTTCCAATTAAAATACTCTAGGGTTGGATATGCGTTTTTTTTCTATGATGACCGTAGGATATGTCAATTAAATTTAATGTTTTCTATATTTTCCAGTATACATTCAATTATAATATTAGAGCATTATCTATGCAATGAATGTCATGATGTTTCTAAGAAAGAACTACATGTTTCAATAATTTTGCTCCAGTGGCATGCTATGTTGGTTATCTCGCAGATATTGGATAGGAATTATACCTGCATGTGAATTTATTTATTCCTTGCATTTATATCAAGAGTTATATGGTTCTATTTTGGCCCAGTTGCATTGTATTTATGTTATGTACATGGGGTTTCTCTGTGTGATCATTCCTTTAAGGTACTGCAAAATTTAGGGAAACAACATCCGGGTAGTTAATAAGATTGTTTCCGGTGGGGGTTTCCAACCCACATAGGAAACTAACCTCTAATGTTGAAGTGTCGGCTGTTTTCTTTACCATTTTTCTTTGTTTATTTATAGTTACTCTAATTGCTTATAATATGCAAACATTAAAAATATCTTATAAAGAAACCACAATAAAGTTTTTTTGTCTGAGAAAGAACCTATACTGCTGTAATATGAAAAAAAATTCACAGATATCTTAAAAAGAAATTGCAAAATAACTTCTGCATTCACAAAGGAACACTATATCACACTAGTTCAATATGTTCCTCTATTATCTTCATAAATTCTCATACTATAGTTCTCAATGAGTCTTTTATCATCCCATAAACCAAAAAATGAAAAACTAAATTACAGAAACAATAATATTCAGAAGAATACCCATCTGTCTTAGGTCTAGTCTGGCCCTTGTCAATAGAAGAAACAAAAAATAAATTTCTGAGTTGTCCTAACTGATGTGTCTAGCAATAACGTCCAGAACACCCCTGGAGCCCTTAGCTTTCTAGTGCAGTTAGGATAGTTTTCGATCTAGAACCTCATGACTCCAATTCCAGTACATCATTTCTTAGTTGGGTTTCCACTGGTTGAACCAGATCTGAAAAAACCCTCTAACAATACTATTGCTTCCACTGACAGCGTCTACTCAGTCTTTTCTCTTCTCCCCCTCATTGGGATTTTTCCTTTTTAGTCACCAAGGGAGGAGATAATCGTCCAATTGTCTAACCGTTGGAAACTAAGATTTTCTTTTCCCTTTTTTCTTTTTTTTGGGCCCAGAGTCTTGCCTTAACTATCATAATTCATTAATTTTTTTTTTAATGAAAAACCACACTTAACTATAATAGCTACGTTTTTTACCAAACAGAATTAGCAAATCTTTCCGTAAATAAGTAAATAATATAAACATGGTCAGGGGGTGTTACACAGTTGTCGAATCTAAGGTATCTTCTATGGCTACGCAATCCGAGAGCATTTACGCAACCAGCACCAACCTCTCACCATAGAACTTCTAGCCATTGCTTAAAATTTTAAATTAAATTTAAATTATTAAAAAAATAATTTAGTGATGAACTATTATTATTTAAAACCCCAATGACATTTTTAATGTTGATTGATGGCATCAGTTCAATTATTAAAACCCCAATGACATTTTTAATGTGGATTGATGGAAACATTAAAATCACATGGATGGCTTTTTTTAAAATAATGGTATAACAACGATAAAGGCGTCGGGGGTGATTTCAAACATGATCGAGTTGATTAAAAATGACCCGATGAGTGGACATCATTTCATAAAATTAGAAAATAATACTAATAATTTTTAGGAATTTTCAAATAAAGGAATTTAATTTTTTTGTCTTTTTGTGTTTATAATTAGAATATTTTAAAATTTTATAATATATTGATTTTATTTATTTATTCAAAAATATAATATAAATAATTATAATTAAATTTTGAAAAATCAAATAAAAAATAATGACACCACACCCTGCAAAAATGGATCCATACAACCACCAAGTCTTCATTAAATTTCACAGTAACCACCGGAACCATGTATAATGCAGCACCCAGCATACTGTTCACACGGAGGGATTTGCATTGCAAATTTGTAAGTGATTATTGATACGGGAAGCTTTATCCGCATATGAAGGGCCAATATATTAAGCATATTGGTAACTTTAACCTATCGATTCTGAAATAAATTGGATTAATGAAAAAAAAAAAAAAAAAAGATTACTTTGTGATGTTTGTACTTGGTTTTTATAAATTATAATGTTTATGGGTGCGATTTCAAAATAATTGGTTTTTTTTTATAAATGTAGATACTTAGTTTATGATACATAATTACATAAATTTACAGTAGTTTTTGAAAATATATCCACGTTTCATATAGAAAAAAATGAATTAATGGTTTAACTTAGATTATTTTCTATCAATTAAATTCTTGAAAATATTTTCACGTTTAATATTGAAAAAAAAAATTAATGGTTTAACTTAGCTTATTCTCTGTCAATTAAATTCTTAAATGTTTTCAAATTTTACAGTACAAATACATTTACCTAGCGATTTTCCACAAACAAAATTCATTTTCAGAAAACACTATCACATATGATTAAGGGCACATTCCAATACATTTTCTAACCTATGAGAAGTGCTCTTATAAGAAATCATGATGTCCATGGGTCAAATTTTCTCCGATTTGATATTCTTCCTACTATTTGACGAGTTAATTGCCATAATATATTATACGTTTCCAAATGATTCTTATCACTCCAAACCCATTCTTAGTCAAGTCTGTGCGTTGACAAGTCAATTGCCTTATCGTATTATTGTCCGCGAAATAAATCTTATCACTCCAAAGTTATTCTTAGTCAAGTGTGTGTTTAAATTTTGCTGTAAAATGAAATGTATTTTACACTGTAAGCTATTTTTACTCAAGTCTGTGTGTTTAAAGTGTATTGTAAAATGAAATGTATTTTACAAAGGTTCATGCTCATTCAGTTGAATTATGCAAAGAGAATTATAATTAGAAAATACTTAAGTAATAAGTAATAGTGCAAAGATTAAAGTAAAATATTGTGGAAGTAAATGTTTATGAATTTTTTCTACTATGAATATAAATTTGCTTTTACTTTCTTTTACTTGCTTTGATGGGTTTAGTTGTAGATTTTATTTGTTTAATTGAATGTCATATATATGTTTTTATTTGTTTAATTGTATCATATGTTGCAAAAGAAACTCTGTAAAGCAGTAGCATAGGAAAGAGTAGTATAGAGGAAATGTTCTCACATGAATCATGCCAAGAGTAGTATAGAGGAAATGCTCTCACATGAATCACGCAGGATAGCTACGACTATAGAGAGTGAACAACATGATTGGGCTATGTTATTAATGTATTTTTCATGGTTATACCCCAATATTCAAAGGAGATGCATCGAAGTACATGATAGAGTGTACCAATTCTTGACAGTGCTTTTATTCAAATCTCTATAGTCTATATACACTTACTGTAAGTCTCTTCCTTCCTAGGCACTATGGTAAAGGTGACCCATTAGGTGAGGTACTTGGTTGAAGTACTCTCTACTCAAACAATGGTCCTAAGATGAAATGATGCAGCACAATTGCACTTTTTCCCATTTCATGGATATGTGGGTTATAGCCCACAATCTATACGAAATAGTTCACTACGCAAAAACAAAATTCGTCTCAATGCACCTTGGTACTGACTCTTGATCATGCATATGACATCACTCTTAAACTACATAGAGAGGAATATACTCTTCAAGCCCGAGATCCATCGGCTATATCAAAGAATGTTTCGATCTTAAATAACATTCCACGTCCGTTTTCAAGCTTTCAGACCTACCTATAGCCGTTAAACCTCGTACTTGTTTCCTCTTAGAATGGATATGAACCATCCATCTCACCTGGATTAACCTACCGTCACATTATTGTGTTTATGGATCATCATCCATACTCCTCTACGCAGTGCACACTAGATATCCATTCGAATGGTAATGTTTTTTTAATGGGTCACCGTCAATCATAGAATGGATCGATGATTGATTATTTATTCTTTGGAATATGTAATTCCATATGGATTTAAACATGTACACAATGAAAAATGGCTGTTCGCTCTCTCTAAAAGATACAATCTCACGGATTCATAACAAACTATAGCTCGTATACACAATGACATAAATGCACACTAATAAACACAAGATTTCAATTAATTTCGAATTCGAGTTATAACACCGCTTCTATGAGCCAGGTCGCCCTCTTGACGCTTAATGTTACATGGTGTCTAGCCTCTCCTCCTCACTATTTCGAAGGCTATAGTTATAAATAATACAATACCTCGAATGGATTATTTCAGATCCAGTCTTTTCTCTTAGGATCTCGTAACAATTTCCTAAAATCATCCACTCCCCTATTTTTATAATAGGTTTATAATATCTACTTTAGTGAGGTGGCTTACAATCTCTTAAAATAATAATTTCATTAATAACAATTAACAACTCAAATGAACGTGAGTAAATCTCATCCTCATGCCATGCTTTCTCCTTCCGCAGCATTGGACTCCAATTTTAATGAAGGGTGCTCAGATGCTCCTGCATCAGACTCCTGAGGTACAAAAATTCTTATGACTTCCTGGTCATACGTCTTTTCCATCTCTTAGAAATTCTACCCACATTCTTTGTGGAATTGCTTTTGTAATCTTTCTTTGAGATACAACAAAACCTCTACAATAGCAAGTCCTCTCTGCTACACGATACCTCACGAAGCTTCTCTCCTCTGAGATCAGTGTTTCAACATCTCTCTGGTTCTTTCTTCTATAAAACCATTTAAGCACTCCTGGCTCTAGGCTGTTGCAATCTTCTCACCTTCTTCTGTGGCTACCTGTATGACAATATAAATACCACAGGCTTTCAACATATTTATACCTCCTTCTTTCGCACGCAAAACTCGCTTACAGAAAATCTTTCCCTGCTGTGATGCCACTTTGATGCAACACAACTGCACTTTTTCCCAATTCGTGGATATGTGGGTTATGGCCCACGATCTATATGAATTAGTTCACTATGCAACAATAAAATTCATCTCAATGCACCATGGTACTAACTCTTGACCATGCACATGACATCGCTCTTAAACTACATAAAGAGGAATATACCCTTCAAGCCGAAGATCCATTGGCTATATCTCAGAATGTTCGGATCTTATATAACTTTCCATGTTCATTTTCAAGCTTTCATGCCTGCCTACAACCGTTAACCCTCGTACTCTTTTCCTCTTAGAATGGATATGAGCCATCCATCTCACCTGGATTAACCTACTGTCACATTACCGCTTTTATGGATCACCATCCACACTCCTCTACGCAGTGCATGTTGGATATGCATTCGAATGGTCACATTTTTTTAATGGATCACCGTCGATCACAGAATGGATCGTTGGTTGATTACTTATTCTTTGGGATACGCAATTCCATATGGATTCAAACCTGTACACAATGAAAAATGGGTGTGCGCTCTCTCTAAAACACACAATCTTACAGATTCATGAAAAATTATAGCTCGTATACACAGTGAAAAAAATGCACACTAAAAAACACAAGATTTCAATTAATTTCGAATTCGAATTTTAATGAAGGGTGTTCGGATGCTCCTGCATTATGAAATATGAAAAGTACTCTCTACTCTAACAATGGTCATAAGATGAAATATGAAAATGAGGTGTTTGATTAGTATAACCATTTCTTCTCTAAGAACCATAAGTATCTAAGTACAAAAAAAAAACTTTCAATGAGAAGAAGGAGATTAGATCAAAACCACAAAGAATAATAACTCATCTATGGTATAACTTACTGATTTAATGATATAACTTACAAAATCTCTAGTTAAACATACAAATAATTTGATCATTTTTCCTATTGAGTAATCGTAAATTTTTCATTTTTCATAAATTTCAACCAAAATATTATTTTAGTTAGCTAGTGATATCGCAACTTGAATATAAACAAATAATTTTGGCTGGACAGAAACACAAATTATAGTCATAAATCAAAGACTGATATTTATTTCAAAAGTAGTTGTCTTTTTCTATCTTTTTAAAAGAAAAAGAAAAAAAAAACTATATCAACATGTGTCGTCTAAACATGAGTTAAGACTTTTTGGCCTATGATATTAGTAAATCGTGACATTAGCCCATAATATTGTAAAAAAACATACTTACAAATTAAAATCACAATCATAAAAAAAAGTAAATCATTATAATTAAGAATCTTAATACATTCTTATTTTTAATTCTTATATTATTTTTTATAATTAATAATAATAATAATAATATAATTATTTAAATTAAAATTTTAATATTTTTTCTTATATTATTTTTTATAATTAATAGTAATTATTTAAAATAAAATTATAATATTTTTTTATTAATTTTTAGAGTTTACGACCTATTTAATTTATAAGAATATATCTTTGCAAAATTGAAATTGGTAAGTTGTTGGATATAAAGAAAGGTAGCTCGGGAGATTTTACGTTGAACATGTACAAAACATTGACATTTACCAAACAAGAACTAGAGATTTTGATGAACTGTGTTTTAAATGTTTTTAGTTTTAAAAATAATAACAAAAGTAATTCATGTTTATCCGATTCCTATATTGTTTTCCACATTCTTCTCGCCCGTCGAAGCGGCCATGGAAGGTATTGAAAGAAAATGATACGCGGTAATGATGCCCTTCTTAGCCCACAGTCGCTTCAATGCAATCCTCAACCTCTCAAGATTGCTCGCGACGAGAGGTAACAGTCATCTGTGTTACCCCCCCTTCAAACCGTCAAATTCTCCTCCGCTGGTGCAACGATGGCGTGATCTGCCTCTCTATTTCCAAGATTTATCGGTCCGAGATTCTCCTCTGACGTCGGACCGACAGATCGTCAATAATATCTCCGGTGATGAACTGCCCATGATATTCGATATCATACACAAAATCAGGGAGTTGTCGAAGGGTTTCATGGAGGAGCTCAGCGGCCGTAAATTTTACGAATCCCGAGGGTTCCAGCCTCCCGATTGTCTGATTATCATCTACGATATGTTTATGGGGTGGTCAACCGCCGTGGCCGCGGAAGACGAGGAGAAACCGAACAAAGAAATGAACGGTAAAGAATGACTGTTACGTCAGCAAAATCTTTGCATACCTGGGGATGAGGATAAGGACTGCAATGACAACAATAGATGAAGAACTCTAGTGGAGCGCACCATGACCTGCAATTTTTGGCAGTTCTGTTCATCTTCTTTGCTCGAATTCGTCTCCAGATATCGATTTCGTTAATAACAATGAATAATGGCGCAGGCTACACATCGAGAGGACACGCAGTTCCTTTGGTTTCGAAGCTCCAAGCTAGGATGTAATGGTCTTCCACAAACTTTCCAGTAACAACTGGAAATTTAACTAACATTTATTGATTATTTTTGTAACTTATTTAATTTAAAGATAGAAATTCTTTGAATCATTTAACATTAAAATCAATAATACACAATAATACAAATACAACTGACATTTTGTAAGAACTTTAGAACTTAAATATAGTTGATTTTGAATAACTTTAATTTATTCTATTCTGTCTAGTAAAATTTTCTAGACAATGTTATAAAAATTTACCACCAATTACATATTAATAGTCCTAATAATGAAAACTAATTATTTTATTCAACGCTCTCTTTTTAACGTTCAAGTTAATTATTTGGTTTAGAAAACATTATTTCAATTTTTCATTTTTTCGACGGGAAATCTTATGAATCATATTTGATAACAATTAATAGTCTTAATAATAAAAACTAATTATTTTATTCAACGCTCCCTTTTTAATGTTCAAGTTAATTATTTGGTTTAGAAAAGATTATTTCAATTTTTCGTTTTTTCTACGGGAAGTCTTATGAATTATATTTAATAACAATATTTGATGATTCCCTTGTTATGTCAATGTTAGATATAAATACATGGAAATTGCAAACTTGATTCCTCGTTATGTCAATGCTAGATATATATTCATGGAAATTGCAAACATGTTTTGATTTACTTGTTAACATCGTTGCAATATAGTGTATAGTGGTAGAAGAAAATGAAATAGTTGTTTTTTCCTTTGAATATTATGATACTGCACCTGATCCTGATCCTAGGATGAAAACATAATCTAAAATATCAGAATTACTATGATTAGAAGCCATCAACGCAAAATTATTTCTTGAAGTATATTAAATTTTTCAAAAGGAATTTTTCTGTATGAATGCATCAACATTATTTTGTCTATTCCAATATAAATTTGACATGGGATTGGTACAAGATAATGCTATCTAATTATAAAATGTTGTTAGTTGCAATGGAATTTTGGAAAAAATATAATGGGGAAAAAATGTTATATCTTTTAATTTTAATTTTATAATCTGTTGAAATTAAGAAACAAAATGAAGCATTAAAATTATTATGTAAAAATATGGTTTTTTATTTATTTTTCACTACCTAGAACTTCATATATTCTAATCTGTTCTTTTCCGATTTCAAAATAAACCAACCAATCAAAAGTTGTAAGTTAAATAAGCCTATATTTTTTTATAAATGTTATATATTTCAAAAAAAAAACAATAATTAATTTATAAAATAATATATATTTAGAATTTATTCATAAATCTCTGTAAATGTGTTCATTTTCATTATCACCATTAGAAATGATAACATACAGAATATAAAAAATCATCAACTGATTAAAGTGGCCACCTCATCCACTATGTAATTGAAATTAATAATTCTTGTGGTTACTAAGATGTGTATGCATCACTGACGCCCACTTATTAAATGCCATCCACACTTTAAATAATGTGCAGGTGCTATAGCATGCACACACTCTTTTTTCATCTACTTTCTTTGTTTCTCTCTTTCTATGTTTATCTCTCCCTTGTCCCCTCGACTTAATTTTCCTTCCTCTTAATCCTTTTCCTCATCATCTTACTCTCTTTTATTCACGATTTCGTTATATCCTTATGTCTCCCACATATGTTGAGCTCTCTCGCCCCTTGGCTAAGCCCCATTTCCTCTATATCCTTATGTCTCCCTCATATTTTGAGCTCTCTCTCCCCCTTGTCTAAGCCCCCCAATCCCTATTGAATAATCCTTCAAGATTTTTTATGTAATTATAATTAGGAAACAGATTAGTAATTTCCCGTATATTTCTAGTTATGGAGGCATGAATATCTCCCTTCCAATTTGATTGTATAAATATGTCTTGGTTAATAAAATATATTGCAGAATACTACCTTTTCATCCTAAAGTTCACCAGCTCACCAGTTCACCAGGAACTTGTAATAATGGTATCATAGAAAGGTTTCACAAGAATGTTCAAGTTATGGTGCCTGAATCAAACGCCATTGTTGCAGAAGTTGAAACTCATCATGGAACCTGGTAGAGTGTGGTGTGCGTGTTTTTTGACTTGGCGAAGTTCTTTTCGTGGAACCTAACAGAGTTCTTGACTTGGCCAAGTATGCAGGACCACGCGTTGATTGGAAATGGTTAAGAGTGCACAGGGGGTTTTGGAAACCACCCCACAACACACGCTGGTGGTATTTCAAAACTTCTTTGTGCCCTGTTAGTGAATCACAGCCACACGTTTTAGTGTTGAAAAATTTTCTCAAACTGTCACCTGGGACCACAACCCATGTTAAATAGCGGCAGGGGAAGTGACATTGGTATCACTGGATTGTGCAGACTTGGGCAACAAATAATGTCCACTCATCATGTTAATATATGAGGTTTATTAAATATTTCTATCAATTGATCGATAGTTTGTTCCACCGTACATTGGAGGTAACCACTACATGAATTATGCCTTTGACCAGTCGTTCATCATGGTTGATAAAAGACTATTCACCGTTGGATTAGCTGTATTATGGTGTGTTTATTTTACAGTTGATTATTATTGTTCTAAGGTGTTAGGGTCCGATAATAGTAGGATTCATAATTTTGAATTGGCTATGATTAGTCTTGTAATATTATACATACCTTGTTTTCTGCAAATTGTTTTCCCATATTAAAAAATATAAAGAGTGTATGTCCTAAAAGAAAAATCAAAAGACTAAAAGAAAAAGATCAAAAAAGAATATAAAATATGAACCCCACCAAAAAAGAGATAAAAAATATATCCTGGAAGTGATGCAAATTCAAATGCAACTACTTTTTACTTTACTTTGCAAAAATAAGATTGTGTGCATCTTGTAAAAAATGCCACAAATCCATGATGTTCAAAGAGCTTAATATTGACTTATTCATACTTTAAATTTCATGTTGATAGTTAGAGAATAAAGATCTAGCCAAACTGTTTAATCTTGGTGGATCAGTAGTTAGGTAGAGAATAATAATGAGCTCAACAATTTAATCTGAGCTATTGGAAGTCATAAGGTTAGAATTGTATAGTTTTCTTATGAAAGAAAAATAAAAGGGTCAAAAAGCTTAAATGCACCCAAATAAATGAAGAAAAATGTTAGGGTAAAATATGGGTAGAGAGAAGCAGTTTTAAAAAGGCATGGAAAGCATCAAGTTGGTAATTTCATATCACCAATATCACTCAAAATCCCCTTCCCTTTGCTAAAAATCCTAATTTCACTCTTAAAAGGAATTTTCCCTTGTAAAAATATCCCTTTCCCTTCATTTTACCTTTTCCCCTTATTTCACCCATTTTTCCTCCTTAACACCCCTTTCCCTAGTTTTAATATATATTTTCATTTGAAAAATAAAAAAATCCCTTTACTAATTCCCTTTTCCATTTAAAATACACTTATGCTAAGTTTTAAATAATGTAACAAGCCCCATTGAAAACCTTCCCCAATATTATTTTAACTCATATTCTTATTGTGTTTTAAACATTCCGCCTTACATATTTTATTAATATCCCTTTATATTTAACCCCTGTTTAATATATATAGTTAAACTCATTTTTATATTTTATTAACCCCCATATGTATTAAATCATGCATACTTATACTTCCACAACCCCTTATTTTATTGTAATTATAGTTTTATTAAAATCCCACTATTATAAAGTCCCGACCCACTTATAAACTATGCTAACCCTTCCCATTCTATATTCATAAACCTTTGTGTATACATAAAACCCCATCGTGTGACTTAAAACCCGGGCCCCACCTCCTATCAAAACCTAGATGGATTCCTCCTATTCGCCCAGCCGTTGGATCTGCATTGATCATATCTTGTGGCCAATAGCTCCTTTCGCATCCCTAATTGCCCAACCTTTAACAATACCAAGAGCTTGCCAAATAAGCAGTTTTGAAACCTTTCCACCTGCTATGTGGCAGCCCCACATTGTATCGCATCCTCAAGCGTAAAACCATATACTAACTTTTCATCATGTGAAAACCGCTAGGTCGTTTTCTGCCCCTTGCAACGGAGAACGCCCTCATTTGAATTCAACCCCATGCCCAAATATTAAACACTATTGGTTAAAAACAAATAAAGCCACACTTTCCAATATTTTCACCATTATTATGTTAAAGTTTTCAGAAAAGAGCTACTGCCGACCTATTCCAAAGAAAAATATTACTCAGCCGACCTGTTATCAAGCCATTTCACATTAGAATTCAAGAATTTTTTTTGTTAAAGCTGGTGCAGAACAAATATGAAGCATTATAAAGACCATTGAAGCCTTAGAAAGCCTCTACTGCCCCTAGAGAACTCTTTTGCATACCAAATCTTCATTTTCTAGGTATTCCTGAAGAGCCAAAACCTGTTCTTAAGCAAGCAGGTAATAAGTTAGTTAATTGAACCAGTTTAGGAACTTTGAAGACCAAAAGAAAGCCACTATTGCCTACAAAACCCTTTCTACAGACCCAAATTATCTTTTCACAGTATTCCTGAGGGCCTGAGATTATTTCTTAAATAAAAAGAGTAATTAATTGATAAAAATAAATAAATCCATGGCTTCCCAAGGCATTGTAACAGTCAATACCCTGCAATCCAATTTGCCTAAGTATATCCTCCCATAGACTTTCCAATTCCCTGAAATCATCAGGATTTGTCAAGTTAACTATCTACCAAATGAAAGAGCCCTAATAAGCCATAACAAGGAGATTTTGTTCACAATTACTGTTGAATAAATAAATCAGATGCTTCAAATTCAACCTAATCCTGATGAAGCCCCTCTATCAATTGAAATCCTTACTGAGTTATACCTGAAACTTGACTTTCCAAAGAGGTTTCAAATCTTTCAAACCTTTTTGATTTCATCAGTTGAAACCCCAAAGAGCAACCCTCCCTATGCAGCCTCAATTTTTTCAGAAAGCACAAGAAATATTATCACAATGTTGTCTTGCACTCTAGGCTATTTCACAGATGAGTTTGTAGATGCCTCAATACTAGGTTTTTTGTCCATTTTCTGTCCAGGACAACCTCCATCCTTCACGTTTTACTTTGTTCAGTATTTATCAAATTTTATTCATGAGAAATTTTTTAAATTTCCTGAAGAATGTGTCTTCAAATATTTATCAGTGTTGTTACACATGTTCTTATACTTCCAATCTGAAAGGTTTGCAGCTACCCTTAAAAAACTAGACACTTAGGGTAACCACCAATTAGTTGTCTTTTGGACTTCATTAATAAGGAAAGGCTCTACAGAGTTTACCTACAACAACTCCATTGATTCATTTATCCATACAATTTCCAATATTCTAAGTAGTAGCAGTGTGTTAGAGTCGGTCTTTACATCCCTCTGTCAGAGATCATTTCTCTTATTGCATTTCCATTTTTAGGTGTCTCATTCCGTTCATTCATCTGCATTACGTTAGGTGCATGCCATGATCTGATGGAAGGGTCTCTTCACTCGTTTCCCTCATGTTTGTACCTGCTGGGTTGGTCAAAATTTATCAAAATTCATTAAAGTTGATTTCAGTCATTTTCAGTCATAGATGGTCTTGTGGTCAAAAAAGAGTCATTTAGTTACTAGGTCTAGGTTTTGGTCTTCATAATGTAAAATAATTCCCGCAGGCCATGAGGATGTCATCAATAAGTTTTCGTTTCAAAATTTTCATCATTAACAATGCTCAAGGATGTTTCTTCTTCAAAACTCTGTTTTGAGGAAGAAATCGTCAAATTAATTGTTTGTAATAAATATGTATTTTTAAAGTTCTCTGCCATGAATTACTTCAAATGCAGCCTCTGGTCCTCCTTTGCCGAAGTTCAATGCCACCATCCCTACAAAAATCAACCAAGAAAACATCATTTCAAGCCAAAAAATCAAAAAGGAAATTTGAAAAACAGAGTGTATTAAAAGTGAAGGAATGTCAATTTTGAAACATTACAAAGTGGGTCTTTACAAAGAGAAAATAAAAGCCATGAATTTGTATAGATATTTCAATGTTTATTAATGCCATTTGCATTCAAGAGGTCGATTGAAAGCCGACTCAAAGTTGTGAGAGGGCGAAAATTGTAATTTTGAAAAACCAAGACTGTGTTCAAGGCTGCGCGGCGCATTGGGTAAGCGCGCGATGCACTGGGGCTGCGCGACGCATTGGGCGTTTTCACACAGTGTATTTTTCCTCTGGCGCGGCGCATCCACAGGGCGCGGTGCACAGAGCCTCCAAGGCAAAAATTCATCTCCGCTCCATAAAAAATCAAATTGATTCAACTCATTTTTCTCCAAGTAAGTTTGACAAAGCCTGTTCAGTGATTTTAGTCATGTGTGGTGTGGTTTAGAGGCGAAGACATTAGAGTTTGGTTGGTGAAAAAACAAACCCTATGTCCATATTAAAATCTGCTCCCTAAGGTTTGAAAAGAAGTGTCGAAATTTGATTATTGGTGCTTAATACTCCCGCTCCATTTTTCATTCGTGTTCCCATCATTTTCATACTGCTATCATAATCCCCTCTCCTATTCCCTCTGTCACAAAACAACCATATCCCTTATACCCTTTGTTCCCATGTTTTCATCATCAAACCCTATCACTTGCTATCACTTTCCTTCCTTCATATCATTGATAAAATCCTAATTTCCAAAACATTCAAGGATTGTTTTGACATCCTTGATTTCGCTTAACTTAAGTATATCTTGTCATTTCATTTACTCCTATCTATAAAAACTACCCCCATCACTATCACCCATTCCCATATCACTTATAAAGTCTCCAAATCCCGAATTCCCTCAAGCTATTAAGTGACTATCCTTCCACTCAAATTTCACTTGACAGTCCATTATATTCACTATAGTGTTTCCTCATAGTCCCCTATTTCATATGTGGCACATTTGGTTTTGAGAGACAAACTCTTGTTTTCACCACATACATATCAGTATATACTTGTCAAACACCTTGTTTTCAGCACCATGTCAGAGAGAAATTCATCATATGAGCAAGAATATGAGAAGGATAGTGATTCAAACACAGAGCTAAATTTACAGAGGAGGTCTCATAAAAGTGGCAGCCACGTCAGAGAAGAGCCCACTTCCTTGACTCAGTTGCAGGCCTGCTCGCTTGCAATGACATGCTTTCAACAACATTCATGTTTTCATTATTGTGAGATGATTTCTCAGATTCAGCATCATCAGGAGTTGGTTTGCTTATTTGTCCTACATTTGCAGGATGGTCATGTAAACCTTGCTGGAGTGAAATTCACCTTAACACCAGAAACCATTTCTCAAGCAACCGAGATACCAAACATAGGTGAAGAGTGGAATAAGAGACAGCAGCTGGATAGAGGATATTATGAACCTTACATCAGGCCTGGTTATATGAGGTAGCTCAGCAGGGTGTTTCGTTTTAGATTCTTGAAGGATTCCTATGCGCCATTAATGAAGCTCATCATTAGATACTTCAGTTGCGAGGGTAGATTCTCACGCCTTTATGCATACCACATCAGAATTTTGATGCATTTCACGAGAGTGAGACTGATGAATATTCCATACTTCATGTGCAGAAACATAGAGCAGATGACTACCCTTGTGCAGAAGAAGAATCCAGAGCAGCAACATAACCGCATCTATCATTATGTGCTCATCAAAATGATTGTGGTACATCAGCTTGGATTGCAGGGCATTACATGGGAGGATTTCGTTTCCCGTGACTTCTTTACAGCCCCTCAGCCTCCTCCAGAGATTGTTCGCGATGCAGGTGAGCCTTCGCATCAGTTTGAGGTTCCCAAGATAGAGCCTATCAGTGTTCCAGTGTGTGTTACCTATCAGAGAGGTACCAGAGCCTTATTTGCAGCAGCACGACGAGTACTATCTCCACCCGGGGTGGAAGGGGTCTCGTTATCTTCGACAGCAGCGCGAGTACTATCTCCACTGCTCGAGGAAGGGGTCTCACCTTCTATATCAGCACAGGTACAGGACAGATGCAAGAATCTTATGCAGGATGAGGGCCCCTTAGGAGGCCAAGATACTGATTTTATATTGATCGATGTTGATTCAAGCTCTCCCATCTCAAAGCTGAAAGAGATCATCCAGGAGCAGAAAGCTGAGATCGACACGCTGACCTAGAAATTGCAGAGAGCTCAGTGGGTTATAAATTACTTGGAGCAGAGGAATAAACAATTGGACGATCAACAGACACTCATAGAGTTGCGGCAAATCCGCGAAGACCGTGAATTGGCCCGAAAGAGACCAGGTGACATGACACCGTTTGAGCGGGAGACTTGCCTTACGAGAGTCAAAATTCATCTGGAGAAGCTATCTCTGAAGGCCAATAGGGAAAAGGACATGCTCAGACATATGAAGAACCAATATTGGGCCCGCACAGATGTTTGCAAAGCGAAAATGAAGATCCTGAAGGCGAGCTTCAGAAGAGCACTACAACGGCGAAAAAGGCCTGATCCACTCCAAATTTTGGTCGAAGCTTCCTTGGCTGAGAATGGGACATGATGGGAGACATTCACTCTAAATTTCAGAAAATTTGGAGTAAATTTTGTCATTTTTGAAATTTTGGTTGCAAAACAAGTTTTTCTGCCCGACGCGTCGCGCCACTCGACGTGCGCTTACGTTTGAGAGATCTTCTGGTGTAAAAATTTACATTTTTGGATTTTTTATGGTAAATTATGCATGCCCAGGAATGGCTGAGAGATTTCATCAAGTTCTGGATGGTCTTAAGGGTCAAAAACACTCCAAAAATGGCCTTTCTGCCACCTTTTGCACCAGTAGGAACCAGTCTTGGGAGACTGCAATTTTGGAGGGGAAAATGAACTCCAAATTGAAAAATTCCAATTGGGTTGGATATCAGAAAGATAGGGCTTTCCAACGAGCTATCATGAGCTCAATTTTGACTTCAGGAAGTGCCCCAAAAACAAGCTCAAAGTGGCGCAGCGCATTGAGTTTTCTGGCGCGGCGCATAGAGGATTTTGGTCCAATTTTTACTTTTTCAGCTTAGAAATTCGGCCAGTTTGACTAGTTTCACTTCTTGATGTAATTATTGATCTATCTTGATGTAATTTTATGGATATGATGTAAATTTGGCTCATTTTTACTTGTTCTAGAGGATTCATTCACTAAAAGGTGAAAGGTAAGTGAATGGATCAGTTTCCTAGCATATAGAGGCAAGTTGTTTGGCTGCCTAGATTTCAGTTCCATGTTTAGAATTGGTTGAAATAGCTCCTAGAAGGATGAGATCGACCCCTAGAGGCATGGGAAGGGGTTAGGATGGTCTATATATTGTATTTTCTGAGACATTTTCAGGGTTGGACTTTTGGGAATAGTTTGGCACCTCATTGTATATTCACTTCAAATTTTTGGCAAAGGAAAGACCAGAGTTTTGCAGCACTTGTTGGGATCCTTGTGGCTCTGAGTTTTGATGATGTTTTTCTCCATGTATCTGTAAGTTTCATTAATGTTTATGTATGCCATTTCCCTTCTCTTTGCTTATGAATTAAACAAATGAGTAACTAAGGTAGAATTCATTAGTTTGTTGGTGCTCTGCCTTAAAATGTTGTTTAGTTTTATATGTTTTCCTCCGTTTGAAGAGGATCCTTGCACCTTCTTGCCCTCTTCAACTCCTCAACATTCTTTTCTATCAATTCATTGAATCGAAGACATCAAAGTCATTGCCTTCCCTGCCCCAACTTGAACTCTGCAAGAATTTGGCCTCATCCCCAATCCCAAAATTTCCTTTCCCTTTTTTCCAACAAAAAACCCCTAAAAATCATTCCAAACTCCTTGATTAATATACCTAGCCTAAAATTAGCACTTATTTCAGTCATCTCAAGACCTATCGATACATTTTTACTGAGATTGACCCAGAGAGATCCCTCTCATGTTCTGGTAGGGCTAGCTACCAGACTGAGCATGGTATGATGTTACCCTGAACTCGCCTTCCTTCAGCCTGAGGTGGATTTGGGCAATAACATAGTGGCGACCATACTAGGGAAAGGAAATGGTTTGCTTGTTGGTGTTATTTGTATCATAAGTTACAGACGGAGCTTGAAGTTACACCAGGTAGCTTTCGAAACGCTTTTGCTTTGCATTAGCGGAAGTAGATAAACGTTGCTTCAGTCAATCTCTGGTTTAGCTTGTGAACGTGACATTTGACTTGTGAATTACCCCAGTATATGACATCGTTCTGGACTTTTGGGTGATTGAGTCTAGAATTTGATAGGCTGAAATAGATCGGTTTTTTCCTTTGATTTTTGAATAGATCAACACACTGGATTCCAGAAGACATACAAGAGCTAATCCCGATCCTGATCCGCCTCCAGTGTATGAGAATCCTAATCTGATTTCAAGAATCTTCCATCGAGAATGTCCCATGATCCCTTTGTTTAAATGTCATTCATGCCCGACTGTATTTGAGTTCCTTGAAGATATTGAGTTTGATGACCAATTCGAGTTGTGGTTGTTTGAAACTAAATTTGAAAGTGCTACTGGTTCTACTGTCATAAATCTCGATTTTATCAAGTATCTTGAGATTGAACAAGCATTAGGGGAATTTTGAGGTCTAAAATGGGCCTCCTAAGGAAATTATAAAATAATAGTGGAAAAAATCTAATAAGATTTGATGACGTCATCAAATTTTAGAGGGAAAAATGAAAAAACTACTTTTTCAATTCATATTTTCAACTTATCTCCCAATTTTACTCATTTGTCATTTAGGCAGGAATTTTCATTGTTGTAAATTTAATTCCCCCATCAAGGAGCACCCATGTTACTGCCATTGGGTCCTGCTACAGAAAAAAGAGATGAGAAATACACAAAAAGCGTGATTGCAATCAAAGTTTTACTATTTCATTTTCAAATATGAAAGTTATGAAATTATTGCTTATGGGTACTCGTGGATGTGAGGAATTAGTCCCATCAACTGAGTACTTACTTCGAAAATTTAATCATGAAATTAGTTAATGAAGTTGAAAAAGAAGTTTGCTCTTACTATTATTACTGTATTTTTTTTACTCCAAATGGTGAATCATCCATTATGGATGACATCATCATCTTGAATCCTATTGGTTGTTATAAAGTTTATTTTTGTTGTACATTTTTCTTATGAGGCCCATTTTAGACCTCAAAATTCCCCTAATGCTAATAGATCTATTGATAGTTACATCTTGAACGTCCAAAACTCTATTGTGGCAACGAATATTCCTGAGTTTATCGAATCCGATTTTGAAACTCTTGGTCCATCAGCAGTTAATTTTGATTCACAAGTTCACGCTGAGCCTTCTTTTATTCCTACCATTCTCGTGCAACCATCTATTTCTGATCAGCAATCTGCAGTACTTCCTCCTCCATCTCCACCACATACACCTCGTACATCTACTGCTCCTTCTCCACCCGTTTCTCCAAGACATATCATAAATCCACCAAGAGCAATGGTTGCTAGATTCGCACCTCTTGTCTTGCCCTAGAACTTAGATCCCATGCCTGCTGATTATCAGAGTAAAATCCCATTGTTTGGTGGTATTCCTCAAATTTTTCCCACTCAACAGCATATTGATAGAATGACAGACTTCTTTGATCTCCATGAAATTGATGAACAGAATGTCACCATGAGATTTTTTGTGCAAACTTTTGGAGGTGAGGTACGCAAGTGGTTCAGAGCTTTGCAGCCTAGAAGTATTAATATATTAGAAGAGCTTCAGAGACAGTTTCTAGATCGGTGGGAGATGAAGAAAGATCCACTTCAAATCATTTCTGAATATACCAAGATCAAGCGCAATCCGGGTGAGTCCGTCCAAGACTATATTGTTAGATTTAATGCGGTTTATAATGCAATTCCTGATGATTTGAGGCCTTATAAGAAGTCAGCTTTGTTAAAATTCCCAGATGGTTTTGATCCGGAGATGGCCTATTCATTACGAGGCAGAGATCCGCCTACCTTAGAAGATATGCAGAAAATTGCAGTGAGTGTTGAGGAAAATTTCAATGAGAAGAGAGCTAGATTGAAAGCAGAGAAGAAAGTTGTGATAGAGGAAGAAGCTTCTACATCTACACCAGATCAGCTACTTCGTAAAGTGGAAAAAATGTTCGAAAGTTTCACACTTGATAAGCCCGAACCGCAGATTCGAAATCCCAACTTCCGTGGTCAGCAGTAGCCCCAATTCAGGATCAAACAACGAGAACAGAGAGCACAAGAACTAGCAGTCCAGCAGTAAGTAAAAACACCTCTTCAGCAGAATTTTGTTGGTCAGGATTCAGATGATGAAGATGATGTAGTAGGGGAGGAAAATCACTTCTTTAATCCTGATGATTTGCCCATTTATATCACAGAAGATGAGGAGTATGCAGAAAGTTCAGCGGTACAAAGAGATGAGGATTTTATCTTGGCCAATGATGCAGCTCTTGGGGAAGAGTCGGATGAGTATCAGAGAGGTTATATGAATGCCTTGTCAGCCTAGCATAAGAAATATTCTCTTAGAGATAGATATGTACCTGTCAACCCAATCCAAAATAGAAAGGAAGTTTCAGCACCTAAAAACGATTCACCTGTTGCACAAAAGAAAGCAAAAGAGATAGTTGATCCCGCTGCCACCAAGTCATCATCAGCAGAAAAATCAAATCAGCCAATTACACCGAGGGAGAAGGCTGAAAATAAAGATGTTCTAGCCAAAGATATTGAAAAGACTTCAGCTTTTAGTTTGGAGAATGAGATTTCTAAATTAAAGGTGTCCATTCCCTTGACTGAACTAATGAAGAACAACAGTTATAAAGGTCAAGTTTCCAAAATTTTGAATTTCGATCCCATGTATAATATGGTGAATATTGAAGATGATCAACCAGAACCGATATTTGGACCAGCTTTAGATGGTGAGTCTCCAGATAGCGAAGTGCCTCCTTTTTATATCAGTCTTCGATTGCATGAGTTTGTATTGCATAATTCCATGCTCGATTCCGGTGCTTCCCATAATCTTATGCCGAAAACAATCATGGAGAAGTTGGGTTTATACATCACTAGGAAGTACCATGATATTTATTCGTTTGATTCTAGTAGAGTGAGATGTATTGGGCTCATTAAAGACTTGGTTGTTAGTTTGGATCAGATTCCCACAAAGAATGTTTTGATGGACATAGTTGTGGAAGACATTCCTCCCAGGTTTGGTATGTTGCTTTCCAGATCCTGGGGATAAAAATTGAAAGGGATATTACAATTAGATTTCTCCTATGCAACGATTCCTGTGTTTGGTCAAATGAGAAAGTTGTACCGGGAATAAAAAATGAAGTATATGATTACAACTAAGGAGAAACCGGTCAATCATCCGATTAATTATGTACATACAGATTTAGAGTCTTTTGTTTTTTTTTCGATGGTTTCAATGATTTAGATAGTCAGTTAGTTCAAGCAGAAGATATTCAAGAGATTACCGAGAATTTCAGAGAAGTTTTGTAGAAATAAAGGAAAAAACCGGAAAGCACAGTTGAGAAATCAGCTAAAGATAGTGGACAGCAAGCAGAAAAAATAGAGCTAGCACAATTTCAGCACTTAGAAGATGATGAAGAGGGTCTATGGACCATGGATTTCGATGGTGCAGTGGGAAATGATGGTGCCGGGATTGGTATTTTGGTACGCAGTCCTTTTTCCACTCCAAACAAGGTACCGAGCAATGTATGGGTATGTTCATACAAATTAGCATTCAATTTTTCGAACAATGAGGCCAGGTACGAAGCCCTGATTGCTGGCCTAAAAATTATTAGAAAACTGAATGCTAAGAGAATTGCAGTTTATGGTGACTCCGAATTGGTGATTAAGCAAGTAAAGGGTGAATATAAAACGAAGCATCCCCAGATGTGGGCTTACCATAATGTTGTTCTTGATATTTTGAAGCAGTTTTCAGATTATACCTTGACTTGTATTCCTCGCATTCAAAATGGAATTGCAGATGCACTTGCTAAGGCAGCAAGTAACTTGAAGATCCCAATGAATTCAAGTAATAAGTTCGAAATCCTTGTGAAGCACCATCCTACCATCCCGGATAATCAAAGATGTTGGCAAGTTTTCCAAGATGATGATGAGATTAATGATTTTCTGCAAAATAAAGGGAAGTTCAAAGATACCTCAATTGATGTAGAATATGATGATGGTGAAGCTGACGTGCAAGTAAATCAAATGGAAGTGTTGCAGCTGAAAGACAACGTTATTCCTAAAGGTTTGATACCTTTAGAAGAGCTCTTCGATCAGGATGATGTGGCCAAGAAACCAACCTTATGACCGACTAAAAAAGGAGTTGAAGATGTAAATATTGGAATAGCTGAAGACCCCAAGATGGTGAAGTTATCGAAATCATTACCACCGGAGGTAAAAGAAAAATATGTGAGTTTTTTGTCTTCATTTGCTGATGCTTTTGCTTGGGATTATTCATATTTAAAGACGTATGACACCAATATAATTCAGCACACTATCCCAATCAAGCCTAATCAGAAGCCTTTCAGACAGAAGCTAAGAAGAATCAACCGAAAGTTGCTGCCATCGATTGAGAAGGAGGTGAAAAGGTTGTACAAAGCAGGAATCATTGTTCCAATTAGATTTTCTGATGGGATTTCCAATTTAGTGCCAGTGTGGAAACAGATAGGTGAGATTCGATTGTGTATTGATTTCCGAAATCTGAACAAGGTGTCATTGAAGGACAATTATCCACTGCCTAAGATGGATCATATATTGCAGCGAGTAGTTGGAGCATCTTGCATGTCACTACTCGATGGTTATTCTGGATATAACCAAATTTTGGTCCATGAGGACGACCGTGACAAAACTTCATTCACCACTCCGTGGGGAACTTTCCACTATGCCAAGATGCCATTCGGTTTGAAGAATGCTCGTGCGACTTTTCAGCGGGCGATGGACATGGCTTTTGCGAATGAGAAAGATGTTTTCCTTTTTATATACCTTGATGATTTGACGGTTTTTTCCAATTCAGATGAAGAGCATATGTATCACTTGAAAGTTGTTTTTCAAAAGTGCAGAAAATATGGTGTCTCGCTTAATCCTAAAAAGAGCTTGTTTTCCATGGATGAGGGAAAATTACTTGGTCACATTATTTCAAAAGATGGCATTCGTATTTATCCAGCACGTGTTGAAGCAATTCAGCAAATTGACCCTCCCAGGAACAAGAAGGAGATTTAGTATTTTAATGGTAAGATGAAATTTTTACACCGCGTTGTCCCTAACCTTGCTAAACATTTAAGAGAAATAACAAATATGTTGAAAAAGGACAGCCAAGTGAAGTGGACTGAAGTGGCATTAAAGTCCTTTAATTTGGTGAAGTTGGCACTATCTTCTGTTCCGGTGTTAATCAGCCCGGATTACACCCAAGATTTTATTTTGTTCTCCTTTGTTTCGGAGCATACCATGGCAGCTGTGTTAATGTAGAAAAGAGATGGACATGAGAATCCCATAGCGTTTTTCAGTCAAACTATTAGAGACGCAACCTTGAAGTACAACATCATTGAGAAGCAAGCTCTGGCACTGGTAAAAGCATTAAAGGATTTCCGCGTATACATTTTGCATTCCCATATTTTGGCTTATGTTCCTAACACTGCCGTGAAAGATGTTTTAGTACAGACTGATCCGGAAGGAAGACGTGGCAAGTGGATTGCAGCTTTACTGGAGTATGATGTGGAGATAAGGCCCACAAAGCTTATCAAGGGACAGGGGCTGGCGAAGCTTATGGCTGAATCGAATTTGCATGCGCTAGACATAAATCTGATTGCTGCTATGTCTGATGAGGATGAGGAGAATTCGCCACTTCAGGTATCGGAAATTTTTGTTGCTTTCCCATGGTATTCAGATATCATGTATGTTCTTCAAAATTTTTCATCACCGCCCCGCATGACTAGAAACAAAGGTAGAAATTTGAAACTGAAGGCTGCAAAATTTTGTATTTTGAATTCTGCACTTTATTGGAAAGATCTAGGTGGTGTTTTGTTGAATTTTTTGGTGGAGGAAGAAGCGAAGAAGGTAATGGAGGATTTCCATAAAGGAGACTGCGGGGGTCACCATTTTTGGAAAACAACTGCCAATAAGATTTTGAGAGCAGGATACTATTGGCCGACATTGTTTGCTGACGTGTATAAAATAGTCAAAGGCTGCCATGAGTGCCATATTTTCGAAGGAAGACATAAATTACAGCCTTTGCCGCTTAAACCTATTGAGGTAAGTGCCCCTTTTCAGCAGTGGGGTTTGGATTTCATTGGAGAGATCCATCCTCCTTCTTCAGGACAACATAGATGGATCCTAACAGCAAATGATTACTTCACGAAATGGATCAAATTAGTTCCCACTAGACAGGCTACCGATTCTGTAATCATTTCTTTCATTGAGAACAACATTTTGTCTCGTTTTGGTTGCCCGAGTAAATTGATCACTGATAATGCAGCAACTTTTCAATCAAGAAAGATGATTGATTTTTGTGCCAAGTATAAAATCATTTTGGGGCATTCAACTGCCTATCATCCGCAAGGTAACAGTTTGGCAGAATCTTCCAATAAATCTCTAGTCAACATCATTAAAAAGTTTCTGGACATAAACAAGAAGAGTTGGCATAAGAAACTGGTCAATGCGCTATGGGCTGATCGGGTGAGTCAAAAGAAGTCCATTGGTATGTCCCCCTTTGAGTTATTTTATGGAGTGGATATAGTGTTTCCTACCTCTCTTGCTATTTCGGTGGTCAATATTCTTCAGGAAGCTGGCAGTGAAGAAAGCCATATGTAGAGAAGGATAAATCAGATGATTCATTTGCAGAAAATGAGAGAAGAGGTTTTCCAGAACACATTCAAGTTGCAGGAGAGAATCAAGAAGATCTATGACAGGAAAGCGAAGGCGGATAAATTCCAATTGGAGGAAGTAGTGCTGAAGTGGGATGCTAGGAATGAGGACAAAGGTAAACATGGTAAGTTTGAAAATCTCTAGAAAGGCCCATTCAAGATTGCAGCATATAGAGGTCAGAACGCCTTTCTTTTGAAGGAGATGAACGGTGAAGACTATCCAGGAGGGCCGGTCAATGGTCGGCTACTCAAGCAGTACCATTTCTAAGATGTTTTTTGTTGATCACATTGTCATTGTACATATCATTTATTTCAATTTCTTTGCAAGTGTGCACTATGGTCTTTTCTTCAGTTTGGGGCCCGAAGTGAAGGCTATAATTCTGAAAAAGGATTTCGGTTTTGGTTTGAGTCTGTCTAGTCATTTTGGTTCAATCATTTCAGTTTTAAGAGTTGAGTCAGTTTGAGTCAAAGTTTCAGTCAAATAAATTCAGTCAACAATCTTGAGTTGTTTTGTCAAAATAATGGACTCCATAGCCTAATGGACGAAGGCACTACCTGCTCTCCCAGAGATCTACCATTCTTGGCACCTCCTAGGAGCTACCATCCCCATTGGAGCCAATGTTAGAGTCAGTCTTTACATCCCTTCGTCAGAGATCATTTCTCTTATTGCATTTCCATTTTTAGGTGTCTCATTCCACTCATTCATCTGCATTCTGTTAGGGGCATGCCATTATCTGACGGAAGGGTCTCTTCACTCGTTTCCCTCATGTTTGTACCTGCTGGGTTGGTTGAAATTTATCAAAATTCAATAAAGTTGATTTCAGTCATTTTCAGTCATAGATGGTTTTGTGATAAAAAAAGAGTCATTTAGTTACTAGGTCTAGGGTTTGGTCTTCATAATGTCAAATAATTCCCGCAGGCCATGAGGATGTCATCAATAAGTTTTCGTTTCAAAATTTTCATCATCAACAATGCTCAAGGATGTTTCTTCTTCAAAACTCTGTTTTGAGGAAGAAATCGTCAAATTATTTGTTTGTAATAAATATGTATTTTTAAAGTTCTCCGCCATGAATTACTTCAAATGTAGCCTCTGGTCCTCCTTTTCCGAAGTTCAATGCCACCATCCCTACAAAAATCAACCAAAAAATCATCATTTCAAGCCAAAAAATAAAAAAGGAAATTTGAAAAACAGAGTGTATTAAAAGTGAAGGAATGCCAATTTTGAAACATTACAAAGTGGGTCTTTACAAAGAGAAAATCAAAGCCATGACTTTATATAGATATTTCAATGTTTATTAATGCCATTTGCATTCAAGAGGTCGATTGAAAGTCGACTCAAAGTTGTGAGAGGGCGAAAATTGTAATTTTGAAAAACCAAGACTATGTTCAAGGTTGCGCGGCGCATTGGGTAAGCGCGCGACGCACTGGGGCTACGCGACGCATTGGGAATTTTCACACAGTTTTTTTTTCCTCTGGCGCGACGCATCCGCAGGGCGCAGCGCACAGAGATTCCAAGGAAAAAATTCATCTCCGCTCCATAAAAAATCAAATCGATTCAACTCATTTTTCTCCAAGTAAGTTTGACAAAGCCTGTTCAGTGATTTTAGTCATGTGTGGTGTGGTTTAGAGGTGAAGAAATTAGAGTTTTGTTGGTGAAAAAACAAACCCTATGTCCATATTAAAATCTGCTCCCTAAGGTTTGAAAAGAAGTATCGAAATTTGATTACTGGTGCTTAATACTCCCACTCCATTTTTCATTCGTGTTCCCATCATTTTCATACTTCTATCATAATCCCCTCTCCTATTCCCTCTGTCCCAAAACAACCATATCCCTTATACCATTTGTTCCCATGTTTTCATCCTCAAACCCTATCACTTGCTATCACTTTCCTTCCTTCATATCATTGATAAAATCCTAATTTCCAAAACATTCAAGGACTGTTTTGACATCCTTGATTTCGCTTAACTTAAGTATATCTTGTCATTTCATTTAATCCTATCTATAGAAACTACCCCCATCACTATCACCCATTCCCATATCACTTATAAAGTCACCAAATCCCGAATTCCCTCAAGCTGTTAAGTGACTGTCCTTCCACTCAAATTTCACTTGACAGTCCATTATATTCACTGTAGTATTTCCTCACAGTCCCCTATTTCATATGTGGCACATTTGGTTTTGAGAGACAAAATCTTGTTTTCACCACATACATATCAGTATATACTTGTCAAAAACCTTGTTTTCAGCACCATGTCAGAGACAAATTCATCATATGAGCAAGAATGTGAGCAGGATAGTGATTCAACCGCAGAGCTAAATGTATAGAGGAGGTCTCATAAAAGTGGCAGGCATGTCAGAGAAGAGCCCACTTCCTTGACTCAGTTGCAGGCCTGCCTGCTTGCAATGACATGCTTTCAGCAACATTCATGTTTTCAGTATTGTGAGATGATTGCTCAGATTCAGCATCATCAAGAGTTGGTTCGCTTATTTTTCCTACATTTGCGGGATCGTCGTGTAAACCTTGCCGAAGTGAACTTCACCTTAACACCAGAAACCATTTCTCAAGCAACCGGGATACCAAACATAGGTGAAGAGTGGAATAAGAGACAGCAGCTGGATAGAGCATATTATGAATCTTACATCAGGCCTGGTTATATGAGGTAGCTCAACAGGGTGTTTCCTTTCAGATTCTTGAAGGAGTCCTATGCGCCATTAATGAAGCTCATCATTAGATACTTCAGTTGCGAGGGTAGATTCTCACGCCTTTATGCATATCACATCGGACTTTTGATGCATTTCACGAGAGTGAAACTGATGAATATTCCATACTTCATGTGCCGAAACATAGAGCGGATGACTACCCTTATGCAGAAGAAGACTCCAGAGCAGCAACATAACAACATCGATCATTATGCGCTCATCAAGATGATTGTGGTACATCAGCTTGGATTGCACGACATTGCATGGGAGGAGTTCATTTCCCGTGACTTCTTTACAGCCCCTCAGCCTCCTCCAGAGATATTTCACGATGCAGGTGAGCCTTTGCATCAGTTTGAGGTTCCTAAGATAGAGCCTATCAGTGTTCCAGTGTGTGTTACCTATCAGAGAGGTACCATAGCCTTATTTGCAGCAGCACGACGAGTACTATCTCCACCCGGGGTGGAAGGGGTCTCGTTATCTTCGACAACAGCGCGAGTACTATCTCCACATGTCATGGAAGGGGTCTCGCCTTCTACATCAGCACAGGTTCAGGACAGAGGCAAGAAGCTTATGCACGATGAGGGCACCTCAGGAGGCCAAGATACTGATTTTATATTGATCGATGTTGATTCGAGCTCTCCCAGCTCAAAGCTGAAAGAGATCATCTAGGAGCAAAAAGTTGAGATCGACATGCTGACCGAGAAATTGCAGAGATATCAGTGGGTTATAAATTACTTGGAGCAGTGGAATAAACAATTGGAGGATCAGCAGACACTCATAGAGTTGCGGAAAATACGCGAAGACCGTGAATTGGCCCGAAAGAGACTAGGTGACATGACACCGTTTGAGCGGGAGACTTGCCTTACGAGAGTCAACATTAATCTGGAGAAACTATTGTCAAAGGCCAATTGGGACAAGGACATGCTTAGACATATGAATAACCACTATTGGGCCCGCACACATGTTTGCAAAGAGAAAATAAAGATCCTAAAGGCGAGGTTGAGAAGAGCACTGAAACGGCGAAAAAGGCCTGATCCACTCCAAATTTTGGCCGAAGCTTCCTTGGCTGAGCATGGGACATGATGGGAGACATTCACTCTAAATTTAAGCAAATTTGGAGTAAATTTTGTCATTTTTGAAATTTTGGTTGCAACACAGGTTTTCTGCCCGACACGTCGCGCCACTCGACGCGCGCTTACGTTTGAGAGATCTTCTGGAGGAAAACTTTACATTTTTGGATTTTTTTATGGTAAATTATGCATGCTCAGGAATGGCTGAGAGATTTCATCAAGTTCTGGATGGTCTTAAGGGTAAAAAACACTCCAAAAATGGCCTTTCTGCCACCTTTTGCAACAGCAAGAACCAGTCTTGGGAGATTACAGTTTTGGAGGGGCAAATGAACTCCAAATTGAAAAATTTCACTTGGGTTGGATAGCAGAAAAATAGGGATTTTGAACGAGATATCATGAGATCAATTTGGACTTCAATAAGTGCCCCAAAAATAGGCTCAAATTGACGTGGCGCATTGAGTTTTCTGGCGCGGCGCATAGAGGATTTTGGTCCAATTTTTACTTTTTCAGTTCAGAAATTCGGCCATTTTGACTAGTTTCACTTCTTGATGTAATTATTGATCTATATTGATGTAATTTTATGGCTATGATGTTAATTTGGCTCATTTTTACTTGTTCTAGGGGATTCATTCACTAAAAGGTGAAAGGTAAGTGAATGGATCAGTTTCCTAGCATATAGAGGCAAGTTGTTTGGCTGCCTAGATTTCAGTTCCATGTTTAGAATTGACTGAAACAGCTCCTATAAGGATGAGCTCGACCCCTAGAGGCATGGGAAGGGGTTAGGATGGTCTATATATTGTATTTTCTGAGACGTTTTCAGGGTTTGACTTTTGGGAATAGTTTGGCACCTCATTGTATATTCACTTCAGATTTTTGGCAAAGGAAAGACCAGAGTTTTGCAGCACTTGTTGGGATCCTTGTGGCTCTGAGTTTTGATGATGATTTTCTCCATGTATCTGTAAGTTTCATTAATTTTTATGTACGCCATTTCCCTTCTCTTTGCTTTTGAATTAAACAAATGAGTAACTAAGGTAGAATTCATTAGTTTGCTGGTGCTCTGCCTTAAAATTTTGTTTTGTTTTATATGTTTTCCTCCGTTTGAAGAGGATCCTTGCACCTTCTTGCCCTCCTCAGCTCCTCAACAGTCTTTTCTATCCATTCATTGAATCTAAGACATCAAAGTCATTGCCTTCCTTGCCCCAACTTGAACTCTGCAAGAATTTGGCCTCATCCCCAACCCCAAAATTGCCTTTCCCTTTTTTCCAACAAAAAACCCCTAAAAATCATTCCAAATTCCTTGATTAATATACCTAGCCTGAAATTAGCACTTATTTCAGTCATCTCAAGACCTATCAATACATTTTTACTGAGATTGACACAGAGAGAGCCCTCTCTTGTGCTGGTAGGGCTAGCTACCAGACTGAGCGTGGTATGATGTTACCCTGAACTGGCCTTCCTTCAGCCTGAGGTGGATTTTGGAAATAACACAATGAACTAAGAGTCAATGATGAGATAAAAAATGTCTTGCAGTTATCAGAACACAGTAAGATAGGAGACTGCTTTTTAGACTAGAATCACACTGAGATTAGGGTGTATGGATGCCAACTTACTCCATATAAATTGCTCAAATACCTCCCAATGAGGTTATTTTCACTTGAATATATCAGACAGATCCTTAACTCTGATGAAGTCAATTTATTGTAAACTGAAAAGAAAACATAGTTTAAGATCAAAAACCATATTGATCCTTTCATTTGCAATAGTAGAGGTGTTCGACAACAAGCATAAAACTGTCTTCAGGAATTAAAGTTCAGTGAAAGTTTCAAATGGAATTATGATCCTTTAGGAGTTATAAGCAAGTTAAGAATCAAATTTAAGTTAACTCCTTTTGTCCATGAGTCCAAACTACAAATTGAGAAGTACTCCAATCAGTTAGAGTGGTTGGAGAATACTTTGAAAGAGGCAGAGAATCAAGGTGATACTAGTTCCATCTTGCAAACTCCAACCCCACAAGATAGAAACTCCAAAAGGACAAGAGAAGAGGGATCATATATAGCTTAAACCACTACAAAAACAAAACTAAAATTAATGTACAGGAAGAAGCTCAAATTAAATCATGTAAATGAACAAGTTGAGACAATTGAGATCATTGATACAGATACAGTGGTAAAAGATAATTCACCTCCAAAAGTTTCAGATGAAACTCGCCAGCCTTCAACATCTAATACTAAGATTATTCAAAAGCAACATAGTGTTGAAGTGTCTTCATCAAGAAAACCAAAAGATAAAGAACATGATATCATGTAGAAGTGCAAGGAAATTAAACTTAGAAATGAGGAATTAAAAGCAGATACTTATGCCCAATACTGGAAGCAGACACCTAGTGACCAGAGTAGGTTACTTTCTACATTTGATTACAAGACCAGGAATATGCAGATGACTTTCCTATAGCCAACAGTGAAGAATCCAAAGTCATCAGCTGACCATAAGAAAAAATCATATGAATTTCAAGCCAAAGTTCTTCATCCTATAGACCAAATAGAATTCCATAAGCAATATGGAGAAATGATATACTCCACAATGACCAACAAAGCCATGAGTGTACAAAAGCTACAAAATACTCTAGTTAAAAATCATAGGACAGGTAAAGATAGAAAAGTCTTCCTCACAAGCCAAAGACACCAGAATTAAATCATTCGAAGAACTGGTCATAGAGGTAGGATATGATCCCAAGAACATAAAAGATGCAGAAGAACTCATTAAGAAAAGGAATGCAGACATTTTTGCATTAAAGAAACAACTCATATTGCCTCCTACTGAACATCCACAATAAAAATAAGTTCTAGAGAATGAAGGACAAAAAGAAGAAATGGTGAATCTCATAATTAAATTTACATCTCAACTGAAAGAGATGGAGAATGAGATGGATAAGTTAGTACAGGAGAAAAAGGCCAGCATGGAAGAAATATTTGTCACCGTTATTCCTACAGTAACTACAACAGTTCCTTCTACTTTAGAAGCTTCAATGGCCACAATAGTTCTAGTATCTACAACACTTCCCACTACATCAACAACAGAATCATCTAGAGAAGCAGCTCATCCTAGTGATGAAGCAGGTAAACTAATAAAATCTATGAAAGACATGTCCATACAGACTAATGAAATAAATAGACTTAAAGAATATTTAAAAAGTCTAGAGGATGAGAAAAATCTAGTTCATATCATGCATAAGAATGAAACATAGAAGTCAAACAGATTGACTGAGAAAGTACGGAAGTTAGAGAAATAACTGACATTGAAAGAACCACTTTCTCAAGCCAAGAAGCAACTGTGGGCCCATGTTATTGAGTCTGTCAATAATATTTGGCCATCTATCCAAGTTATTTATCAACAGAAGGATTTGATCAAAGTAGCAAGTGAAGCCATTCATAAATTTAAGGAAGAACTTGGTAAAAAGCCAGAAGAGGCCACTGAATTAGTTAAGTTTCTTAATTCCAAGAACAAGCAGGAATTTGAATAAATTGGTATAAGTGACAAGATTGGAACAATCCTTGAAGTCGGAAAGGTTTTTTCCAAGAGAAACTCGATGGTACAACTTGAAGACAAGTGTCAGAACATGGAGCTCGCAATAACCAGATTCATGGTGAAATTTGAGGTTATGAGGCGGAAAGGTTTGCCTAATCCTCTGGTTATCAATGAAAAATTGATGAACCATGAGGATTATGATAAGAAAATTAGAGAAGTGGCAAAGGAACATGCTAAAAATTCCTCCATGAAAGGAATGCCTATAGGAAAAGTTCTCTATCATAGTTTTGAGAACCTCTTTTACCTAAAACATGAGGTAAATCATCTCTTCATTAATGAGCCTACATTTGAAAAATACACAGAAGCTGATGAAATCTATAGAAGAATGGTAAAAACTAAATTACCATATGCAGAAGCTTGGGAAAAGTTGAATTAAGGGTCACAGGTAAAAGACCAATGCAGTGCAAAAAGCAGTCAAGGTAAAACCGAGCAGTTAAAGAGTATCAGATGAAAGATAGTTTAAAGTCAAAACAAAGATTAAAAATAGAGTTAAATAAGCCATTGTAAAGAAAAATCAATAACCTAAAAGATATCCAGCGTTGAGAAACAACAAAAGAGAAACAGTAGGAAAATATCAGTAAAGAAAACAACAAAACCAAATAAGAGGGACAATTAGCACTTAGTCTCCTAGGTGTCTCTATCTTCTTGCATGAAGATATTTATTTTTCCCTGAATAATTTCTAAAGCGGTTTTAGGTTATTTTGTAATATTTTTTTATATAAATACTTCATAATTCAAAGTATTAAGTGTGGCTTGCTAAACATTTCTATAGTTGTATTATTCTAAAACCTGAGGGTTTACTGTACCATTTTCAAGTCAGCAGACTGGACAAGTAATACAGGGATTATATTACATGATTCATGTGTTGAGCCACTTCAGTGAAGTACTTTAAATTGTTCTTTTTTATTTTCTGAAATTTTTACATACTTACATGTTTTATGAATCTAAATGATATAACATGAATTTTATTTCAGAACTTGTTTAAATACACTTTGTCTTGTACTATTATTCATTTTCATGTTTTCTTCTTATATCCAGATTAGGGAATTCTTCATTGCTCCCCAGTTTCGATTTACCTCTGTCATTTCCTTCATTATTTGGTTTGAGGAACCCTTAATTGCTCCTTGATCCCAATTGAAACCATTTCATCTTCTGGCCTAAAGATCTAAATTTACTCAGCTAGCTTGCCATGTGACCACTTCCCTTGGAACTTGCTTCTAATATGTTGCTTGATACATTGACTTCATAGCCCAATGGAAAACAGACCTGCATCTATCCATTAGAATCATTAATTCCACCACAAAATCAAATCAAAACCAAAACCAATCAATCTTATATAAATATCCTAAAATCAACTAAAAAAAAACAAAGTTAAATCATAAAGAGAGAGCCCTCTTTGAGCATTAGGAAGGCTAGATCTTAATATTAAAAGTAGGTTTGTGTTTACCTCTAATATTCTTTACAACAAAAAGATTAACAACCCTAGGAATTATTGGAGTGATAACATATTGGCGACCATACTCGACACATCAGTCCTTAGTTTTAAAATAAACCTCAAAGAAAATATTGTTCCTCATCTTTTCACCTTAAGGGTTTTTTAAGGGTTGTTGGATAATTTTTCATTGAAAATTAAAATTCTAGCTTCCAAAAGAATATACTATACCAGGTCTTATCCTGATATACAACCTGGTGTAATAGTTGATGATCCTGATAGAATTTTAAAGAAAAATAAAAAAGTACAAATTTTAGGAAGTACAAATCAATTAATCAAAGCTAATTCAGTCCCCAAAGAATTATCAAGTTTACAAGATATTGAATTTGATTTAGCTTTTGAACAATCTTTTTTTAGAACTACGTCTGAAATTTCAATCTATGATAGTGTAATAGATCCTAATTTCGTTAAATTTATTGAAACAAAGAAGGAGACTATTTCACTTGATTCAGATCAAGAAGATTTAGAACCTTTTGATAAACTTGAGGCTTTGAATGCAAATTTGATTAAGGATATTGATGAAGCCTATTTTCAACATTCTGTTGAATTAACCACTTTATCTTCTTATACTCCTAAGCCTTCTACCATTCATTCAGAGTCTGTAAATTCATCTTTATTTAGTACCACCTCATCTATTATTTCCACTACACTTCAATCCATAGAATCATTCATCCCCAAGATTCCTCTAAAACCTAGATTTTTATTTCCATCTCCAAATACTTCAATTTCACCTTCTAGCACTGCTGCTACATTTTCAAGTACTTCAACTTCATTTCCAACTACATCTTCTAGTATCCCAAGCTCATATGAAAGTACTTAAACCTCATCACCAAGCACCACAAATTTACCTCCTAGCCAAGCTGGAATATTAGCCATGGTAGCCAGATATGCCCCTTGGTCATACCAGCTCAATTACATGCCATGCCCTAAGATTAAAAGAAAAATATTTCAATTTGATGGAACTGGTCCATACACTGCACAACAACATGTTAACCAAATGACTGATTACTTTGAATTGCATGAAATTGAATAAGTTGATGTTCAAATGAGATTTTTTGCTCAAAATTTAGCTGGAGCTATAAAGAAATGGTTTAAAGTTTTACTTCACAATCGTATTGCTGATTTAGAAGCTTTCCGTATATTGTTTATCAATAGATTGGAGAAAAAGAAGAATCCTTTACAAATATTGTCTGAATATGAAATAACTAGAAGAGCTCCTAATGGAACTATTTAGGACTATTGTACTATGTGTTAGTTCCCAAATCCACCTCAGGCTGAAATAAGGCAGAAAAAGGACAACCCCAAACCACGCTCAGCCTCGTAGCTAGCCCTACGAGGATAGGAGAGGGCTCTCTCCGGGTCAATATCAATGAAAATATTCAAAGGGGCTTGAGATGACTAAAAAAACAACTGATCTTAGGCTAGATAAACAAATAGGAGAGTCTGATTTTGATTTTTAGGGGTTTTTCTTGGAAAAAGGGAAAAACAATTTTAGGCTTGGGGATGAGGCCAAATTCCTGCATAATTCAAGTTGGGGAAGGGTAGGCAATGACTTTGATGTCTTAGATTCAATGAATTGATATAAAATACTGTTGAGGAGCTGAAGAGGGAAAGAAGGTGCAAGGATCCTCTTCAAACTGACGAAAACATATAAAACTAAACAAAAGCTTAAGGCTGAGCACCGTCAAACTAATGAATTCTGCCTTAGTTACTCATTTGTTTAATTCAGAAGAAAAGAGAAGGGAAATGGAATACATATAACATTAATGAAACTTAAAATAACATGGAGAAAAACATCATCAAAACTCAGAAGCCACAAGGATCTGAACAAGTGCTGCAAAACTCTGGTCTTTCCTTTGCCAAAAATGCTGAAATGTATGTACAATGAGGTCCCAAACTATTCCCAAGTATCCAACCCTGAAAATGTCTTAGAAAATACAATATATAGACCATCCTAACCCCATCCCATGCATCTAGGGGTCGAGCTATTCCTTCTAGGAGCTATTTCAACCAATTCTAAACATGGAGCTGAAATCTAGGCAGCCAAACAACTTGCCTCTATATGCGAGGAAACTGATCCATTCACTTAATTTTCACTTTTTAGTGAATGAATCCTGTAGAACAAGTAAATATATGCCAAAATTACATCATGGTTACCAAATTACATCATGATAGATCAATCATTACATGAAAAAGTAAAACTAGTCAAAACTGGGCGAATTTCTGAGCTGAAGAGTAAAAATGAGGCAAAATTTCTCTATGCGCCGCGCTCAAAAACTCAATGCATCACGCCACTTTGAGCCTGTTTTTGGGGAACTTCCCGAAGTCAAAATTGATCTCATGATATCTCGTTGGAAATCCCTGGGTGTCTGCTATCCAACCCAAGTGGAATTTGTCAATTTGGATGTCATTTTCCCCTCCAAAACTGCAATCTCCCAAGACTGGTTCATGCTGGTGCAAAAAGTGGCAGAAAGGCCATTTTTGGAGTGTTTTTGACCTTTAAGACCACCCAAAACTTCATGAAATTTCTTAGCCATTCCTGAGCATGCATAATTTACCATAAAAAACGTAAAAATATCAAGTTTTCCTCCAGAAGATGTCCCAATCATAAGCGCGCGTCGGGTGGCGCAACGTGTCGGGCGGAAAAACTTGTTTTGCAACCAAAATTTTCAAAAATGAAAAAATCTTCTCCAAATTTGCTGAAATTTGGAGTGAAGGTCTCCCATCATGTCTCATGCTCAGCCAAGGAAGCTTCGGCCAATATTCGGAGTGGATCTAGCCTTTTCCGACGTTTTAGTGCTTTTCTCAACCTCGCCTTCAGGATCTTCATTTTTGCTCTGCAAACGTGTGTGTGAGCCCAATAGGGGTTCTTCATATGTCTGAGCATGTCTTTGTCCCTATTTCCCTTCACCAATAGCTTCTCCAGATGAATATTGACTCTCGTAAGGCAAGTCTCTCGCTCAAATGGTGTCATGTCACATGGTCTCTTTCGGGACAATTCACGGTCTTCGCAGATTCTCTGCAGCTCCATGAGTGTGTGCTGATCCTCCAGTTGTTTATTCCGCTGCTCCAAGTAATATATAACCCACTGAGCTTTCTGCAACTTCACGGTCAAAGTGTCAATCTCAACTTTTTGTTCCTGGATGGTCTCTCTCATCCTTGAGCTAGGAGAGATCAAATCAACATCGATGAGTGTAAAGTCAGTGTCTTGGCCTCCTAAAGGGCCCTCATCGTGCATAGGCTTCTTGCCTCTGTCCTATACCTGTTCTGATGTAGAGGGAGAGACCCCTTCCACGCCATGTGGTGATAGTACTCGTGCTGCTAATGAAGATAACAAGACCCCTTCCACCCCTGGTGGAGATAGTACTCATCGTGCTACTGCAAATAAGGCTCTGTGGCCTCTCTGATATGTCACACACACTGGAGCACTGATAGGCTCAGCCTCAGGAACCTCAAACTGATGTGAAGGCTCTGCCTCATCATGAACAATCTCGGGAGGAGGTTGGGGGGCTGCAAAGCAGTCATGGGAAATGAACTCATCCCATGTGATGCCATGCAATCCAAGCTGATGTACTATAATGATTTTAATGAGCACATAATGATAAATGCTATTATGCTGTTGATCCAGAGTCTTCTTCTGCACAAGGGTAGTCATCCGCTCTATGTTTCAGCACATGAAGTATGGAATATTCATCAGTTGCACCCTCGTGAAATGCATCAAGAGTCTGACATGGTATGCATAAAGGCGTGAGAATCTACCCTCATAGCTGAAGTATCTAATGATGAGTTTCATTAATGGCGCATAGGACTCCTTCAGAAACCGAAATGGAAATACCGTGCTCAACTGCCTCAAATATCCAAGCCTGATATAAGGTTCATAATATGCTCTATCCAGCTGTTGTCTCTTATTCCACTCCTCACCAATGTTCGGTATCCCGGTTGCCTCAGAAATGACCTCGGGTGTCAAGGTGAAGTTCACTCCAGCAAGGTTTACATGACCATCACGCAAATGTAGGAGAAATAAGCGAACCGACTCCGGATGGTGCTGAATCTGAGATATCATCTCGCAATACCGAAAACATGAATGTTGCTGAAAGCATGTCATTGCAAGCGGGCAGGCCTGCAATTGAACCAAAGAAGTGGGCTCCTCTCTGACGTGCCCGTCACTTTTATGAGACCTCCTCAGTACATTTAGCTCTGCGGTTGAATAACTATCCTACTCATATCCCTGCTCATATGATGAATTTGTCTCTGACATGATGTTGAAAACAAGGTGTTCAACAAGTATGTGTTGATATATGTATGGTGAAAACAAGAGTTTGTCGTATGTTTCAATGCCACATGTGCCACATATGTAATGAGAGGCTACAAGGAAATATCACAATGAATACCATAGACTGTCAAGGGAATTTGGAGTGAAAGGACAGTCACTCACTGTTTGAGAAGTTTCGGAATTTGGAGCCTTTATAAGTGATATAGGAATAAGTGATAGTGATGGGGGTATGATTAGGTAATAGAGACAACCCTTGAATGCTTCGAAAATTAGGATTTCACCAATGATAGGAAGGGAGGGAGATGATGGCAAATGATAGGGTTTGAGGATTCAAAAACATGGGAACAAGGGTATAAGGAATATGGGACAATGGAAATAGGAGAAGGACTGTGGCATGATAGTGTGACAGTGAGGAAAGGGAGAATATAGTGGTCAATAGCAATAGTATAGCACCAAACAACTTTCAACACCTCTCTTAAAACCCTAGAGAGCAGATTTTAATATGAATATAGGGTTTTTTCTTTTACCAACCAAACTCTGATGTCTTTGCCTCTACACCACACCACTCACAAATAAAATCACTGAATAGGCTTTGTCAACGTACTTGGAGAAAAATTGCGCTGAAAAAATCAAGTTTTTATGGAGCGGAAGTGATTTTGGCCTTTGGGGCTCTGTGCGCCGCGCACAAGTCCAATGCACCACGCTCTGTGGGTGCATTGTGCCCTTTAGAAATTACACTGTGTATTTTGGCTCTATGCGCCGCGCTCTATCCCAATGTGCCGCGCTGAGATCAATCACACAGTCTGCCCTTCTAAAACACAGTTTCGTCACTCCAAACTTCAAACTAAACTTTTCTCTTGGATTTTCTGAATATCTCTTGATGCAAATGAATGAATGGCTTTGAGAAATATCTCATATAGACACGGTTTTAATTTTTGCTTCTTCAAAACCCATTTTGTAATGTTTTTGACTTTGGCACTTTTTCATTTAATACAACTTTGTATTTTGTTTCCTCACTGACTTTCTGAGCTTTGAATGATGAAATTGGTTGATTTTTTGCAGGGATGTTGGCATTGAACCTTGGAAAAGGAAAAACAGAGTCTGCTTTGAAGCCTTCATGGCGGAAAAATACATATTTATTACAAAAACAATTTTGACAATTTCTTCTTCAAAACAGGGTTTTGAAGACGAAACATCCTTGAGCATATTTGACAATGTAAATCCTGAAATGGCACTTGTTGAAAACATCCTCATGGCCTGCAGGCATTATTTAACATTTCGGAAGACCACACCCTAGACCTAAAAATTGAAAGACTCTTTTTGACCAAAATAACCATCTATGACTATAAATGACATGAACTGAACCTTGACAAATTTTGAGAAATTTTTACCAACCCAGCAGGTACAAGCATGAGGGAAAATGAGTGAACAAAGCCCTTCCGTCAGACAATGGCATGCCCCTAACAAAATGTAGATGAATGAGCAGAATGAGACACCTAAACAATGAAATGCAATAAGAGAATTGATCTCTGATGGAGGGATGTAAAGACCGACTCTAACATTGGCTCCAATGGGGATGGTAGCTCCTTGGAGGTGCCAAGAACGGAAGATCTTTGGGAGAGCAGACCAGTGCCTTCGTCCATTGGGCTATGGAGTCCATTATTTTGAAAAAACAACTCAAGACTCTTGACTCATTTTATTGACTGAAACTTGACTCAAACCGACTCAATTCTGCAACCAAAATGACTGAAAAACTTATTCGACAAACTCAAAGCAAAACTCCTATGAAACTCGAATGAAATGCTACCTTTGGCTGCTTATTTATTTACAAAATTTACGCTACTTTGCTGCAGAGCCAATAGATCAAGTAATGCTATAATGCCAGATCAACCATTCAAGTAACTGTGACAAGGATGCTGCTTGAGAGTGCTTCAACCAGGACACAGATGCAATTACTGGAAGCCATACATGCACATAATGAGTCTGGTTATGTAAAAGACAATTTTCTCTATCATTCAAACTGAAAAACATTTCCATGTACGTTGCAATAGGATCGCAAAAGCCAGACTCTGTTTGCTACCCCAACTCCGCAATACATACTTCCAGCTGCACACTGTCAATGCAAACATCCACGGGCAGCTCTATTGTTTCTTGTTTTGAAGGAGGGAGAGTTTCCAAAAACGTTTTAGGATCTCGAAATTCATATGATTGGATTTGATCATTTAAATGCTGAATCTCCTCCTCAAATATTTCAACAAGTAACTCGCACAAACCAGTTTTAGCTTCAGGAGGAAACTTCGGGGATCTCAAAAATTGAAGCACGACAATGAAAAATACTTCATCAATTTCAAAATCCAGTAACTGATCTCTAACTTCTTTTAAAACTTCACAAAGCGTAGGGTCTGCCACATACCCTACCATTTTATTTTAGTACATGAATGGATCAGTGAGCACTGGAATCTCTGGATTGAGTTGGAGTCGCCAGGTGAATGTTTCAGCCTTCATATGTTTGATCGTTTTCCACCATCAAAAATCAGATCTGAACTTGATACACGTACTGGGGCAACTTGCAAGTCAGATGTTACGTTTACAAACTAGACCGGAGATTGACTGAAGCAGCGTTTATCTACTTTCGCTAATGCAAAGCAAGAGCGTTTCGAAGGCTATCTGACATAACTTCAGGCTCTATCTATAGCTTATAAAATAAATAACACTAACAAGAAAACCATTTTCTTCCCTAGTATGGTTGCCACTATGTTAGTTCCCAAATCCACCTCAGGCTGAAATAAGGCAGAAAAAGGACAACACCAAACCACGCTCAACATCGTAGCTAGCCCTACAAGGATAGGAGAGGGCTCTCTCCGAGTCAATCTCAATGAAAATATTCAAAGGGGCTTGAGATGACTAAAAAAAAAATTGATCTTAGGCTAGATAAACAAATAGGAGAGTCTGATTTTGATTTTTAGGGGTTTTTGTTGGAAAAAGGGAAAAACAATTTTGGGCTTGGGGATGAGGCCAAATTCTTGTAGAATTCAAGTTGGGGCAGGGTAGGTAATGAATTTGATGTCTTAGATTCAATGAATGGATAGAAAAGACTTTTTAGGAGCTGAATAGGGCAAGAAGGTGCAAGGATCCTCTTCAAACTGACGAAAACATATAAAACTAAACAAAAGCTTAAGGCAGAGCACCAGCAAACTAATGAATTCTACCTTAGTTACTCATTTGTTTAATTCAGAAGCAAAGAAAAGGGAAATGGAATACATATAACATTAATGAAACTTAGAATAACATGGATAAAAAAATCATAAAAACTCAGAAGCCACAAGGATCCCAACAAGTGCTGCAAAAGTCTGGTCTTTCCTTTGCCAAAAATGCTGAAATGTATGTACAATGAGGTGCCAAACTATTCCAAAGTATCCAACCCTGAAAATGTCTCAGAAAATATAGTATATAGACCATCCTCACCCCATCCCATGCCTCTAGGGGTCGAGCTCATTTTTATAGGAGTTGTTTCAACCAATTCTAAACATGGAGTTGAAATTTAGGCAGCCAAACAACTTGCCTCTATATGCTAGGAAACTGATCCATTCACTTAATTTTCACTTTTTAGTGAATGAATACTCTAGAACAAGTAAATATATGCCAAAATTACATCATGGTTACCAAATTACATCACGATATATCAATCATCACATGAAAAATTAAAACTAGTCAAAACTGGGCGAATTTCTGAGCTGAAGAGTGAAAATGAGGCAAAATTTCTCTATGCACCGCGCTCAAAAACTCAATGCGTTGCGCCACTTTGAGCCTATTTTTGGGGCACTTCCTGAAGTCCAAATTGAGCTCATGATAGCTCGTTGGAAACCCCTAGATGTATTCTATCCAACCCAAGTATAATTTTTCAATTTGGATGTCATTTTCCCCTCCAAAACTGCAATCTCCCAAGACTGGTTCCTGCTGGTGCAAAAAGTGGCAAAAAGGCCATTTTTGGAGTGTTTTTGACCTTTAAGACCACCTATAACTTCATGAAATTTCTCAGCCATTCCTGAGCATGCATAATTTACCACAACAAACACAAAAATATCAAGTTTTCCTCCAGAAGATGTCCCAATCATAAGCGGGCATCGGGTTGCGCGACGCGTCGGGCGGAAAAACATGTTTTGCAACCAAAATTTTCAAAAATGACAAAATATTCTCCAAATTTGCTGAAATTTGGAGTGAATGTCTCCCATCATGTCTCATGCTCAGCCAAGGAAGCTTCGGTCAAGATTCAGAGTGGATCCGGCCTTTTCCTACGTTTTAGTGCTTTTCTCAACCTTGCCTTCAGGATCTTCATTTTTTCTCTGCAAACGTGTGTGCGAGCCCAATAGTGGTTCTTCATATGTCTGAGAATGTCTTTTTCACTATTGGCCTTTGCCAATAGCTTCTCTAGATGAATATTGACTCTCGTAAGGCAAGTCTCTCGCTCAAATGGTGTCATGTCACCTAGTCTCTTTCAGGCCAATTCACGGTCTTCGTGGATTCTCTGAAGCTCCATGAGTGTGTGCTGATCCTCCAGTTGTTTATTCCTCTGCCCCAAGTAATCTACAACCCACTGAGATTTCTACAACTTCACGGTCAAAGTGTCAATCTCAACTTTCTGTTCCTGGATGGTCTCTCTCTTCCTTAAGCTAGGAGAGCTCAAATCAACATTGATGACTGTAAAATCAGTGTCTTGGCCTCCTGAAGGGCCCTCATCATGCCTAGGCTTCTTGCCTCTGTCCTGTACCTGTGCTGATGTAGAAGGCGAGACCCCTTCCACGCCATGTGGAGATATTACTCACGCTGCTGATGAAGATAACGAAACCCCTTCCACCCCTGGTGGAGACAGTACTCATCGTGCTGCTACAAATAAGGCTCTGTGGCCTCTCTGATATGTCACACACACTGGAGCACTGATAGGCTCAGTCTTAGGAACCTCAAACTGATGTGAAGGCTCTGCCTCATCATGAAAAATCTCGGGAGGAGGCTGGGGGGCTGGAAAGAAGTCACGGGAAATGAACTCATCCCATGTGATGCCCTGCAATCCAAGCTAATGTACTATAATGATTTTAATGAGCGCATAATGATAAATGCTATGATGTTGCTGCTCCGGAGTCTTCTTCTACATAAGGGTAGTCATCCGCTCTATGTTTCGGCGCATGAAGTATGGAATATTCATCAGTCGCACCCTCGTGAAATGCATCAAGAGTCTAACATGGTATGCATAAAGGTGCGAGAATCTACCCTCACAGCTGAAGTATCTAATGATGAATTTCATTAATGGCGCATAGGACTCCTTCAGAAACCGAAACGGAAATACCCTGCTCAACTGCCTCAAATATCCAGGCCTGATGTAAGGTTCATAATATGCTCTATCCAGCTGCTGTCTCTTATTCCACTCCTCACCAATGTTCGGTATCCCGGTTGCCTCAGAAATGACCTCGGGTGTCAAGGTGAAGTTCACTCTAGCAAGGTTTACATGACCATCACGCAAATGTAGTAAAAATAAGCGAACCAACTCCGGATGGTGCTGAATCTGAGATATCATCTCGCAACACCAAAAACACGAATGTTGCTGAAAGCATGTCATTGTAAGCGGGCAGGCCTGCAATTGAACCAAAGAAGTGGGCTCCTCTCTGACGTGCCTGCCACTTTTATGAGACCTCCTCGGTAAATTTAGCTCTGCGGTTGAATCACTGTCCTACTCATATCCCTGCTCATATGATGAATTTGTCTCTGACATGATGCTGAAAACAAGGTGTTCAACAAGTATGTGCTGATATATGTATGGTGAAAACAAGATTTTTTTGTATGTTTTAATGCCACATGTGCCACATATGTAATGAGAGGCTACAAGGAAATATCACAATGAATACCATAGAATGTCAAGGGAATTTGGAGTGAAAGGACAGTCACTCACTGTTTGAGAAGTTTCAGAATTTGGAGCCTTTATAAGTGATATAGGAATAAGTGATAGTGATGGGGGTATGATTAGGTAATAGAGACAACCCTTGAATGCTTCGGAAGTTAGGATTTCACCAATGATAGGAAGGGAGGGAGATGATGGAAAATGATAGGGTTTGAGGATTCAGAAACATGGGAACAAGGGTATAAGGAATATGGGACAATGGAAATAGGAGAAGGACTGTGGCATGATAGTGTGACAGTGAGGAAAGGGAGAATATAGTGGTAAATAGCAATAGTATAGCACCAAACAACTTTCAACACCTCTCTTCAAATCCTAGAGAGCAGATTTTAATATGAATATAGGGTTTTTTCTTTTACCAACCAAACTCTGATGTCTTCGCCTCTACACCACACCACTCACAAATAAAATCACTAAACAGGCTTTTTTAACTTACTTGGAGAAAAATTGCGCTGAAACAAATCAAGTTTTTATGGAGCAGAAGTGATTTTGGCCTTTGGGGCTTTGTGCGCCGCGCACAAGCCCAATGCGCCACGCTCTGTGGGTGCGCCGCGCCCTTTAGAAATTACACTGTGTATTTCGGTTCTATGCGCCGCGCTGTGTGGGTGCACCGCGCTCTATCCCAATGCGTCGTGTTGAGATCAATCACACAGTCTGCCCTTCTAAAACACAGTTTCGTCCCTCCAAACTTCAAACTCGACTTTTCTCTTGGATTTTCTGAATATCTCTTGATGCAAATGAATGAATGGATTTGAGAAATATCTCATATAGACATGGTTTTAATTTTTTCTTCTTCAAAACCCATTTTGTAATGTTTTTGACTTTGGCACTTTTTCATTTAATACAACTTAGTCTTTTCTTTCCTCACTGAATTTCTGAGCTTTGAATGATGAAATTGGTTGATTTTTTGTAGGGATGTTGGCATTGAACCTTGGAAAAGGAAAACCAAAGTCTTCTTTGAAGTCTTCATGGCGGAAAAGTACATATTTATTACAAAAACAATTTTGACAATTTCTTCTTCAAAACAAAGTTTTGAAGAAGAAACATCCTTGAGCATATTTGACAATGTAAATCCTAAAATGGCACTTGTTGAAAACATCCTCATGGCCTGCGGGCATTATTTAACATTTTGGAAGACCACACCCTAGACCTAAAAAGTGAAAGACTCTTTTTGACCAAAATAACCATCTATGACTATAAATGACATGAACTGAACCTTGACAAATTTTGAGAAATTTTTACCAACCCAGCAGGTACAAGCATGAAGGAAAATGAGAGAAAAAATCCCTTCTGTCAGACAATGGCATGCCCCTAACGGAATGCAGATGAATGAGTGGAATGAGACACCTAAACAATGAAATGCAATAAGAGAATTGATCTCTGATGTAGGGATGTAAAGACCGACTCTAACACTAGGTTCAACAACATCTATAATGCTATTCCATCAAACATCAAACCCCCACCAGATCTAGCTTTAATCAAATTTCTTGATTGTTTTGATAATGATATGTCATACCAATTAAGAGAAAGAAACTCAGAAACATTAGAACAAATGCAAATCAATGCAGTTAGTGTAGAAGAAAATTTGTTAGCTAAGAGAGCCAGAATGAGAAGTGAAAGAAGAGTAACCATAAAGGATGAACCATCCACATCAGTTAGCAAGATAGATAGCTTATCAAGAGCTATGGAAAAAATGATGGATAGGTTAGAAAATATGGAAAGAAAACCACAGTGGGATAATCAACAACAAGGTCCTCAAATAAGAAATCCAAACTTTAGAGAGAATCCAAACACTGGTAAATATAGAGAATCAATACCTGATCAAAAAATAAGACCACCTTTCCAAGAGAGCTATGATGAAAGTTCTCATCAAAATGAATAAGATGAAGACACTCATATTAAATTAATGGGAATAAATGATGATAATATTATTTTTCTTACACAAGAAGAACAATAATTATACATGGTACAATAGTTGCAATTAGAATCTAGAGAGTCTTTTGATGATAAACAAGGTTATGAATTTTCCATTAATGAAGTCACAAGCAATATAACCTTAGAAGTAAGAAAAAAAAAATATCATACTAAGAAAAATGCCCAAACTCATACCAAGAAAACAGTAGAAGCTTCTGCAACCAAAGTACTACAAATTATCCCTAGAGAAACTCATCAAAATTCTAGTTCAAATCAGAAAATTTCCACTCCTAACTAGAACATTTCTAGTCCAAAAATTACACGTAGTCCTAAAATTGTAGATATTACAAATACTATTGTTAAAACATCAGCTAATCCTCAAAAATATGTTGCTGCTAAAATAATAACTTTTTCTAAAACAACAGCTTCTGCTAAAACTTTAGCTGATCCTAAAACATCTGTTCCTGATTAAAAAATCAGTTGATCCTAAAACTATTGCTGCCAAAACTACCACTGCTACTTAAATTGTCCCACATAAGAAGATTGAAAATACCAAAACAATGGAAACACAAACTAAAAATCCAATTATACATAAAGAAGAGAAAAACACTGAAACTGCAATTGGTAGAGAAGAAATCACTCAATTAGGAAAAACACAAGTACCATTCAACATCCAAACTGAAATTACCAATTCCTTTAACAGAGTTGGTAAAACATGATTTATACAAATCACAGATCACTGAGACACTGAACATAAGTGAAGGAGAAGACTCTGTTAATCTAAATGATGACCAACCATAACTACTATTTGGCCCTGAGGTAAATGGAAAACATCAAGAAGGTGGTGTTCCTATTTTTTACATTAGCTTGAGTATTCATGATCAAATCTTACACAATGCTATGCTATATTGAGGAGCATCCCACAACTTAACGCCAAAATCTATTATGGAAGCACTGAATCTAGATATCACCAGACCATATAAATATCTTTTCTCTTTTGATTCAAGAAAATTTAAATGTCTTGGCCTAATAAAATATTTGTGTGTCACTTTAGTCCAATAACCAATTAAAATTATTGTCATGGATATTGTAGTTGTTGATATCCCTCCAAAGTATGGAATGTTATTATTTCTGTCATGGGGAGAAAAAATGCAGGGATACCTACAATTAGATATTTCCTATGCTACAATTTCAGCATTTGGTCTTCCCATAAAGCTTTACGGAGAAGCTTTAATGAAGTACATGGTAAGTAGTGCAGAACAACCACAGAAATATCTTATTTATTCTATACATTTTGATATGGTTTCTTTCATTTTATGTAATTTAGATACTGGTACTGATAAAAACATAGCATTAAAACAAAAACATAAGAAAGTTAATAGTGACAATATATTTCATGAATCAATGTGGCACTTAGACTTTGATGGCCTAGTAAACAGATTAAGAGCAAGTGCAAGAGTTTGGATCTATAACATGGAAAATAATCATTCTGAAGGTCATGCCTTTAGGTTAAAATTTAAATGCACAAATAACATGGCAGAGTATGAATCCTTAATCTTAGGGTTGTAGATTGTTAAAAAATTAGGAGGCAAGAGAGTTTCTATCATGGGAGACTCAGAATTGATCATAAAACAAATTAAAGGAGAGTATTCTGTGTATAATGTTAGATTAAACCAATACATAGAAATTGTTCTATATCTGATAAAAGAGTTGTTGGAAACTGAATTTGCTGTAATTCCTAGGAAACAAAACATCGAGGCACACAGTTTCGCTACTTTTGCGAGCACCTGCAAATTTCCTTTTCAGCCAAATCATCAATATACAATAGAGGTAAGATATAGGCCTATTATACCAGACAATTTAAAATATTGGCAGATTTTTTCACAAGATTATCACATCTACAACTTTAAGAATGCTAAGGGAGAATACCAAAATTGTAACATAGATACTGATTGTACAGTAGATGAAACTATAGATAGTGAGATAGATGTAAATAATTTATATTTAACTGAACCAACTAAATTTACTAAAGTAGAAATAGACAAATTAGAAACTGTAGAAATAGAAGAAATAACAAATGACAATTATGATATTTTAAATCTTAAAAACAACTTTTTACCTAAGGGATTAGCCCCTTTAGAAGATCTTTTTAATTAAAATGATGTAGCAAAAAAACTAAAAATGGAACCATTAAGATCAGACATATAATAATGTAACATAGGAATAGAACAAAAGCCTAAGATCATCAAATTATCCAAAGCATTACCTTCAAAAGAAAAAATGAAATATATAAGTTTGTTTAAAGAATTTCAAGATGTATTTGCATGGAGTTATGACGACCTTAAGTCTTATGAAACCAGTATAACACATCATAAAATACCCATCAAAGAAGATTAGAAACCATTTAAACAGAAGCTTAGGAGGATTAATCCAGTTCTTATGACTTTGATTGAAAAAGAAGTGAAAAGGATGTATAAAGCATAGATCATTTCACCTATCAGATATTCTGATTGGGTCTCAAACTTAGTTCCCACTAGGAAGAAAATAGGGGAAATCAGACTTTTTGTTGATTTCTGGAACTTAAACAAAGTGTCACTAAAATATAACTATCCTCTCCCAAAAAAGGACCATATTTTACAGAGGGTGGTAGGATCATCCAGGATTTCATTTCTTGATAGATTCTTTGGATATAATCAAATCTTATTTCAACCATAAGACCAACCAAAAACAACATTTACCACTCCTTGGGGTACTTTCATAAATTTGAAAATGCCTTTTGGATTGATGAATGTAGGAGCCACATTCCAGATGGCTATGGACATAGCTTTTGCCAAATAAATTCATGGTTTTCTTGTCATTTATCTAGATGATATAATAGTATTCTCCAAAATATATAATGAACATCTAGATCATCTGAGACAAGTGTTTATTAAATGCAGAAAATTTGGTATTTCCTTGAATCCCAAAAATACACTCTTTGGACTTGAAGAAGGTAAACTATTAGGACACATAATTTCAAAAGAGGGAATTAGGATAGATCTAGCTAGAATAGAAGCCATTTTGAACATAAGCCATCCTAGAAATATCAAGGAATTAGAGGAATTCTTAGGTAAAATAAATTTCCTTAGAAGATTCATTTCTAATTTACAAGAATTAAGTATAGAATTGAATAACATGTTAAAGAAAGATTCAACACTTAAATGGACAGTAGAGGTGAAACAATCCTTTGAATCAATCAAACAAGCCCTTACAAAAACACCAATCCTAATAAGTCCTGATCTAAATAAAAAAAAAAATTATTATTTTTTCTTTTGCTTCAAAACATACCATTGCAGCAGTCTTGTTGCAAAAGAATGATCAGGGTTATGAATAGCCCATTTCTTTTTTTAGCAAATCCTTAAGAGATGCAACACTAAAGTAGAACATAATGGAAAAACAAGCATTTTATTTAGTGAAGGCTATTAAATATTTCAAAGTGTGTATTTTGTACTCTCACATTATTGCATATGTCCCTAATTCAATAGTAAAGGACATTATCACTTAGAATGGGCCTAATGGTAAGAGATGAAAATGGATTGCCACTATTTTCGAATATGACATGGAAATAAAGCCTCATAATCTCATTAAAGGCCAGGTTTTAGCCAAACTCATGGTTGAATCAAACTGTGAGGCCTTAGATATAAATTTTATTGCTCAACTAGATGATAAGGAAGAGACGGTGACTCCACAGATCAGTGAACCTTTCTTAGACTCACCTTGGTATGCATATATCATATTTGTTTTACTAAACTTACAAGCTCCTCCTGGTTTATCTAGAACTAAAGGTATATTTTTAAAGTTAAACCAATGAAATATTGTATCATAGATAATGATTTGTTTTGGAAAGATCATGGTGGAATTTTATTAAATTGTTTATTGAAAGATGAAGTTGATAAAGCTATGCAAGAGTTTCATGCAGGTCACTGTGGAGGACACCCTTAATCGAAATCAACTACTGATAAAATAATGAGGGCATGATTTTACTTTCCCACTCCTTTTGCATATGTGAGAAAGTATGTGACCTCCTGTCACAAATGCAAGATCTTTAAAGGGAAGAAAAAACTACTACCTTTACCCCTCAAACCCATCTCCACAGAAATTCCGTTTCAGCAATGGGGTTTAGACTTCATTGGTGAAATTCACCTGCCATCCTCTTCCCAACATAAATGGCTTTTGATAGCAACTGATTATTTCACCAAGTGGATAAAATCCATCCCTTATAGACAAGCCATTGATTTTGTCATCATTTGATTCCTTGAAAATAATATACTTTCTAGATTTGGATGCCCACAGAAACTCATTAATGATAATGCAGCTACTTTCAAATCTAATAAAATGATTGAATTCTGTAAAAAATACCACATTAACCTTGGCCATTCCACTTCCTATTACCCTCAAGGTAAAGGACTTGCAGAATCCTCAAAAAAAATCTTGGTTAATATCATCAAAAAAATGTTAGACGACAACAAAAAGACTTGGAATAAAAGGTTAGTTAATGCCTTATGGGCAGACAAAGTAACAACTAAGAAGTCCATTGGTAAACCTCCCTATCAACTAGTATATGGGATGGATGTTGTTTTTCCATCCTCTTCAGGAGTTCCAGTGATGAAGATTATCCAAGAACTACAGGTGGAACCAAATGATATATAGAGAAGGATAAATCAGACCATACATTTGCAGCAAACCAGGGAAGAAGTCTATGTCAAAACACAAGTTATCAAAGATAAAATAAAAAATATATTTGACAATAAAACAAAAGAAGATGATTTTTACATATGTGATAAAGTGCTTAAATGGTATTCTAGAAGAGAAGATAAAGGTAAACATGGTAAATTTGATTTTCTATGGAAAGGTCCCTATATCATTTATGGTTACAGAGGTAACAATACATTATTTTTGAAGGAAATAGATGGATCAGATCTACCAAGAGGATTTGTTAATGGTAGAATGTTGAAGCATTACTTTTCTCTAGAGTAACCATTAGGTCACTTTGCTTACTTTTCTCATTGTACATAAAATTGTAGAGTTTAGATTCGATTGGATTTTTTATTGCAAAGTTGAAGCTCGAAGAGAAGGCCCTAAGATTTGAAAGAGATAATATCCTAAGTATGAATAAAGCAGAGCTCAGAAAACAGTTCCAAGGCAAACACAGTCAAATTTTCAAGGATATTGATCTTAAAGTTCTTGACATTTCACCAGTAAATGCCATCCCCATGTGGAGCCATTGTTAGGGTCCTATAATAATAGGATTCATAATTTTTGAATTGACTATGATTGGTCTTGTAATATTGTACATAATTTTCTTTCTGCAAATTGTTTCCCCATATTAAAAAATGTAAAGAGGGTAAGTCTTAAAGTAAAAATCAAATGACTGAAAGAAAAAGATCAAAAAAGAGTATAAAATATGAACCCCACCAAAAAAGAGATAAAAAATAGATCCAAAAAGTGATGCAAAGTCAAATAAAAGTACTTTTTAATTTACTTTGCAAAAATAATATTGTGCGCAGCTTGTCAAAAATGCCACAAATCCATGATGGTCAAACAACTTAATCTTGACTTATTCGTACTTTAAATTTCATGCTAATAGTTAGAGAATTAAGATCTAGCCAAACTGTTAAATCTTGGCAGATCAGTAGTGAGGTAGAGAATAATAATGAGATCAACAGTTTAATCTAAGCCATTGGAAGTCATAAGGTTATAATTACATAGTTTTCTTATCAAAGAAAAATAAAACGGCCAGCAAGTTCAAATGCACCCAAATAAATGAAGAAAATATGTTAGGGTAAAAGATTGGTAGACAGAAGTAGTTTTCACAAGGCATGGAAAGCATCAAGTTGATAATTTCATATCGCTAATATCCCTCAAAATCCCCTTGCCTTTGCTGAAAACCCTAATGTCACTCTTAAAAGGCATTTTCCCTTGTAAAATAATCCCTTTCCCTTCATTTTACTTTTTCTCCTTATTTCACCCATTTTTCCTCCTTAACACCACTTTCCTTAGTTTTAATGTATATTTTGCTTTGAAAAATAAAAAAATCCCTTTACTAATTCCGTTTTCGATTTAAAATACACTTATCCTAAGTTTTAAATAATGTATCGGGCCCCATTGAAAACCTTCCCCGATATTACTTTAACTCATATTCTTACTATGTTTTAAACATTCCGCTTTACATATTTTATTAAAATCCCTTTATATTTATCCCCATATCTATATATATATATATATATATATATATATATATATATATATATATATATATATATATATATATATATATATATATATATATTTAAACTCATTCCCATATTTTATTAACCACCATATGTATTAACTCCCGCATACATATACTTCCCCAACCCCTTATTTTATTATAACTATAGTTTTATTAAAATCCTACTATTATAAAGTCCCGACCCACTTATAGACTATGCTAACCCCACCCATTGTATATTCCTAATCCTTTGTGCATACATAAAATCCCATCACGTGACTTAAAACCCGAGGCTCACTTCCTATCAAATCCCCAATGGATTCCTCCTATTCGCGCAGCCGTCGGATCTACATTAATCAGATATTGTGGCCAATAGCTCCTTTCGCATCCCCGATTGCCCAGTCTTTAACAGTACCAAGAGCTTGTGAAATAAGCAGTTTTGAAACCTTTCCCCCCTGCTACATGGAAGCCCCGCATTGTATTGCATCCTCAAGCCTAGAACAATATACCAAATTTTCATCATGTGAAAACCACCGGGCTGTTTTCTACTCATTGCAATGAATACCGCCCTCATTTGAATTCAACTCTGTGCCCACAGATTAACCACTATTGGTTTAAAAAAAATAAAGCCACCCTTTCCAGTCTTTTCACCATTATTATGTTAAAGTTTGTAGAAAATAGCTATTGCTAACCTATTCCAAAGCAAAAGATTACTTTTCCGACCTATTATTAAGCCATTTCACATCAGAATTCAAGACTTTTTGTTGCTAAAGCCGGTGCAGAACAAATATGAAATAGTATAAAGACCATTAAAGCCTCTGAAAGCCTCCGCTGCCCCCAGAGGACCCTTCTGCATACCAAAGCTTCATTTTCCAAGTATTCCTAAAGAGCCAAGACCTGTTCTTAAGCAATAAAGTAATAAGTTAGTTAATTGAACCAGTTTAGGAACTTTGCAGACCAAAAGAAATCCATTATTTCGTACAAAACCCTTTCTGTAGAACCAAATTATCTTTTCACAATATTCCTGAGGGCCTGAAATTATTTCTTAAAGCCAAAGAGTAATTTATTAATAAAAATAAATAAATCCATGGCTTCCCAAGGCATTGTAACAATAAATATCCTCCAACCTCCTATTATTGATGTGGAGCATACCTCCCTTGCAGATAAAGACTTCAAAATCAGTGACCCTATCACTGATTTCGACCTCCTTGAGCTCCACTATTCGAGCCATGACAAATTCATGGACTAGGTTGATGATATCTGCCTTTGGGAATCCAATTTACCTATGTGTATCCTCCCATAGACTTTCTAATTCCCTGAAATCATCAGGCTTTGTCAAGTTAACTATCTGCCAAATGAAAGAGCCCTAATAAGCCATAGCAAGGAGATTTTGTTCACAATTACTGTTGAATCAACAAACCAAATGCTTCAAATTCAACCTAAGCCTAATGAAGCCCCCTCTGTCGATTGAAATCTTTACTGAGTTATACCTGAAACTTGACTTTCCAAAGAAGTTTCAGATCTTCCAAACCTTTTTGCCTTTATTAGTTGAAACCCAAAATAGCAACCCTCCCTATGGAGCCTCATTTTTTTCAAAAACAACAAGACATATTATCACAATGCTATCTTGCATTCTAGGCTATTTCACATATGATTTTGTAGATGCTTCAATACTAGGTTTTCTATCCAGGACAACCTCCATCTTTCACATTTAACTTTTCTCAGTATTTATCAGATTCTATTCATGAGAAACTTGTTAAATTGCTTGAAGAAGGTGTCTTCAAATATTCATCAGTGTTGTTTCACATGTTCTTATACTTCCAATATGAAAGGTTTGTAGTTAGCCTTCAAAAATTGGACACTGAGGGTAACCCCCAATCAGTTGTCTTCCGGACTTCATTAATAAGGAAAGATTCCACAGAGTTTACCTACAACAACTTCATTGATTCATTTATTCATCCAATTATCAACATGCTAAGCATTATTAGTGAACCAAGAGTCAGTGATGAGATAAAAAAGGTCTTGCAGTTATCAGAGCACAGTAGGACAAGAGACTGGTTTTTATACCATAACCACACTGAGATTAGGGTATATGGCCATACTCCATATAAAATTCTCAAATACCTCCCAATAAGGTTATTTGCACTTGAATATATCAGGTAGACCCTTAACTCTAATGAAGTGAATTTATTTTCAGCCAAAAAAAAACACAGTTTAAGATCAAAAGCCAGATTGGTCTTTTCATTTGCAACAGTAGAAGTGCCAGAAAACAAGTAGAAAAGTGTCTTCAGGAATTAAATTTTAGTGAAAGTTTCAAACAGAATTGTGATCCTTTAGGAGTTATAGCAAGTTAAGAATAAATTTTAAGTTAACTCCTTTTTTCCATGAGTCCAAACCAAAAATTTAGAAGTACTCCAACCAGTCAGAGTGGTTGGAGAATACTTTAAAAGAGGCAGAGAATTAAGGTGATACTAGTTCAATCCTGTGAACTCCATCCCCACAAGATAGAAACTCCGAAAGGCCAAGAGAAGAGGGATCAAATTCATCTCAAACCACTACAGAAACAAAATTCAAATTAATTTACATGAATACACCCAAATTAAATCCTGTAAATGAAAAAGTTGAGACAATTGAGATCATTGATACAAATACAGTGGTAAAAGAGAATGCACCTCCAATAGTTTCAGAGAAAACTCACCAACCTTCAATGTCTGATATTCAGATTATTCAAAAGCAACATAGTGTTGAAGTGTCTTCATCAAGTAGACTAGCAGATAAAGAAAAATATATCATGAATAAGTACAAGGGAATTAAACTCAGGAATGAGGCATTAAAAGAAGATACTTATGCCCAATACTAGAAGCAGACACCTAGTGACCAGAGCAGGTTACTTTCTGCATTTGATTACAAGACCAGGAAGATGTAGATGACCTTCCTGCGGCCAACAATGAATAAGGAAAATTCATCAGCTGACTATAAGAAAACAACATATGAAGTTCAAGCCAAAGATCTTCATCCTATAGACCAAATAGAATTCCATAAGCAAGCTAGTGAAATGATATACTCCACAATGACCAACAAATCCATGAGTGTACAAAAGCTACACAATACCCTAGAAAACATCGGAGGATAGTTAAAGCTAGAAAATTCTTCCTCACAGGCCAAAGACAATAGAATTAAATCATTGGAAGAACTAGTCATAGAGGTAGGATATGATCCGAGGAACATCAAAGTTATAGAATAAATCAATAAGAAAAATAATGCAAACATTGTTGCATTAACGAAACAGCTCAAATTTCTTCCTAATGAACATCCACAAGAAAAAGAAGTTTTGCAGAATGAAGGACAAAAATATGAAATGATGAATCTTATAATTAATTTGACATCTCAACTCAAAGAGATGGAGAATGAGATGGATAATTTAGTACAGGAGAAAAAGGCTAGCATGGAAGCAATCCCTGTCACTGTTATTCCTACAGTTACTAGAACATTTCCTTCTACTTTAGCAGCTTTAGTGGCCACTGCAGTTCCAGTAGCTACAACACTTCCCACTACATCAACAAAAGAATCATATACAGCAACAACTCATCCTAGCGATGAAGCAGGTAAACTAATCAAATCTATGCAATACATGTCCATATAGACTAATGAAATAAATAAACTTAAATAACAGTTAAAAATTCTAGAGGATGAGAAAACGCTAGTTCAAATCATGCATAAGAATGAAACATAGAAGTTAAACAGATTGACTGAGAAAGTACAGAAGTTAGAGAAAGAACTGACATTGAAAGAACCAATTGCTCAAGCCAAGCAGCAACTGTGGGCCCATATTATTGAATCTGCCAATAATATTTGGCTATCTATCAAAGTTATTTATGTACAGAAGGATTTGATCAAAGCAGCAAGTGAAGCCATTCAAAAATTTAAGGAAGAACTTGGTAGAAATCCATAAGAGGCCACTGAAATCATTAAGTTTCTTAATTCCAAGAACAAGAAGGAATTGGAATAAATTGGTATAAGTGACAAGACTGAAATAATCCTTGAAGTTAGAAAGGTTATTTCCAAGAGAAACTTGATGGTTCAACTTGAAGAAAAGTGTCAGAACATGGAGCTTGCAATAACCATATTCATGGTGAAATTTGATGTTATGAGGCAAAAAGGTCTTTCTAATCCTTTGGTTATCAATGACAGATTGACGAAACATGAGGATTATGATAATAAAATCAGATAAGTGGCAAAGGAACAGGCTACTGATTCCCCCATGAAAGGAATGCCTACAGGAAAAGTGCTCTATCATAATTTTGAGAAACTCTTTTACCTAAAACATGAGGTAAGTAATCTCTTCATTAATGAGCCTACATTTGAAAAAAACACAGAAGATGATGAAATCTACAGAAGAATGGTAAAAAATAAATTACCAGATGCAGAAGCTTGGGAAAAATTGAATGATTTAGTATGAAAGTAAAAGGGTCACAGGTAAAAGACCAGTCCAGTGCAAAAAGCAGTGAAGGTAAAATAGAGTGGTTAAAGAGTATCAGATGAAAAACACAATTTAAAGTCAAAATAGAGATGAAAAATAGAGTAAAAAGCAGCCAGCGTAAAGGACACTCAATAACCTAAAAGACTGCCAACGTTGAGCAACAACAAAAGAGAAAAAAAAAAAAGCAAAATATCAGTAAAGAAAATATCAAAACCAAATAAGATGGACAACTAGCACTTAGTCTCCTAGGTGTCTCTATCTTCTTGCATGAAGATATTTATTTTCCCTTGAATAATTCCTAAAGCAGTCTTAGGATATTTTGTAATAGTTTTTGTATAAATACTTCATAATTCGAAGTACTGAGTGTGGATTGCTAAACATTTCTATAGTTGTATTAATCTGAAACCTGAGGGTTTATTGTACCATTTTCAAGTCAATAGACTGGACAAGTAATAAAGGCATTATATTATAGGATTCATGTGTTGAGCCACTTCAGTGAAGTACTTTCAATTATTCTTTGTTATTTTTTGAAGTTTTTCACATACTTGCATGTTTTTCTAAATCTAAATGATTAAAAAGAAATATTTCTAATAAAAAACATATAAAATGCTTTATATGTGGTAAAATTGGACATACTGCTACAAATTGTAGAATTCACTAGGAGAAAATTAATGAAAGAAGAGAAAAAATTCTTTAAGAAAAAGACCAACTAATTGCAGAAAAAGGAGAGTCTTCTGAGAATGCAAATTATGGTTGTGCCCATTTTAATTTTAATATGGAGTTTTGTAGCCACTACAACAACAACAAAATTTGGGAATATTCAAAATTTTGGGTCCCCCTCAACTCGCCTCAAGCCATTAAGGTTATGATATGATTATTGATCGATTAATCTTTTCATTACTTGTTCTTATCATACCCTATCAACGCACTCACCTGTGCAATCTTGCAATATATATTGCATTCATTGGTCATGTTTTATCTCATGCATTGACTCTACCATCACATTAGGGTTTTTGAGGTTTGATATCTTTCCCATGAATTTATAGTTTGTCCCTCCCTAATTTGGCTTTGAAACAATGGTGGCACCATTTGAGGGTAGACAATAATTCTACTTGGCTTTCATTATGATTGACCATAGTATAGTTTGGGAGAAATCCTAAATTGTTAAGAGAGAGAGACTGCTTATGTTTAAACCTTATTTACATACCCTGAGGATGCTTTCTCATTGGTATCACCTAGCATCATCAGAGGAATCATTGCATGTCATATCACCCTAGGCTCATGGTTGCTTCCCCCCATCTCTCTGTGTCCACTAGGGTCATAATAATGCTATATTGTCCTCGTAGCATTGTAACCCTAGATTGGCATGACTAAAGATCCCCACTATTAATAACACATGTTCATTAGTAATTCAATTCCCCTGCTCTATAACTGCACCATTTCCTTTGGCATCACATAAATCCCTTGCAATTCATAAGTCACTTAGAGTGCCTAAATGTTGAGTTGATTTTTAGATTTGAGAATCTCTTATTCTAATCATATAACTTAGTGGAAATTTTATTATTACCTCCAGATGAAATTATTCTCATTCTTCTAATTGTTTATTCCATTTTCTTTTCAGGGACTCAAATGGAGCTGCATTGGGCTCATATTTGAATGAAGAAGGATGAAATTGAATAATATGTTGAAAATACACCACTTATGGGGGAAATATTATCTAATGATATAAAATTTTGGTTTCATGAGGCTTTGGAAAGAACATCATTTCGTAGGACAAGGAATATTATTGATACATGGCATGGTAGGTGTTTATTTGAAATATGATTCATGCCTTTGTGTTTTAAGGGAATCGTTGCCAAGAATAATTAAGATCCAAGGGCCACCATAAATCTAGCATGTGTTTTAAAGGATGAATGTAGCATAAGTGGTAAAGGGTGTGGAAAGTATCTTTAAAGGTCACCACATGAGAGTGAACTCCACATACCATTGGATATATCTACCAAATAGGATGTTCTCCACACGCAGAATAAATTTAAGGACCAAGAGATAACATGGGAATAAATCTAGATTCACATGAACACATGCCTAAATTGATGACCTAAAGAGCAGTTTCATGGGCATACAGGCACCTTGGAACCATATTTATTGAGAGATAGTATGGTTAGATGTAATTTCATGGGATATATGCATGTGTGTTGAGCGTATTGAGCTCTCCATGACATACACCGAATACCATGAATGTTGGAGACATGTGCCTCCTCTACTGCAACAGTGAAAAGACATATGGTTGTGTAGACTATCAAATTAATAAAAAACTCAACCTGGGAATGTGTTATTCAAAGTAAAAACTTTGTAATTCTTAAATAATTTCCTCCTACATAAGAGATTAAACTTACCCTTCCAACTGACACTGTGACCTAGGCATAATATCTGAGCATGTGATACATGCTCCTAGGAATGCCCTTTCTTTCATAGTATGGGAAAGGTTGAACAAAACTTGTATGGCACATTGTATGTGGATGTACTTAGAGGGTGAGACAAGAAATACATGCAATAATTATAGCCAATAGTCTAATGATAAGAAAAATTCAAAATTTTCATACTCGTTGAAAAGGAAATCATTCCTCGGCTTCCTGGATGTGTATATTATCGGAGTTAAAGGAAGATGCCATAAGTAATACTCTGGATGACACCACTCTGATGTCATGAAGAGAGAGGGTTTTATTTTTACACATCATTCTAAGGCATGAGAATGCACCAAGTTTCAAGATACTAGGTTTAATGATTTTGATGCAATAATTATTGGAATCAAAGAAATTTGTAGCCTCCATACTATATTGAAAGGAAGTAATCTAAATAATGTTTGAGGGACGTATTGGAGTACAAATTTTCTTAGTAGATCAACACCAAGCCAATTATGGAAAGAATCACTAAGAGTAGGTAAAGAACCTGCTTCTGAATATCACTTGAAGAAGATCATTTCACCCGATTCAACGTTCTAAGTTGAAAAATCACATTTTAATGGTTACAATGACACCCATAAATGCAACCAATCTGGAAGTTCCAAGTATGTAGCTTCTGCAGGTCGTAATCTTCTCTAAGGCTACCAGGTTTAATTTTGTAGCTTCAGACATATGGCCTATAAATAAAACGTATCCCCCAGAGAAACTATGAAAACTCTTCATGAGTCATTAGGTCACAGGGTCGCGCCAGATAAGGCCAAAAACTGGTGTGACTCACGCTTCTCTAACTGTGTGACCTCCTCACCAGAGTTGCGACCTAAGAAGAATATATCTACCTCAGTGATGGAAAAAAATATAAGGAAGAGGAACACACTGTTGTATCGAGGAGTTTATTTAATCCATCCTAAAATGGGCACAAGGAGTTATGGATTGGTGCCAAGCCATCAAAATTAGACCCATCTCGATGGATCAAAAATTTGGTATTATATTTTCTAAGGTATAAACCACAAAATCACCCAATATTAGAATTTATATGCCTATTGACATGACAAATCAATAACCCTTGATCGTGGTGCCACACGGAGGGTGATGGGAGACGTGTGGTGTCATGCAGCGACGTGCACCACATGGTCACTCAAATATAAGGGTGGTAGTAGGACGGTGGGTGGTACGATCACAAGAAGGACCATAATGGTTGCCGACAATTTTGCTGGAATCGAACTAACGCTGTAAGACCGGCATGGGAAACAATGCTGACGAAAAAAAGGGTTAATGCAATCCGCGGGACGAAAGGCGAGCAATGTTCTCGGGTGGAAATCAGAAGAAGGAGAAGTCCGGAAGAAGGCTGAAGGTTTGCGATGCCCACTAGTTATCTGGTATGTGTTGAATCTCCGTAACATGAATACAAAGGTTAGTTGTCTAGTTGGTATCATAGCTATTTTTAGGATTGACTATCCATGGTGCAATTCACGTTCTTCTATTCCCTTTCTTAATTTTGAAGGAGGCAACTAAAATTTAATGAGTTTGAATGTGGTGCATCAACATGGATGTTTGTTCAATTATTGTTTCTGGTATAGTTTGGATTCTGGTTTCTTTGGTTGCATGGCCCATAATGAAGGGTATTTACATTTTTCTACTTTTATATCCCTTTGTTTAATACATTTGCTAAACGGTTTAGTGATTTTGATCTTCTCGGCCCTTGCGGCCAATCCCTGCTTTCGAAATCCGTGCCATGTTGTCTTAAATCCTAATTGTGCCCCGCGTGTGATTTGTAATTTAGGAATTTTAGGTAGTAGATAAGGCATGCAAGCTTTTGTATCTCAGGCATATGAGATAGCAAGCATGGCCATGCAGGACCACCCCGGTAAATGTAGTGCCGGTGGCCTTATCCCTCATCCCGCTCCTCATTTATTTGGTCAAGGAAAAAACTCTTTGTAGGGTCTGTGGGAGCATCACTCTGTTCTAAGGTTTGGTCTTATAAGTAGTTGGGTGGGTGATGGGAGCCTCTGTTCATTTATTTTGCACCCCTGTCCTCATGGGTTCTTGGTCTTGGAATTATGTCGCCGAAACTTTGTCCTCTCTTTTTCTAAGCTAAAATTATACAATTATACCAACCTCAATGGGAAAATAAGTGTTGTGGTCCCTACTTACTTCTACATGCAAATGGCTATTCACTTTTTCTTGCCATATACATGCTTCTTTAAATTAAAAACAGGTCTTGTCCAGTCACTGCCTAAGAATTTGCAACAAAACAATCGCATTCTTCTACTTAGAAATAAAAGCATGGTAAAAGGACAATATTCCAAGCAACAGGTTAGAGAAAAAGGGGAACATAAACTTCTAAAGCCCACTGTAGGGTCTAGTAAGTGAGGAAAAAAATAAATAAAAAGGTTATGGAGAACCTATTTGATGTTTACTATACAGGTAACTCCCCTCAATTCTGCAATATTCTCATACAGGGTTGGGAGAGATATTGTGACCAAAAAGAAGAGGAGATAGAAACACAGGAGGAAGCCATGGATTTTATCAAGGACCTTTGGAATACAAGAGGGATATTGTCCCTTTTTCATCAATCCATCAACACATACTGGAAACTCAAATGTGTATTGGCCAAATATGTCATGAGCGTTTAGGAAATGGGAGGAGATCCTCAAGTAGTTCTATTTCTGTAGGACATCAAAAAGGAGATTCAGGACATCGGAGTTTGGCAACATCATGCTACAAATCATCTTGGAGGAATTGAGTAGCAGTTGCAAAATATGCACCAAGTGGATATGTCGAGCTCCAGTGTCAAAGACCCAACACCATTTGAATCCTCAGATGGTTGACTAATAATTTCTCTTGAACTTTTATGAATTTTGCGGATAGCATTTAATGTTTCCAGTTACACTTGGGTAGGAATAGCAGAATGGAAATAGAAATTTTTATAAGAATGAAAATTTTTCAATGTTGGAAGGCATTTAACTCATTAAGATGGCCGACAGACCTAGTTTCCTTCGGGCAGGTTGAGGCCATCAAGTTTTGATATATTACAAGCTGCTTATCTTTTTTGATAAATAGAAAATTGAAAGGTACTATTTAATTTTAAAATAAAATACATGGCAAAGAAATAAAGGTTCATTCGATACTTGATTGTAGGCATAATGACATATCTCCGAGGAGTTTTTGCAGCTAACCCAGGGACCTCGTATGTAGCGAAGTTATCATGAAATATGGATGCTAACAATGTGGGAATATTTTGCCAGGACATGCTACAAAAGAGATGGGCTAAAATTGGACCCAAACAAGCACAAGGTCATCCCTAATGAGAACTCAAATGTGATTAGATGCTTCCAACATGTGGGGTAGGAGGGTATGGAAAAATTTATTGTACAATTGAAAAATGACATATTGTTGTGCCATAACTACCAATCATTGCGCTCATATTTACAGATACGAGGCTCTTTTGTTCGTCGAGTTTAGAATTCCCTGTAAAAACCCTTAAATTGGTACAATAATAGTAATGAAATTGTGATTTTATCCAGAACTCAAGGAATCATTTATTGGAGTGATTTAAGTATAGACTGAAATATGGTTCTAGCACACATCACAAAACACATAGGCCGTGAAATATCATAAATTTACAAGGGGAGATATTACCAAATGCCTTTATGGTGATTGTCGAGAGGGAGAAAAATTTGTTGACAAGGGACCTATCCCAAATTATGCTGAAGGAATATCTTAAACAGAGGACCAAACAGGGACAAAAAATTAATGTTAACCTAGCTGAAGAAAGATGGGGTTTTCCTTGATAAGCTTCAAATCTAGGGTTTAAGAGAACAAGAAAACTCTCTTCATGTATTTCCTCAAGGTGTTGTTTCAATGGAAGGATAAATGGTAATAAAACACTGAAAAACTACATCAATTATTAAATAATTCAAATTCTCTTGGTTGTACAATGGAATTCCTATAAATTGACTTAAGATTGTGTAGGTCCAATTTTTATGGTTCCATTGAGGGAGACCTTTGTCTCCCATATCACGTTTTGGAAATGGGAATAAATTAAAGAGGTTACTACTCCCCTTTGATCTTTAAAGGAGTGGAGCTACATTCAACACTCATTCTATGGTAGGCACATTGAAAAAACTTGATTAAAGAAGTGCAGGGAGACCCTATAAAATCCACCTTATCTCACAACACGTGGCACAACAATTTACCACATAGGGGTATAAATTTAATATTTGTGAATGTCATTGTTTTGATTAATTGACTATGCTTCCAATATCCTTATTTCTTTGAAATCATGTCTAACCTATGTTATTTACCTACAGGTTTAAGGAAGGAAACGAGATGTTGGTCTATGCAAGGGGATTGGGCTTTCTTATGGAGCTCACATGACAAGGATTTCCTCTAGCAAGCAAGGTGGTCCCTTAAAATCTTCAGGAACCTCGAAATAGACTCAAAGGAACCTAAAAACTGCATTATTGCAGTAGTTGGGAAAAAAGCATTATAGGATTTCCAAGAACCCTCTGCATCCTCCTTTTCTCCTTGATCGTAATGTTAATGTTGCTCACCATTATTTTAGTAGCAATGCGAAGAGTGATTTGACCATGTAATAGTCATTAGGCCTAAGAAATAAGTGAGTAAGCTCAAGGGTCATGGGGGAATATGAAAAGTCACAGCAGGTCAAGGGTCACAGTAAGTGAACAATCACCTTATCTCTACAAATGTTCCCTCATGCCTCATTAGCAGGGACTTTAGCACTTTACTTGAGGCTAGGATTAGATAGATTATTTTTTCTGAGAGGTAGAGGCACTAAAATCTTGGTATATAGAAGAGTGAGTTGTAGTAAGAATATGGTTTTGGATTGGGAAATGATTTAAGTAGCCCATGTTCCAGTGTTAGGTTTGACCAAGTTGCAAGATATGTACTTTAATTTGAAGCAACAATAATTAAATTTTCTCCATGTTCAACACTAATTCCCATGCTTACTCATGGTGGTTGTATTAGTTGTACGCTATTTTTACTGTATTTTTATGTTGGATTTCATATACATAATATTTTTTGGAAAGATTCATAGTTGTTGCATGTATTTTTTCTTTCGGGTCTGTGTTTTCTTCTTCCTCTCCATGTCGGTGATATATTGTGAACTACTTTGAGATTAACTTCTGGAATGTTATTTTCATATGTTTCTGATTGGATTTTGGCTCGTTGATCTCTCTCATGGCATAATCCTTTTTACTGCTTAGACTTGTTTGTACCTCTTCATGTAGTTTCACAATCATGGGTTGATTTTGTTTCATTGTATGTGAATTTCACTATAGTCCCCACTTTGACACCTTCTCATTTGACAATCGAGAGTGGAAAAATTCATGGTGGAAGTTGGACCCACATACCAAATGGGGCTCCTATTCCAAACAATATGATGTCTAATTGGGACTTCACAAAGAGGATACCCCCTAGTTTTTGGCAGTACATTCTAGTCCGTCAACAAAATTGACTCTAGAAGGAGGTCCAAATGATAAGGTGAGCCCTTCAAGACTACATTTGGTCTCATATTTGTAGATGGATGCATCTTGAATCTATACCCCAGGTTTTTTTTCTTCCGAAAGCATTAACCTTTCAATCCAAGGGGAAATAATCTATCACTTGTCAGAAAGGAAGTTCGATACTGAGGGTTAAAAAACGATTTTGGGACATATACCTCAAGTTCCCTATCTATGTCACTCTAATATAATATATTGTAAATATGTCATTGGTAGTTTGTTTAACCTCATTCTCGAAGGTCATGTTAATCAATGATGTGACACATTACCTAGTGCTTCCATCCATTCATTTGAGCAACTCATCAATAAGCTCTGACAAGCCTTTTATAAGTATAATTTTCAATATTTTTTTGAAAGGGTAAATTAGCTTAGGATGATACCCAAAGTGTCTTTGGAGGGATTTTCACCTAGGTTTGTTCATATGTGCTTTGAATTTCCTGAAATATATTTTGATTGGGTGTATTTGAGGGAAAACCTTCACCATCTGGTTCACATTTCTTGGCAACACCTACAATATGAAACAAATAATGATAATCCGGTAGTTACAAGTTGTCCAGATATTTTCCCCAATCTTGTATTTTCTATCCATATAAGTAGGGAACAACTTCAAGCCACCGAGGAGGAAATTACTACTTGTGAAATTTCTCATCCTCCTTCTACTTTGTTACCTAATGAAGTTCTGGTAATAAATAGTTTAGATTATGAAGAATACTTGTAGGCAACTGAACCAACTTGTACCGCTTTTGAATCTCTCATACATCCTCTTGAATCTGAACCTGATGATCAAGTTGATATAACATCTCTCCTTATTGATGAAACCAAGCTCGAGTCCATGGAGCTTATGCCTCTGTCCATTCCTAAACTTCATTCACTAGTTGGAAATGACTTGGGTACTGTCTCAGATAAATTTTTATTGTCATAGAAAATCAACTAACCATGACATGCATGTAGGTTCATTGTTCCACATAAGGGTGATGTTTGACAATCACAATATGAGTATCTTGGATCAATTTTTCCTGCTCTCTTGCATTTGCAGTCTTTTAATGGTGAAGAAGAAGGCCTTACATCTCAGCCAACTGAAGAAGGTTCTCTAATGGATTCGTCTTCACTTCCAATCCAAGAAGATCCTTATGTGCCAGAAACCCATCCTAATTGAATTTGTGGCTTCAAAAAATTTCACACCATCGAAAACGTATTCACTCACACCTTTAAATATTTTCATTCCCATCCATCTATTGATCGTACAAAGCCACCAGAATTTGATGGTTCACATTTTAAATATTCAAGGACTCATGGAAGTTGAGGCGCTTCAACTTCTATTGAAGGTTATGTAAGGTTCTCACGATCCTGATGAGGACCCTGAAACAAGACAAACTAGGGTTTTTAAAGTTATCATTTTTATAGACCACACTCCTACCAACATCATCTTGCTGGATGCGAGTTCATTTTGGAAAGCCTCTATTTGAGTGATATTCCTTCGAGAAAAAAATTGAATCCTCTATCAACTGATATGCATCAACTTCTATCCATGCATTTGTTTTTTGAAGAGGGTACACTGGCCATTATCTCAAATATTCTTTACTGACACCTAACCAATGCGGATTGTAAATAGGAACTAGCATGTGATGTCTTACAATACACTATATGTGGGAGTACCAATAGTATAACCTCTCTCTTTCATGAGACTCTTTAGGTTGACTCATCTCATTCTTGGTATTCTAAATAATATAATATGTTGAAATTCCAACCTGTCAGTGTTCAAACATATGATCAAATCAACAACTCATTCACCGATAGATATCTTGTCACAACTAACCATGACCACGGGGATGCACCAATTGATATTACAAAACCACTGATATTTTACTGCCTATTGTTTGAAGGTTCAAATATTTTTCAGGATGGTGAGGCACTTCAAGTTCTGTTTATCGTTATGTTAGGTCCTCATGTCCTTGATAAAATCCATCAAAAACTTCAAACTAGGGTTTCTAAAATTAGGTTTTTTGCGCGTGAATCTTTCGATATCTTAGTTACACCTAGAAAAAAACCTTCTATTCAAATTAATCTAGTTCCTCATCATCAAAATCATGATGGGATTTCTAGCTGGTTTGAAGGATATTATCTAGAAAATGTATTTTCAAGTAGGCAGTGTCTTGCCTCACTTTCACTGAATTTAGGGTTATGCATGAATGGATGTGTGTCATGGCTGAACAATAATATATTTCAAGTATATCATTTTATTTACCAGGATTGGATTGCAGTTTGGCTTGAATGATCTTTTATGGTATGTTTTCGTGTAAGAAGACATGAAATTCTTATTGTTGTGCATGCTTCATAGGTAAGATATGGCATTGTTGCAAAATTATTCATGTTGGTTCTAATTGCGGAAATATTTGTTCTCGTATCTCGGGAAATTTTGCGATGGATATATTGGAAGTATGGTTTCACATAACCAAACCTCCTCTCTGGTTAAAATAGGGTTTTAGGGTTTAGAATAGTTATGTCTTAGGTTATTTTTATTTCTTTATTAAGGTTTGCTTCTTGGTATTTTCTTTATGGTTTAAATATGCCTTGTTGTGTTTTCTTTATCATGATTGATCAATTGATGGATGACATTAGGAATTTAAGCTTGCACTCTTATTCTTGCACTACTCATTGTTGCATGGCATTCATGAAATATCTTCATATGCATTCCATTGGTATTTTCATTGTAATTGGATGGTTTATGTTGGAACACCTAATCCTACATGAGTAGGTGTGGAATGCGAAAAGTCACAATGGAGTCCAAGTGACCTTGGAATGTGAAACCAAGAGTCACACCATTGTATTATAAATGTACATCATGTATAATGGAAAAATAAGAAACCCTCATGCTTATCTTTCATTGTGTGTTGAGTCTCTTGTGTGTGTGTGTTTATTCTTCTCATACACCATGTGTGTGTTTTAACATGGTGTTTAACATGGTATTGGAGCGGGCGATTGCTAGCCCTGCTCCAAATTGAGTGAGCCATTTGTGTTTATGGCATGTGCATATCTGCAAAAATTCTTGACATTTTTGTAGCACTCAGAGTTTCTGCAACAGTTTTTTTGCTGCCATTCAGAAGTGTTTTGAAGAGGAGCTGCATTTAGAAATTGGCAGCATTCAAGCATTGGCTTTGAAGAAAGGCAGCACTGCCCATCTGAAGGTTTTCATTTTAATTTTTCTCTGCAATTTCTTCTTATTAAAATATGAAATTTGAAGAGCTGCTGGATATTATTTAAATTGGGTTTCTGAAGAAGTTTCTGGAAAATTCTGAGTTTTCTATTGAAAATTTCATCATTTCTGCATTTTCTTTTGTTGGGCCACTAGAGAAATTTCTGAGTTTTGTTTGCTGAAAATTTCCGAATTCTACAGTGTCAAATTCTATGTCGCTGAGATATTTCATTGCATAGAATTCTGCTATACATTTGTAAAATTTCTGCTGAAAACTCTACAAATTTCTCTCACCTCTCTACTGTTATATTAAAAATAAAATAAAAAATAAAAATAAATTCTGCAACATTTTTGGTCTTCATCCCTCACCACTCTGCAACTCAAACCCCATGCAGACTCACTTCTCCCTCGCCCCTATTAAATCTTGCACATTCAATAAAATAAAAATAACAAAAATTAAAATAAAATAAAATAAAATCTCTGCACTTCCCAACGCTCATACGCTCCCCTCTCTGTGTTATTCCCTACCTTACAACCCTACCCCAAAACCCTTCTCGGCCCCCCTCCTATCCTATCCGCATACCTCACTGCGCCCTTACACCGCCCTCTCCACTTGCTCCAAACCCTGCGGCTCTCCCTACCCCGCGGCCTACCTGCAACTATCGACACCCTTACACCCTGCTCTACCACGACCCGTCTCCATCACAACGCCTCCTACGCCACGTCCCAGCTGCTATACTTTGCTCTCCCCACACACATACGCTTCTCTCCCTCCATAAACTAACAGCCAACCTCTCCATTGCACTACAGCCCGCCCTCACATCAACAGTCGCTCTCTCATTCCATTTGACTCCCTCCATTCCATTCTGCCCTTCCCTAAAATTTCATTTTTTATTTTAAAATCCTTTAATAATGCCGCCCATCCCTTTTAAATTCTGTTTTATTTATTTTTAAATTTTTTAAATTACTCCCATATAATACGACACCCCCCCCCCTCCCCCCCCATGTTAATTTTAATTTAATAACCTGCCCTCCCGTATAAAAACGACTTCCCACCCATTTTAAAATTCATTCTCCTTTAATTAATCCCATTCCCCTCCCTTTTAAAATAATAATCCCCTCTCCCCTTTTAAATAAATTTCCCTCTCCCCTTCCATTTTAAATTTTACTTCAAAATATTTCATAATCCCTTTTCCTTTTAAATTCAAACTTTTAATTCCCTCCATTTTTAATTATTCCCATTTTTTAATTAATTTTTAATTAATTAATAAAATAAAATAAAAAATTGTAGAGAGAGAGAAGGAAATGACATGTGAGCACATGGACTATACTGAGAAAATTGCAGATTTGACATTTTATGATTTGTGGCTTATATAAGGGTGATTTTTTGAAGAAATTGACATTTGAAGAGAAGATTGCCATCATTGAAAACAACTATTTGAAGAAGAAAATTCAGCTGCCATAAAAATATTCTTGCACGTGTTTTCAGCTGCACCTTTACAAATATTTTGCAGAGATATGTATTGAGCTAACAATGCATTTTGAGTGGAATTTGCCTCTTCATTCATAGTTGGAATCAGTGAATTTGAGTTGTTGATGTAAGTCATTGTTGATTGCCCTCCATCATTTGAGGAGCAGACTTTGTACTTGAGATTTCCATATTTGGAAGTTCTTTTGAGTCATTTGTATTTCTTGTTGCATCACATTGTAAATGGGTGTATTTTCGGTTGAAGCTGACACCCTTTCATTTTTTATCCTAAGTTGTTGAAAATGGCTAAAATCAATGAGGCATTAGAGTTGTTAAAAAACCTTATTCATTCCAATGTTGATGACATGATAAAAATGAGCAAGCATGCTCTTTGTAACATTCAAAATTTTTTTGCTAGATGCACAAGAAAATATTGAGTTTTGCAGTTGGAAACTTAGCTTCAGCAAGCTGAACTTCAGCAAAAGAGTCGCCATTCTGAACCTGTTTCTGTTCAGAAGATTGTGAAGGACTCTCATCAGAAGAAAGAAGATAAAGTTGTAGTTGATCCACATTTAGTACCTTGTACTAGAGCAGATGTACATGCAGATGCATCAGTTCAACCTGCACTTCTCAAGCCCATTATCAGACCTTGGGAAGAGCTTGTCCACAACAAGCACCGAACTAGTCTTGGATATGACAAGGATGTGTCCTTTCATATTCCGGACTACACCAAGCCCATCACATTTCAGAGTGCCGGATTCATGTATGAAAGTTCACCTGCAGCTATTCTAGATCCTTCTCAACAACAACAACATATTGAAAAATGCCAACACTGTGATCGAGTTGTCCATATGAAAGATCACTGTTTTTATCTTCATCCATGCAAGCACTGTGGTCAGCACACCCATTCTTAAGATAGATGCTTCAGACACAAGCCTCCTGCAAAAACCAAGATTCATCTTGGATGGATCGCTTCTTGGCAATGGGCATCAGCAGCTAAGAAGATGTTTAAGTCACATGTCAGAACTTGTTCAAGAATATTGAGCAAACTTGCAGTTGAGTTTTCGCCATCATCTCACCTTGTCCCTGACAGGAGGGAAAATGGTGGTCATGTACAAGCTTTGACGTTAGCTCAAGTGAGCCTAAGCCACAATCTCGCATTCCATGTTTAGAGTTGTAGCCAACAGTTCAAGCGAGCCTGAGCCACAATTCGTCATTCCAAATTTAGAGATGTAGCCAGAGACACGGATGCCCATGAGCATGCCTTTGGTTGGTGGATAACCTTGAACCATCATCTTTGGTTGGTGGATAACCTAAAACCATCACAGGTAGTAGACCTCCCTTCTTTTAGGTCGAAGGTCTCCCTTTCATATATGAGGAACACTTCCTCTAGCAGAAGCCTTCAGCTTAGCAGCCTTCAGCTTCTTGGCAGCTTTGGTTGAGTTCTAGGAAATTCTTCAAAGCATTCCAGAGTTTTTGGTAATCCTAAAACCATCATAGGTAGTAGACCTCCGTTATTTTAGGTTGAAGGTCTCCCTTTTTTATGAGGGACAATTCCTCTAGCAGAAGCTTTCAGCTTCTTGCCAGTTTTGGAAGAGTTCCGGGAACTGCAACAAGTTTTACGTTCCAGTGTTGGTGGTCATCCTTAAACCACCTCTTTTTTCCAACATTTCAGAGAGTTGATTCAGCCCAAGTGCTGCCATGTATACTTTGCAGATTTGTATTACAACTCTTTTCTTGGACTCACACATACCCCTTCGGATTAAGGGGGGATGTTGGAACACATAATCCTACATGGGTAGGTGTGGAATGCGAAAAGTCACAATGGAGTCCAAGTGACCTTGGAATGTGAAACCAAGAGTCACACCATTGTATTATAAATGTACATCATGTATAATGGAAAAATAAGAAAGCCTCACGCTTATCTTTCATTGTGTGTTGAGTCTCTTGTGTGTGTGTGTTTATTCTTCTCATACACCATGTGTTTGTTTTAACATGGTGTTTAACAGTTTATTCCTTGCATTTAAATAGAATTTCATTGCACTATATCCCCTCTTGCTACATTACATTTCTTGCATAGCATACGCTAGCTGATGACCTAGCTTGGCATTTCTCCTCTATGTTGGATGCCACTGCATGAGCCTTCGATCCTTTGATGCTATGAATGAAAGTTATTTTGGACTATCTTCCCTCTTAAATTTATGATATTTCATGACTTATGTGTTTTGTGATGTTTGCTAGAAACCTATTTCAATGTATACTTAAATCAATCCAATAAATTATTCCTTGAGTTCTCGCTATACTCATAATTTTATTACTATTTCTTGTAACAATTTAAGTTTTTGTTGGGGAATGCTCAACTCTATGAACAAAAGAGCCTCTGATATTTAAATATCAACTCAATAATCGTTAGTTATGGCACAAAAATAGGTCATTTTTCTATTGTATTGGAATTTTGTCTATAGCCTCCCACCCCACATGCTGGAAGCCTCTAATCGCATTTGAGTTGTCATTAGGGATGACCTTGTGCTTGTTTGGGTCCAATTTTAGTTCATCTCCTTTTTGCCATGCCCAGGTAAAATCTTCCCACACTGTCAGCATCCATATATCATTGCGCCGAGAGGCGCATCTACAGCCCAATATGACCCCGATGTCAGGTGGGTCATGTCCTCATACAAAATGTCGGCTTAAGTTTTAAATTAAAAAAAAAAAAAAAAAAAAATCTCATTGTGGTAGAACATATATCAATTTGTAATACAATTATGTATTATTTATATAATTTGAATGGATAGTAAATTATATATGTGAATTTGAATGGATCATAAATTTACCTTTAACAAAATAAATTACCACATTCAATTTCCAAATTAAGTAAAATTTTAAACATCTTTACTCTTTACTAAAGTCAATACCATTTCCTAAATAAAATGAAAAGAGTTAATTCAACACAAACAATCAAAATCCAAAATATTTTAATATTTCTTTTAATTAAATATTTGTAAAATGAATTTATACTTACTCTAGAGCTATGGTAAATAAATAAAAAATATATATAAACTAGATGTATGGTAAATAAATAAAAATTCTTTTTACATTTATTCCATAAACCTTTTTATATTTAAAAAAACTTTAAAAAGAGGTTTTATTTAGATGAAGCCTATGGGACAAATTAATATTGATACCATGGGCCAAATACCATGGGTAAATAAATAAATATAAAAGAGGTATAAACAAGTATGATAAATAAATAAATAAATATAAAATAGATATAAAGAGGTATGGTAAATAAATAAATATAAGAGGCATAAAGAGGTAAGGTAAATAAATAAAAATATATAAAATAGGATTATAAATAAAAATCTAATTATATGAAAAGCCTATGGGCCAAATACCATAGTAAAGAAAAGGGGTATGGTAAATAAATAAAAATATAAATAAACTAGAGGTATGGTAAGTAAATAAACCTCTTTTCATATTTACTCCATAATCTGCTTTATATTTACCAATATTTATGTTCATTAGTTTACATAAATAAGAAGAAATAGAGAGAGGGAGAGTGATAAGGGAGAGATGGAGAGAGAGTGTGTATGTTTAGGGGTGAGATAAAGAGCCAAAGTAAGATGTATGGAAAGAAGGGGGGAGAGAAGAAGTGAGAAGGAGAGACGGACGTATATAGTAATGTAGTTGGAGAGAGAGAGGGGTGGAAAGAGAGAGAGAAAGAAAGGGATGGGGGAAGAGAGAGGATTATAGAGAGAGAGAGAGAGATATGGGGGAAGAGAGAGGGTTGAAGGGAAAAGAGAGAGAGAAAGGTGGGAGAGAAAGGGAGAGAGAGGAAGAATGAGAGAGAGGAGAAGAGTGATGGGGGAAGAGAGAGTATTGGAGAGAGAGAGATATCAGGGAAGAGAGAGGGATTTAAGGGAGAGAGAGAGAGAGAGGAAGGACAAGAGAGAGGACTTGAGAGAGAGGAGGAGAGAGGGATCGATGAGAGAGATGGAGTTGGAGGGGGAGAGATGTAGGAAATAATAAATATAGAGAGTGAGAGGTGGAGAGAGAGAAGGAGTGACAAGGGAGAGACAGAGAGACAACGTGTATGTTTGGGGTTGAGATAAAGAGACAAATAAGGAGATATGGAGATAAGGGGGGAGAAGGAGATATAAGGAGAGAGGGAGGGATATAGTAACATAGTTGGTGGGTGAAGAGAGAGAGAGAGGGAGAGAGAGATGGGAGAGAAAGCGAAAGAGAGGAAGGAAGAGAGAGGATGTGAGAGAGTGGAGAGAGGGAGGGAAAGAGTGATGGACTTGGAGGGGGAGGGGGAGAGAGGTAAGAAGAAAGAAATATAGAGAGAGAGTGAGTGATTGATAAGGAAGATGGAGAGAGAGGGAGAGAGGGGGAAGATAGTGATATAGATGGAAGGTGAAGAGAGGGAAGAAGAGAGAGATGGGGAGAGGAGGGGATTGACAAAGATATTGATATATATGGATTGTGAGAGTGTGTGTGTTTAGGGGGGTGAGATAGAGAGACAGAAAATAAGAGATGGAGGGGGATATAGATATGGATGGAGGGTGGAGAGAGGGAAGAATATTTCTCACACTATATGGATTGATATAAGTGGAGATGGTGATTTATAATCCTATTTGATTATTTTCACTATATGCATCGATTTTAGTGTAGATATTTATTTCTGATGATATTTGATTACTTGCACTAGATGCATTGATTTCAGTGTAGGTGGTGATTTCTAATACAATTTGATTGATTGCACTGAATTTGTTGATTTCAATTTAGATGTCGATTTATAATTATATTTTATTACTTGCGCTAGATGAATTGGTTTCAATGTAGATGATTTCTAATCCTATTTGATTGTTTGCACTAAATGCATTGATTTCAATGTAGATGGCGATTTCTAATCTTATTTGATTGCTTTGAGTAAATGCATTGATTTCAGTGTAGATGTTGGTTTCTAGAGAGAGAGAGAGAGAGAGAGAGAGAGAGTGATAAGGAAGATGGAGAGAGAGGGAGAGAGGACAAAAGGAGGAAAGAGAGATATTAATGGGGGAGAGGGAGAGAAGGGGAAGATAGAGATATAGATGGAAGGTGAAGAGAGGGAAGAAGAGAGAGATGGGGAGAGGGGGTGATTGAAAAAGAGATTGATATATATGGAGTACGAGAGAACGTGTGTTCAGGGGGGTGAGATAGAGAGACAAAAAATAATATATGGAGGGGGATATAGATATGGATGGAGGGTGGAGAGAGGGAGGAATATTTCTCGCACTAGATTGATTTATATAAGTGGAGATGGTGATTTCTAATTGTATTTGATTATTTGCACTAGATGCATTGATTTTAGTGTAGATATTTATTTCTAGTGATATTTGATTACTTGCACTAGATGCATTGATTTCAGTGTAGGTGGTGATTTCTAATACAATTTGATTGCTTGCACTGAATGTGTTGATTTCAATTTAGATGTCAATTTATAATTATATTTGAATACTTGCACTAGATGACTTAATTTCAATGTAGATGACTTCTAATCCTATTTGATTGTTTGCACTAAATGCATTGATTTCAGTGTAGATGGCGATTTCTAATCCTATTTGATTTCTTTGAGTAAATGCATTGATTTCAGTGTAGATGTTGGTTCCTAGAGAGAGAGAGAGAGAGTGTGAGTGATAAGGAAGATGGAGAGAGAGAGAGAGAGAGAGAGGACAAAAGGAGGAAAGAGAGATATTAACGGGGGAGAGGGAGAGAAGGGGAAGAGAGGGAAGAAGAGAGATATAGGGAGAGAGGGTGATCGACAAAGAGAATGATATATATGGAGTGCAAGAGCGTGTGTTTTTAGGGGGGTGAGATAAAGACAAAAAAAAGAGATGGATGGGGATATAGATATGGATGGAGGGTGGAGAGAGGGAAGAATATTTCTTGCACTAGATGGATTGATTTAAGTGGAGATGGTGATTTATAATCCTATTTGATTATTTGCATTAGATGCATCGATTTTAGTGTAGATATTTATTTCTAATGATATATGATTACTTGCACTAGATGCATTGATTTCAATGTAGGTGATGATTCCTAATACTATTTGATTGCTTGCACTAGATGCATTGATTTCAATGTATATTATTCCTAATACTATTTGATTGTTTGCGCTAAATGCATTGATTTCAGTGTAGATGGTGATTTATAATCCTATTTGATTGCTTTGAGTAAATGCATTGATTTTAGTGTAGATGTTGGTTTCTAATATTATTTGATTGATTGCATTAGGTGCATTGATTTCAATGTATAAGTTATTTTCTAATCTTATTTGATTGCTTGCATTAAATGCATTGATTTCAATGTATATGTTGATTTATGATTTGATGTAATTGGATATATGATGGCACATTAATATTAAAGTGATTGGATTAACAATATGCATTGATTTTAGTGTAAGCACAAAAAGTTATTAACAATGTAGATTGATTTTTGTGTTATAGTAATTTAAGCTATTAATAGTGGAGAGCAAGAGAGACAAGGTATCATGTTTACTACAACAGATCGAGCTAAAGATTTAAATGGTTTACGATTTAAATTTTCTTTTTCATATAATTGATATGAAAAGATAACAAAACTAACAAGGGAGGAAATAAGAATAGTAGAAGAAAATAGTTTGAGATTGATTGTAACATGAGTACGTTCTTATTATTCACATTTTCTATCTTTCAACACTATTATTGTCACTTTGCATTAAAAAAAAATATTTCATCATTTTTCATCATTATAGTTCTTGACAATAATTATCATCTCAATGAACTAAGGTAACTAAGAAAATTTAAAATTAAAATGACCAAGTTAATCTCAGAAATATTTAGCATATTTAAAATGATTATATTAATATTTGATATATTTACATATTCCTGATAAAATTAATCATATCTTTGATAGATTTTCCTTGGCAGACTGAAACCAGCCTAGATGCAGAGTTAGATAGATCTAGGCTGGTGATAAATTGGCTACATAGGAGACTTCTGGGTTAGATGCAAAACCCCTTCGGATATCTGTCATTATGCATACAATCAAGTATCGAATGAAGCTTTATTTCTTTTCCATGTCAAGAGGCATACCGATTCTAAGATTGGGTGATGTTTTGGTGTATCCCTGAGAAAATTCAGTACCAAGTTATCGATCCATCAGGATGGGTCAGACTTCCATGGCTCACCACCACTCCAATATGCCGTGTGCCCCTTTTAGGATGGATTCAATACACTCCTCGATACAACAGTGCATTCCTCTTCCTTCTATTTTCTTCCATCACTGAGAAAGTATATCTGCTTAGCAGAGAGATATATATATTCCTTTTAGGTCATAGTTCTGGTGAGGAGGTCACAAGGTCAGAGAAGGGTGAGAGTCCCACCGGTTTTTGGTCTTAACAGGCGCGACCCTGTGACCTAATGACTCAGGGAGAGGTCTAGTAGACGCACTGGGGGATAAGTGACATTTGCAGGCCATATGTCTGAGGCTCCAAAATGTGACCTGACAAACTTGGACGATATTCCAACCTACATAAGTCACTCACTTGTAACTTCCAGATTTGTTGTGTTTTTAACATTTTTGGTGCCATCACGAACATTCAACTGCGATTTTGAAAATTAGAATGTTGAACCTGGCGAAATGATCTTGTTCAAGTAATATTCGGAAGCAGGTGATTTACACAGTATTATTGTTTCTTTGCATCATTGTATTGGTGTTTATCAGTTAATAAAATTCGTACTCCAACACGTCTAGAGAACGTTATTTATATGACTTGCTTTCGATATGGTCTGCAAGCTCCAAATTGCTTTGATTCCAATCATTATTACAGCAAAGAATTAAACCTAGTATCTTGAAAATTAACGCATTCTCATTCCTGAGAAGAATGTGTAAAAATTAAACCCTTTCTCTTCATGATGTCAGAGCGGTGTCGTCCAGAGTATTACTTATTTCATCTACCATTAACTACGATAATAGACACATCCAGGAAGCTTGATTGAAATTATTCTGATCATTCGAGTGTTGGCTCTACTTACTGCATGTTGTTTCTTGCCTCACCCTTTAAGTACGTCCACTTACAACGTGCCACACAAGTTCTGTTCAGAATTTTCCATACTGTGAAAGAAAGAGCATTCCCAGGAGCATGTATCACAGGCTCAGATATTATGCCCAGTTAACATTTTCAGATAGGAGGGTAAATTGCATCTCTAATGTGGGAGGCAACTGTTTAAGAACTGCAAAACTATGACTTCGAACAACTCAATCCCAAGTCGCGTTTGTTCCGACTTTGACAATCTCCACAACAATTTGTCTTTCCTGATTTTGCGGTAGAGGCACATGTCTCTGGCATTCATGGTATTCATCAAGAGCTGAATACGTTCAGTACACATTCATATCTCCCACGAAATTACCTCTGACCATACTATCTCTCAATAAATCAGGTTCGAAGGTGCACGTGTGCCCATGGAATCACTCTTTTGGTCCTCAATTTAGTCAAGTCTTGGTCGTTAAACTGCTTCAACATGTGCAAAACATCCTCTTTGATAACTATATCCAATGGTATGTTGAGTCGACTCTCCCGTGCTGACCTTTAAACATACTTTCCTCACCCTTTACCACTTATGCTCCATGCATCGCTTTGGAAAGCATGCTAGCTTTATGGTGGCCACTTGGATCTTAATTATTGTCAGCAATGATTCCCTTAAAACCCTTAAAACACAAAGGCATGAATAATATTTAAAATAAACACCTACCATGCCATGTATCAACAATATGCCTTGTCCTATGAAATGTTGTTCTTTACAAAGCCTCATGAAGCCAACATTTTATATTTTTAGATAATCTTTCCTCCATAAGTGGCGTATGTTTAACCTATTATTCAATTTCATCCTTCTTCATTCAATATGTGCCCAATGCAGCTGCATTTAAGTCCCTCTAAAGAAAATGGAAGAAACAATTAAAATAATGAGAATAATTTAATCTACACGTGATAATAAAATTGTAACTAAGTTATATGAGTAGAATAAGAGATGCTCAAATCCGAAAATTAGCTCAGCATTTAGGTGCTTTAATGGACTTATGATCTGCAAGTGATTTATGTGATTCCAAAGGCAATGGTGTAGCTATAGAGCATGGGCCTTGAAGAACTAGTGAACACGTGATATTAAGAGTGAGGATCTTTATTCATGTCAATATAGGGTTTCAAGGGTGTGAGGATAATATAGCATTATTACGACCATAGTCAACATGTAGAGATGGAGGGAAACGACCATGGACCTAGGGTGATATGACATGCAATGATTTGTTCGATGATGCCAAGTGATATCAATGAGAATGCGTCCTCTGGTTACGTGAATTAGGTTTCAAATTGAGGAGAGGCTCTCCCTTAACAATTTATAGTTTCTCCAAAACCCTAGTATGGTCAATTATAATGAAATCCATATCAAAGTATTGTCTACCCTCACATGGTGCCACCATGTTTAAAAGGAAAATTTGGCATGGTTAAACTACGAAGTCATGGGAAAGTGATCAAACCTCCAAAACCCTAATGCAATGGTAGGGTAAATGCAGGATATAAAACATGAACAATGAATGAAATATATATCGCAATATTGTAGGGGTGAGTGCATTGACAAGGTATGATAAGACGAATTCATGGGTATATTAACCAATCAAAAATCAGATCATAACCTTAATGGCTTGAGGTGAGCAGAGGGGGACCCAAAATTTTGAATATTACCAAATTATGGGTTTTGTTGTAGCGAATACAATAATTACTGAACGACTGGTAGAATCCAGCATCTGTGCCAACAACCCTACAATAGTTTGAGTCTAAAAAATGATGCAAGGGGATATTGAACAATCACTATGGGTACCTTTTGTGTTACCTTGGCCATTACAAATATGCCTTCCCTTTGTGTCTCAGCTTGGTCCTGCTATTCAGTAAACACCCAATTAGAATTTCACACATGCTAGTAGTTGATGATGATGAAAAGAACAAGGAAGAGGGCTTATTACATTCAAAATTTTTAAAACAAGTTTCTAGTTTTGTTGTGCTACCATCAGGCCTAGATTGTACCCCGGTGGAGTCACTTCAAGAAATCATAAATGTTGCTTCACTTCCAGCGAGCCTGGTCAGTACCTCAGAGGATTTGTTGCATTACCTCTCTATGTGGGATGAATTTCTCGATCCTTTACCCTTTATTTAATTTCATTGTATTTTATGTGCACATTGGCACTTATTATTGGATGTTCATTTTGCTAAGGCGGATGAGGGATAAAAAATTATTTTATGGGCAAGATAGGTTGTTTCTTTTTGGATATAAAATGAAGAAAAAAAAATTATTTAGGTTTTCCCTCATGCTAATATTCCACATCTCTTGTCCCGCCAATAGGTGAACCATGAAAACAAGTCATTGAGATATTCAAAACCATGTTGATAACAAGATTCATGTTATGGGTATAGGTCATTCAAACTGATTAGGGTTTCCCACAAGAGACATGCTCGTATTTTCCTTGACAATGACCTATAATTGTATGAAATATTTCCAATATGTAACTTTGATGACCAATTCTAAGATAATATACCTCTTGGAGTAACCATCACAACTACACACAATCATTAGCCTAGTTAGGGTTTCAACATTAGGGAAAACTGACTAAGGGAAGCTCTTCTAGAGTTTCAGCATGTGCAAATAGGTCAAAGAAGCTTGCTTAGGGTTTTAGCATGTGCAAGAAGATGTAAGAAATATATGCTTTCATACACGCAAAACATTATGGATGGATTCATAGTTGTTTCATGTATGTTTTTATTTCGAATCTTTGTTTACTTATTCCTTGCCATGTAGGTGATCTATGGTGAACTAATTTGAAATTAGATTCTCACATGTTCTTGTTTATGTATGTATGATTGGGTTTTGGCTCAATGATCCCTCTCATGTCATACCCATTTGTATTGTTTTTGAGACTTCTTTGTATCTCTTCCTATAGTTTTTCAATCTTGCACTAATTTTGTTTCATGATTTGGGAATTTCACTCTTGTCCCCACTCGGACACCTTCTCGTTTGAGAGCCGAGAGAAAAAACAATCACGGTTGCAGTCATGCCCACATACTGTATGGGGCTCCTATCTCAAAAGGTGTGAGGTCTAATTGGCACTTCACACTAGGAAGACCCCCTAGTTGTTTGTTGTACATTCCAGCCCGTCAAAAAAATTGATGCTAGAAGGAGGTCCTAATGAGAAGTTGAGCCCTTAGAGCCTACATTTATTCTCTTATTTGTAAATGGCTTCCTCCCAAATCTTTATCCTGGGTTGTTTTTTTGAAAACATTAACCTTTCGGTCCTTGGGGGGGGGATCTATCACTTGTCGCAGTGGCATTTTGGTGGCGAGGGTCAAACAATGGTTTTGGGACATATGCTTCAAGTTTTGTATTTTTATCACTCTCATAGAATACATTGTAAATATGTCATTAACAGGATTTTTACCCTCACGCTTGAAGGTCGTGTTAAGAAATGTTTCCACACATTACCTACCGCTTCCATCCATTCATATGAGAAACTCACCAGCAAGCTCTAACATGCATTTGAGAGGTATGATTTTCAAGATGTTTTTGAGAGGGTAAATCAACTTAGAATGAAGCTCGAAGAGTCATTGGAGGATTTTGCTGGTAGGTTTTTTCATTTGTGCTCTGAATTTCCTAAAAGAGAAGTTGGTTGGGTGTATTTGAGGGAAAATTTTCACCAATTGGTCCACATTTCTTGGAAACACTTGCAATTTCAAACAAATATTGATCCTTATGAGCATCATGATAATCTGCTAGTATTATCTTGTCCCTAATATTATCTTTCCTATCTCTCTTATTTGATAACAACTTCAAGCCACCGAGGAGGAAATTACTGCTTGTAAAATTTCTCATCCTCCTCGTGATTTGTTACTTAATGAAGTTCTAGTCATAAATATTTTAGATCATGAAGAATGCTTGCAGGGAATTGAAAAAACTTGTACCTATTCTGAATCTCTCATACATCATGTTGAATATGAACATGAAGATCAAGTTGACATAAGATCTCTCCATGTTAATGACACCAAGGTCAACTGATATAAAATCTACGGATCATGACATGCATGTAGGTTCATTGTTCCCTCTAGATGATATGACATGAGATTCCTGGTATGATTGGTGCCCCTTCATATGAACTGTCTCATCCATTACACCCTAATTTATTTCATGGGTCCACTATACTAGTGGTTTCTGCAAATAATTCTAATATTTATCTCGCCGGTGTTGTTGTCCATCATCTACATGAGGGAAATGTTTCATAATCACCGTATGAGGATGTTGAATCTCTTTTTATTTCTCTCTTCCATCCATAGCCTTTGACAGGTGAAGAAGAAGGCCTTATGTCTTGACCAATTCAAGAAGGTTATCTTATTGATTCCTATTTACTTCCAATCCAAGAAGAGACTTGTGTGTCAGATACCCAACATGATCGAATTTATGGCTTCAATGACTGTCACACCATCGAAAACATATTCGCTCACATATTTGATGATTTCCATTGACACCCATCTATTGATACTAAGAAGCCACCAGAATTTCATGATTCACATTTCGAAGATTCAAGGACTCATCATGAAGTTGATGCACTTCAGCTTCTGCTAATGGTTATGTCTGGTTCCCACGATCCTGATGAGACCCCTGAGCCAAATAAAATTAGGGTTTTTGAAGTTAGGGTTTCTTCACACCATGCTCCTATCAGCATCATCTTGCCACATGCGAGATCATTTTGGAAACCCTCTGATTTGAGTGATGTTCATCCGAGCATAAAATTCTGTCCTCTATCACCTAATATGAATCATCCTCTATACCCTAATTTGTTTGTTGAAGAGGGTACAATAGCCATTGTGTCAAATATTTTTGACTACCGCCTAGCTGATGTGGATTTTTAACATGAGCAAGCACATGATGTGTTACAATCAACTATATGTGGGAGTACCAATCGTCTAACTTCTCTCTTTCTTGAGACTCTTCTGGTTGATTCACCTCACTCTTTAGAATCTAAATAATTTAATCTATTGAACTACCAACCTGTCAGTGTTCAGACATCTGATCAAATCAACAAGTTATTCACTTCTAGATGTTTTGTCACAACTAACTATGACCACAGGGATGCCCTATTTTATCTTACAAAACCACTGATATTTGATGATCTATTGTTTGAAGGTCTATAGATCTGTTAATACAGTGAAGCACTTCAGCTTGTGATGATGGTTATGTTAGGTCTTCGCATCTTCAATGGTGTCCATGGAAAAATTCGAACTATGTTTTTTGAAATTAGGGTTTTTACGCTTGAATCTTTCGATATCTAGGTTACACCTAGAAAAAATACCTTTTTTCAAATTCCTCAAGTTTCTCATCCTTGAGGTCATGATGGGATTGCTAGTTGCCTTGAAGGATCTTATCTAGAAAATGTATTTGCAAGTAGGAAGTGTCTTACCTCAGTTTCGCTAAATTTAGGGTTTGCATGAATGGATGTGTGTCATGGATGGACGATAATATATTTCAAGTATATCATTTTCTTTACAAGGAATTTATTGTAGTTTTTCATGAAGGGTATTTTCTGGCAATTTTTCTTGTAATAAGACATGACCTTCTTGCTCTTGTGCATGTTTCACAAGTAAGCTTTGCTGTTGTTGCACAATTGTTCATGTTGGTTCTAATTACGGACATATTTGTTCTTGCATATCGAGAACTGCTACAATGGCCGCATTGGAAGTCTGATTTCACATAATCAGACCTCTTCTTTGGTTAAATTAGGGTTTAATGGTTTATAATAGCTATATTTTAGGTTTTTCTTCTTAATTTGTTGATTAAGGCTTACTTCTTAGCAGTTTATTTATGGTCTAAATATACGTTGTTGCACTCATATTATTTCATTACTCATTGTTGCGTGGCATTCACGAAATCTCTCCATATGTATTGAATTGGTCCTTTCATTGTAATTGGATGATTTCTTCCTTAAATTTACATAGTATTTCATTGGACTATAGTCCCTACTGTTGTGTTACTTTTCTTGCATAGCATACACTAGCCGATTACATAGCCTTCCATTTTTCCTCTATGCTGCATGACACTGCATCAGTATTCATGAACCTGGAGCCTTCGATCCTTTGATGCTATAAATGGCTTTCTTACACCTTCTTCTCACATGTTGAAACCCTATAATAGCTTACCTTAGTCACCTTGCCCTAATTTTGAAACCTTAACCCTAATTATTGTGTGTAGTTGTGATGGTTACTCCAAGAGGTAGCTTCTGTTAGAACCGGTCATCAAAGTTACATCGTGGACATATTTCCTACGAGTATGAGCCATTAGCAAGATAAATACCAATAGGTTACTTGTGGGAAACCCTTATAATTTTGAATGACATATACCCATAGCCTAAATATTGTGCTTAACATGGTTTTGAATATATAAATGACATATTTTCAGGGTTCACCTGTTAACTCACTAAGATAATTAGACACTTGGCATGAGGGAAAACCTAAATCAGAATATATTTCAGTTTCTTTCCAATAATAAATAGCCTCTCGTTCTCGTAAAATAAGTCATGATCCATCATCCACCCTGGTGCAATGAATGTCTAATAATAAGTGCTAATGTGCACAGAAATTAAAATGAAATTAAATAAAGGGTAAAGGATCGAGAAAGGTGTCTTGCACAGAGAGGTAATGTAACAACTCCTCTATGGTACTCACCAAGATCACTGTCAGCGAAGCAACACTTGTGATTTCTTGAAGTGACTCTGTCAGGGTAATGTGTAGGGCTGATGGAAATGGAGCAACACAATAAATTTATTTTAAAAATTATGAATATAATAAGCCCTCTCCCTTGTTATTAGCACCATCATCTACTACTGCCATGCGTGAACTTCTAATTGGATGTTTACTGACTAGCGAGACTTAGTTGAGACACAAAGGGAAGACATATCTATAAAGGTAAAGGTAACACAAGAGGTACCCATAGTGATTGTTTAATATCCCCTTGCATGCCTATCCACACTAGAAATATTGTACGGATGTTGGCAGTGATGCTGGATTCCACCAGTGGTTCGCCAATTGTTGTAGCTACTATAAAAACACCAAACATTTGGGCATATTCAAAATTTTCGGTCGCCCTCTGATCGCCTCAAGTCATTAAGGTTATGAATTGATTGTTAATCGGTTAAATCCCCATGAATTGTTCTTATTAGACGCTGAAATGCACTCTCTCATGCAATAATTTGATATATATTTCATTCATTGGTTATTTTTTATCTCGTTCATTGACCCTATAATTGCATTGGAATTTTGGAGGTTTAATCGTGTTCCCATGACTTCACAGTTTGTCCTTCCCTAATGTGCCTTTCAAAGAGTGGTGGCAACATATGAGGGTAGAAAAGACTTCGATCTGGCTTTCATTATGATAAACCATACTAGGGTGTGGGAGGAACCCTAAATTGTTAAGTGAGAGGATCCCTCCATGTTTAAACCTAATTCACATACCTCGAGGACACATTCTCATTGGCATCTCCGGGAATCATCAGAGGAATAATTGCACGTCATATCACCCTATGCCCATGGCCATTTCCCCCCATATTTTCAAGTTGACTAGGGTCATAATAATTCTATCTTGTCCTCGCACCCTTGAAAACCTAGATTGTGAGTAAAGATCTCCACTCTTAATGACACATGTTCACTAGTACTTCAATTCCCTACTCTATAACTGTACCATTTCATTTGGAATCACATAAATCGCTTGCAATTCATAAGTGCATTAAAATGCCTCATTGTTCAGTTGATTTTCGGATTTAAGCATCTCTTATTCTACTCATACAACTTAGTTGCAATTTTACTATCACCACAAGATGAAATTATTCTCGTTGTTTTAATTGATTGTTACATTTTCGTTGCAGGGACTTACATGGATCTACATTGGGAACATATTGAATGAAGAAGGATGAAATTGAATAATAGGTTGAAAATATGCCACTTATGGAGGAAGGGTTATCTAATGATATAAAATGTTGGCTTCGTGAGGCTTTGTAAAGAACAACATTTAATAGGATAAGGAATCTTATTGATACATGGAATGGTAGGTGTTTATTTTAAAGATGATTCATGCCTTTTATTTTTAAGGGAGTTGTTTCTGAGAATAATTAAGAGCCAAGTGGCCACCATAAATCAAACACATGTTCCAAAGTGATAGATGGAGCTTCAGTGGTAAAGGGTGTGGAAAGTATGTTTAAATGTCACCACGAGAGAGTGCACTCCACATACCATGGGAAATATGTATCAAAAATGATTTTATACACATGTTGAAGTGCTTTAGGGACCAAGATTTTACATTGGAATAAATAGAAATTCACACCTATATGTTCCTAAATTCAAGACCAAAAGAGAGATGCCATGGGAACACGTGCACCTTGGAACATGATTTATTGAGAGATATTATTGTCAGATGTAATTTCATGGGATATATGCATGTATATTTAGCATATTGATATCTTGATGACATACTCTGAATACCATGAATGCTCGAGATATTTTCCTCCTCTAGCGCAATAGCAGGAAAGACAAACGGTTATGGAGATTGTCAAATTCCACACAAGTGTGACTTGGAAATGAGTTGTTTGAGGTCACATTTTTGCATTTATTAAACAATTTCCTCCCACATAAGAGATGCAATTTACCCTTCTATCTAAAAATGTGAATTGGGCATAATATCTAAGCCTGTGATACATTCTCCTGGGAATTCTCTTTCTTTCACAATATGGAAAAATATGAACGAGACTTATGTGGCGCGTTGTAAGTGGCCGTAGTTGGAGGGTGAGGAAAGCAACGACATGCAGTAAGTAGAGCCAACACTCTAATGATGAGAATATTTCGAATGTTGTATACCCGCTGGTAAGGAAATCATTCATCAAGGTTTGTTGATGTGTTTATTATTGCAGTTAATGGTAAATGACATAAGTAATACTTTAGACGACACTACTCTAACATGATGAAGAGAGAGGGTTTAATTTTTACACATTCTTATGAGGCATGAGAACACATTATTTTTCAAGATGAGAATATTAATTATTTTTTTTAACAATGATTAGAATCGAATCAATTTGGGGCCTACAGACTATATCAAAAGGAAGTCATCTAAATAACATTCAGGAGACGTATTGGAGTACGATTTTTCTTATCTGATCAACCCCAAGATAATTATGCAAAGAACCAACAAGAGTGGGTGAAGCACCTACTTCCGAATATGACTTGAACAAGATAATTTCTCCAAGTTCAACCTTCTATGTCACAAAATCACATTTTAATGTTGGCAATGACACCTAGAAACACAACCAATATGGAAGTTACAAGTATGCGACTTATGTAGGTTGCAATATTATCCAAGGTCGTTAGGTTGCATTTTGCAGGCTTAGACATATGGCCTGGAAATGTGACTTATCCCCCAGTGCGACTACACGACCTCTTCCTCAGTCATTAGGTCATAGGGTCGTGCTAGATAAGGCTAACAACCGGTGTGACTCCCACCCTTCTCCGATCGTGCGACCTCCTTACCAGAACTTCGACCTGAGAAGAGTATCTATACCTCTTTGGTCAACAATTATGCCTTCTTAGTGATGGAATAAAATAGAAGGAAGAGGAATTCACTATTGTATTGAGGAGTGTATTGAATCCATCCTAAAAGGGGCACAAGGTGTATTGGAGGGCTGGTGAGCCATGTAAGTTTGACCCCTCCCGATGGATCAATATTTGGTACTACAGTTTCTTAGGGATACACCAAGACATCACCCAATCTTAGTATTGATATGCCTCTTGACATGGAAAAGCAATAAATATTCATTCGATACTTGATTTTATGCCTAATCATAGATCGCTGAGGAGATTTTGCACCTAACCCATATGATCTAGGTGGATATTGGTGGCCACTCGCCTATTCCACCTAGTCAGTTTCATTAGTTTTCTTATTTACTATTTTTAGTAGTTTTTCGGGTCTTGAACTTCCAGAGTTGTTTTGTGGCCCTAAACGATGTTTTTTTGGCATGATTCCTCCAGTTACTTCACAAAAATCACATCAAAATTTGTATCCCTTTGATATATATTTCTAACAAGGTGTCATACACATCAAACGAAGATAATATGACTAAGTTATGACCCCGGGAAGTTGGCTACCCAACTTACCCCAACTGGGCCCATAAAATCTTGGTGTTACCTCTCCTCGGGTTATGGTTTTGGTTGTTTAGGGTTTTCCAGTTATATTTCAATAATAACTAGGACCTTGACTGTCATTGAAACATAGTTTAGAGGCATGTAACCACCACATCTCTTCTCAGGGATAAGCTACCATCGCCCGAGCTATTTTATTTTCCATTATGTTTGTAAGCATTTTTTCAGTATTTGATATTAATGAAATGAAGTGTTATTCCTACTGCATCTCAACGGTTATCTTTATTTGTGTATTTTATTTCTTTTCTTCATAATTCTAGATTAGTGGTATCAAAGCAGTTTGCTATTTCTCGATATTTCATTACATGTCCCCAACGAGGTCGGGGTATAAGGAGTTAGGGCTCTATCCAGTTGAACCTTTGGAATATTAGCCTCGAAAAGCCTTACGACCTCCCATGGTGGAAGAAAAGAAAGATGAGGGAGTAGGAGATCCTATCAAAATATTGCTCGAGGAGGCCATCGAGAAACAAAGGAACATGATGATGGACAACCATTCCCATATCATTCAACGACTACACACCAGTGGCAGATCTTTATCCAACAGCCACTCTGGAGGTGCCACTCCTTTTAAGGTACTAGTAAACTTTTACATTCCCATATTTTAGGGCAAAATAGATGCGGACGTCGTAGATAGATGGTTGAATTTGTTAGAAGGCTATTTTTAAGTCCATTATTTCATAGATCGAGAAAAGGTTACCTTTTTCGCTCCTCAAATTCACTCCCCATGTCAAAGATTGGCAGGAAACCTACCATGAACATAGGGATGAGTAATAACCCTCACTTTTTTCAGCCACACCCACTTGGAATTCATTCTGAGACAACATCAAGGAACAATATTACCCTGTCGGGAGATATGAGGAAAATTACACCAAATGGACCATGATGTGGTAGTAAAGGGAGCAAGATGTGCACGAGATGATGAATTTCTTCCATACCCTACACAAAAAGATGGGTATTAAATATTTGGAGAAACACTTGGTGGTCAAGTACCACAATTGTTTGCATAGATACATCTAGGTGGAAATGGAGTTCCTCGACATTACCTCGCTTAGCATGACATATCGATATGCTGCCAATATCCAATAGAAATTTAAGTAGAAAAAGTGAGACCTCTGGACTCGTGAATCCAAAGCCAGGGAAAGGTGGCCCCCAACCAAAGAAAAGGGGAAAAATCCAAACTGGGGCGACTCAGGACAACTCGTCAAAGTAGCAAGTGAAGAAAAACACTACAAATCCAAAGAAGGACATTGGGAAGTTGTGTGAATTTCACTAAAGCTCCACTCACAACAGAAGCGAGTATCAAGCAAAGTAGTCACTAGTGGCTGAGCTGAAGGCATATGAATCAGATGCATGTTATGATTCAGATTCAAAAACAGACAAGGGGGTGAAAAAGGAAGAAAATCATTGATGCGGAATCCAGTGCCACCATTACCACCACCAAGATCCAGAAGGAGGAACTCAAAGATGCAGAGGAGGGGAAGCGCCTCCTCCATTCCTAGATGTGGGTGAAGAGTTCTCCACTGCAATTAATTTTCGATCGCAGAAGCCAAAATAACCTCATTTCAGTAGAGGTCATGAAGCGGCTCGACCTAGCGGCCAAAGCACACCTGCAACCATATACGATTGGGTGGCTTCACCAAGGAAGAGATCTTTCCGTCAGCCAACAATGTCACCTTGACTACAATATCAAGCCCTTCATGGATGAGGTACTATGTGATATTTCTCCTATTGTAGTTTTTGATGTAATGTTAGGAAAACCATACTTGTGGACGCGCATGTTGTGTATGAATCTAGGCCTCGTTTTGTTATTATTACTTTGGGAAATAAGTTGTACAGGATACCAAAGGTAGTACCACCTTTAACCATCACTTTTATTACTGCAAATAAATGTAGTAAGACTATGTACCAAACCAGGAAATTTGTTTTCATTACAATTTTCCCACAGGGTGAGAAGAATATTGTCATTGCAACCTCCAAAAAGGGCACCCGTGTGCGACAACAACAGATGGACAAAGTTGTGGAGGAATATTATGACATTTTCTCCTCATCCACATGGGTTCCTCTACACTATTAGGTCAATCACTCCATTGATCTAACTCAAGGTGCACCGCTTCCTAATGGGTCGATCTATCGATGCCCTATTCTAGAGAATAATGAAATCAAGCGGCAGATCCAAGAGTTGTTGCATAAAGGGCACATCAAGCCAAGCTCCTTGCTCTGTGGGAGCTCGATCATGTTGGTAAAAAAGAAGGATAACATCTGGAGACTCGATATTGACTATCGGGCACAAAAAAATACCAAAACCTGGAATAGGTATCCAATCCCACTGATCGATGACCTCCTAGACTAGGTCGAGGGGGGTGAAATATTTCAGGAAGATCGACTTGAAGTGTGGGTATCACCAAGTACCTACCGAACCCTCCCATGTGTGGAAGACTCCCTTGAAATCCTAATTAGGGGAATTTTTAGGTCTAAAATGGACGTCCTAAGGAGACTATAAAATAATAATGGAAATAATAAAATAATACTAGATAAAATCATCAAATTTTAGAGGGAAAAAAAATAAAAAATACTTTTTCAACTCATATTTTCAACTTATCACCTCATGGGTTTACTCCAATTTCAAGCAGGAACACTCGTTGGATGCATAATTTGATTCCTTATCCTAGGAGTACCCATGTTGCATACATTTAATGGATCCTGCTACACAAAAAATGAGAAATACATGAAAAACATGATTGCAAACATGTTGTTTCATGTATTTCTCATTTTTCGTGTAGTAGAGTCCATAAAAATTATGCAACAAGGGTACTCCTTGGATGAGGAATTAAAACTTTAATCCAATGAGTACTCTCACTTGACATTTGAGTAAAACCTTAGGGATATAAGTTTAAAATACAAGTTTAAAAAGTGGCTTTATCATTTTATTATTTTTTAATCTTTTTACCTTTTTATCTAAAAAATGGTGAATCATCCCCCATGGTTGAAATCACCATCTTGAATCCTATTGTTTCTTATAAATTTTATTTTTGTTGTACATGTTTCTTAGGAGGCCCATTTTAGACCTCAAAAGTTCTCTAATGAAGGAGGGCCTCTTTGAATGTTCAATCATGCATTTTGGGATGAGGAATGCTCCCACGACCTTCATTGGTTGATGGACGACATATTGCGTCCATTCACCAACTCATTTTTGGTGGTGTACTTGGATGACATAGTAATATTCAGCAAGATTTGGGAATAACACCTCCACCACATTTGACAGGTCATCCAAACACTGCGGCAAAACAAGTTGTGTGCTAATTTGGAGAAGTGCACTTTTGGCATGACCCAAGTCTAGCCCAGATCCAAGTCATTTGGGTGTACCCAGCCCCAACCACTCTAACAAAGCTCTGTCGCTTTCTAGGTATTTCCAATTTCTACTACAAGTTCTTGTTGGGATTCTCTTGTATCACTTAGCCCTTGAGTAAAGTCACTAAAGGGAGGAGTGAAAGAAAATTTATTTTTTCCTGAATCTCAATAAAAGGCATTCGTAGAGTTGAAACATCATCTCTAATCTACACCAGTGCTCACATTACCAGAATTACAACAAACATTTGAGATCGAGACAGATGCCTCTGACTATGCTATTGGGTCAGTTCCTATTCAACGGGGGTGTCTAGTGGCATATAACAGTGAGATAGTTTCCGACATAGTCTTCAAGTATCCTACTTATGACAAGGAGATATATTCCATTGTGTAGGCTTGTCAACAATGGAAACATTAATTTTTGGGGAAGGAAACGGTCATCCACACAGACTGCCGACCACTATAGTTCAACAGATACAAGGAATGTTGCAAAATTATTTCCATCAAAAGTGGTCCACATACTTACAACAGTTTCATTTTAACATCAAGTATAAGAAGGGAAGCACCAATAATGTTGCAGACTACCTTAGCCGACCACCGATCATGGCGCTAGCTAACTTTCTCAACTCTTGTGGGCAGGAGAGTTCTGATTGGCCACTTCTCTATAGAAGAAATCTAGAATTCGACCACACATACAAGACGCTCTTAGAGGGTAAGGAAGTTCCAAATTTTAACCTCCAGGATGCACTACTATGTCACCCAGGAAACATTTGTGTTCCTTCAAGCTAGCATCCCAAGATGGTTTGGGAAGTGCACTACAGTTGGGTTGTTGGGCATTTCAGGGTCTAGAAAATAGTTGCAATATTGCAGAAGTATTTCTATTGGCCGAACCTTCGACAAGATGTCAAGAAGTACATCAAATCTTGCATTACATGTGCCATTTCCAAACCGATCATCAAAAATAAAGCCCTCCATACTCCGCTTCCTACCCCTAGTTGACCTTAGGAATCCATCTCCATGCATTACATGTTGATCCTTCCTTCTACTAGGCATGGAAACGACTATGTTTTTGTGGTTTTCGACATATTCTTGAAGATGGCCATTATGGTGTCTTTCAAGAAGAATATCACAGTAGAAGCCACTGCTAAACTCTTCTTTGAAAAAGTGTGGGTACACTTTGTGATCCCACAGTCTATCATCTCAGATCGGGAAAATAGGTTCCTCAATGCATTTTGTTCTAGCTTCTAGTCGATGATGGACATCAAGCTCACCAGGTACACAAATTTCCATCCCTAAACTGATGGACAGACAAAGGTCTTCAACATGATGATCGTACACATTCTATGCATTTCCAACTCAAAGCATCCACACACATACGATGAGAGACTCCACTATGTACAACATAGTTATAACCGAGCTCTCCATAGCTCAATCGGCAACAGTCTGTTTCAGGTGGGCTTGGGATTCTAGGGACTATGTCCCATTAATGTAGCCATGCCATTTGAGGCTACTCAGGTAAATTCAGCTCATGTCCAGTCTGAATATGACAAGGAGAAAAGATTCGTTGAGAACACTAAGAACATCCTCCAACAGGTTAATGACATATTGGACAGAGCCAGTGCTAAGTAAAAGAAATGACATGATCAACATCAGGTGCCACACAACTTCTAGGTGGGCAAGAAAGTGTGGCTAATTTATAGAAGGAGCGCCTGCAATATTCACCTGCTTCGATATGGGCCATACACCATCCCCAAGGTTGTAGGGAACAATGACTTCAAACTCAATATTCCATAATTCCTTGGTTTGTACCCAATGTTCAATGTGGACCACCTTTGGCCCTACTTTCCACCTTTACTAGACACATTTGACATGGAAGAAAAACTCACACCAACAAAGTTAAACCTCAAATACATGGAACAAGCCACAACTAATCTGACCATGTACACAAAGATCAAGAACACCCGCCAGCAGAGGATCCAACAATACCAAGTTGTCAAAGCAGGCCAACTCCTTCACCAGGGAAAGTGGTTCACCAGGGACCAGGTTCAACATAAATTTCCCCAGCTCATGGAGGTTCTACATGCAATGCGTACCATTTCTTCCTAAGGGGGGAGGAGTTATATAATTGGATATTGTTGGCCACCATCCTATTCCACCTAGTCAGTTTCATCAGTTTTCTTATTTACTATTTTTAGCAGTTGTTCGGGTCCTAAACATCTGAAGCCATTTTGAGGCCCGAAACGACGTTTTTTTGGGGATTATTACTTTGTATATCTTTTAGAAATTTCACTTGTAGTTGTATTCCTCAGATAGATATTTCCAATGAGGTATCATACACGTCAAATGAAGATAATATGACCAAGTTATGACCTCGGGAAGTTTTCTGCCCATCTAACCCCAACATGGTCCATAAACTCTTGGTGTTACATCTTCTTAGGTTAGGGTTTGGTTGTTTAGGGTTTTTATCTTATTTTTCTATAATAAAAATTCCCTTGAGCCTCATTGTAACATATTTTAGAGGTATGTAGCCACCACATCTCTTCTCATAGGTAAGCGACCACCCGAGCTAGTTTATTTTCCATTATGTCCGTAAGCATTTTTTTAGTATTTAATATTAGATAAATGAAGTGTTATTCCTAGTGCATCTCTGTGTTTATGTTTATTTCTAGATTTTATTGTGTTCCTGCATAAGTCCATATTATCAGAGCCCTTGTATGCAACCAATTTATCATGAAATATGGATGTTGATAGTGTGGGAAGATTTTTTGTGGGCATGTCAAAAACTAGGTGTTAAAATTGGACCCCAACAAGAAGAGGGTCATCCCTAATGACAAATCAAATGTAATTATAGGTTTCCATCATGTGGTGTAGGAGGGTATACACAAACTTCCCATACAATATAAAAATGACCTATTGTTGTTCCATAACTACGGATCATTATGATGGTATTTACATATCATTGGCTCATTTGTTCATCGAGTTGAGCATTCCCTGACATAACCTTAAATTGGTACAAGAAATAGTAACAAAATTGTGAGTTTATCTAGAATTCAAGGAAGCATTTACTGGTGTGGTTTAAGTATACATTGAAATAGGGTTCTAGCACAGATCACAGAACACATAAGTCATGAAAAGATCAAAAATTTAAGATGGAAGACATTCCCAAATACCTTGTTTATGATTGTTGATATGGATATAATTTTTTTAAAAGGGACCTCTTCCAAATTATTCTCAAGGAATATCTTACAGAAAGGACCATAGAGGGAGAAAACAAAAATGTTAACCTAGGTGAAGGAAAATGGGTTTTCCTTGAGAAGCTTCACATCTATGGTTTAAGACAACATGAAAACTCCATCCATGTATTTGGTCAAGGTGTTGTGTCAATGGAAGGAGCAATGGTAAGAAAACTCTAAACCACTACCTCAATCATAAAATCATGCAAATTCTCTTGGTGGTACAATGACATTGGTAGAAAGAGCATTAATATTTTGCAGGTTCAATCTTTATGAAGTCACTAAGGGAGACCTTTGTCTCTCGTCTCATCTTTTCGGAATGGGAAGCAATTAATGAAGTTATTATGCACCTTGGCTCTGAAAAGAAGTGGGGGTTCATTTAATGCTTGTTCTATGGTAGGCCCATGGACAAACATTGATTAAAGAAGCACATGGAGACCCTATAAAATCCATCCTCTCTAATAACAAAATGGCACAATAATTGAGTACACATGGGTCTAAATTTACTATTTTTTATTGTTGTTGTTTCTATTAATTCACTATGCTTCCAATATCCTTCTTTCTTTAAAATCATGTCTAACCTATGTTATTTACATGCAGGTAGAAGGAAGAAAACGAGATTTTGATCTATGCGAGGTGATCGGGGTTTCTCATAAAGCTCACATGATCAATATTTCCTCTAGCAGGCAAGGTGGTCCCTTACAAGCTCCAGGAACCTTGAAATAAACTCAAAGGCACCTAGAAAGCGCATCATTGTTGTAGTTGGGAAACAAGTGTTCTAGGGTTTCCAAGAACCCTGTGCATCCTCATCTTCTGCTAAATCATAATGTGAATGTCACTCACTGTAATGTCAACAACAATTCTAAGATTGATCAGAGAATATAACAACCATTAGGCTTGAGAAATAAGTGATTAAGCTCAAGGGTCATGAGGGTAGCTGAAAGATCACAGGAGGTCAAGGGTCACAGTAGGTGAACAATCACCTCATATCTATAAACGTGCCCTCGTGCCTCATTTTCATGGAGTCTATCACTTTAGTTGAGGCTAGGATTAGATAGTTGATTTGTGCTTGAGAGGTAGAGGCACTCAGCTCTTGGTGGCTACAAGAGTGAGTTGTAGTGAGGATAGGGTTTTGCATTGGGAGATGATATAAGTATCCCATGTTCTATTGTTTGGTTTTGACCAAGTTGAAAGGTATGTAATTGAAGTTGCACCAACATTAATAAGATGTTCTCCATGTTCGACACTGATCCCCATGCTCACTCATGGTGGTTGTATTGGTTTTCTGATATTTTCATTGTATTTGTATGTGTGCTTTCATATACACAATATGTTATGGATTGATTCATAGTTTTTTCATGTATATCTTACTTTCGAATATGTCTTTAATGATTCCTAGCCATGTTGGTGATATATTGTAAACTACTTTGGAATTAACGTCTGGCATGTTCTTATTCATGTATGTCTAATTGGGTTTTGGATCACTGATCCATCTCATGACATACCCCTTATTATTGTCGCTGAGACTTGTTTGTACCTCTCCATGTAGTTTGTCAATCTTGCGTTGATTTTGTTTCACTGTCTAGGAATTTCTCTCTTGTCCCCACTGTGACACCTTCTCATTTCACAACCGAGAATGAAAACATTCATGGTGGCAGCTGGGCCCACATACCAGATGGAGCTCCTATCCAAAATTGTGTCAAGTATAATTGGGACTTCACACCGAGGATACCCCCTAATTGTTGGTGGTACATTCCATCCCGTCAATAGGAAGATATATTTAGTACCTCATTTTATTGATGGAATGACAATTGGATTTCAGACACAAATTCCAATTGTCATATGACCTTTAGAATATATTTGTTTGAAAAAATCAGTGATAATATTGATGAAGTAGATTTTGCAGATAAATCTCAAATCAAACCATCATATATTGGTTCTATTCAGTTAAGAATTCCTTAACCTCCATATTACACTTTAAATGATGTTATTTACATTCAACGACTTCAAAATAATTTGTTATCCCTTATACAAATAAGAAAACAGGGAAATTCCATATACATATTTGATAATATCGTGGAAATTTGAATAGAAATTGACAATGAGACTATAATGACAAGTGTTGAAGAAGATCATTTATTAAATTTGAAAGGTGTGTCGTATGTTGCATTAAATAATAATCATTTGGTGGAGAAAAATGATACTATGTCATCAAGTTTATTGTGGCATGCTAGTTTTCATCATTTTAATTATGACAATATTAGATTTGTGAGACAACAGGGGATTAAGGGACTTTGAGTTGTTCCAAGAAAATTGATTTCGTGTAATTCTTTCATCTTGGGGAAGCGTCATAAACAGTCTTTCCAAATTTCTACATTTAAAGCTTCAACGAAATTAAGTCTCATACACTCATATTTGTGTGGAATTATTCCTATTGCAACTGCTAATGGACATAAATATATACCTACTTTTATTGATGATTATTTAAGGATGTGTTGGGTGTCTTTTCTTGAAGAAAAATCATAATGTTTTTGATGTGTTTAAAAAATTTCATCTCTTGAGTAAAAATGAATCTCAACTTAATATAGGTACTATAAGAAATGATAACTGGGGGGAATATGTACTTCACATTTTTTTGAAATATATCTGCAAGAGAATGGCATGAAACACCAAACCATGATACCTTATAATCCACAACAAAATGTTGCTACAAAACAAATGAACATAACACTACTTACTATGGTTATATTGATGATGTTTTTGGAGAATGTAAAACTGATGTTTTGGGGAGAAGAAATCCTATGTGTATCTTATATTAGACATCAGTGTCCTTCCTCTATCATCAACAATAAAAATCTACATGAGATGTGGTATAATCGTCTTATTTTTGTTCAACCTTTCCGAATTTTTGGTTCTCAATATTATGCTTTGATTCCTAAACCACAAAGAAATATGTTGAGTGAAAGAAGCAAAAAATGTATATTTTTAGGATATTCTATGACTTCTAAGGCATACACATTATATGATGAAGAGAATAAGAAGTCTGTTTTGTGAAGAGATGTAGTTTTTCTTGAATTTGATCAAGATACGCTCACTGTTGAGAGGAAATTTAACGAGTTAGAGAAGTTCATGTCTAAGAAATATTATTATGAATCTCATAATATTCTTCCAAATCCTGAAGGGGGGATTCCTATTCTAGTTGAGTCTGTGGATTTTCCTTCAAAATTACCTCTCAATGATGATTATAATTTTGATGCTGAAGAGAAATTGGATGATAAAATTATTTATTTAGGGACAATAGGGACAAAGACAAAAAGGACAGAGAGTGGGATTTTAAGTAATGAAGAGTTTGTTTCACAAGATGAGAAACTTCCTTCAGAACCTTTACAAATATCAACTCATATTAGAACATTCACAAGGAAATATGATGAGTTTGAGAGAGGGATTTCTTCAGGTAACTATTCTCATGATTGTGAATATAATTTTTATGTTGATTGTGAAGCTAGTTATTTTGAAGAAGCTACTAGTTATGATCAGTGGAAACATTCAATGCAAGAGGAATATGATTCCCTCATAAAAAATGGCACTTGGAGGCTGGTGGATCCTCCTGTCGGCATCAAAACTATTGGTTTCAAATGGCTTTATAAAACTAAGTATAAAGTTGATGGTTCACTTGGTAAGCACAATGAAAGACTTGTAGCAAATGGATATGCACAGAAAGAGGGTGTGTGCTCTACATAAACATTTCCTCATATATCTAAATGGGGCACTATTACAACTTTATTTGCTATTTCTTCTAAAAAAGGATGGATAATTCATCATATGGATGTCAAAACTGCTTTTTTAAATGGAGATTTGAAGGAAGATGTTTACAAGTTTCAACCAGAAGGTTATTATGTCAAATGGAAATAACAAAAGGTATGAAAATTAATGAATTATTTGTATGTATTGAAACAAGTACCACATGCATGGTATGACAAACTAGCTAAACATCTTCTTAAGTTGAATTATAAGAATTTTTCCCAGATGATGCAACTCTTTTTGTTAAAAAATCTTGAAGATCAGTTGTATATCTATTTGTCTATGTTGATGATTTGAGGATTACATGGGACAATGCTGAATACATGTCATATATCAAGAAGTAATTCCAAAATATTTTTGATATGAAAAATCTAGGTTTACTTCATTATTACCTTGGAATTGAAGTTGATCAAAAACCTCAACTTATTTGTATCTCTCAAAGGAAATTTGTTGGACAGTTATTGAAAAAATATGGTGTGATGGATTTTAATCAGGTTTCTACTCCAATGGAACAAAATTTTAAAGTCACTTTATAAGAAGGAAAACCATTTGAAGATCCAACAAAGTATAGACAACTTATTGGAAGTTTGATTTATCTATTTGCTACTCATCTTGATATAACCTTTGTTGTTGGAATACTTCCTAGATTTATACATCAACCTTGTGAGGGGCATTATGTTGCAGCAAAAAATAATCTGAAATATTTAAAAGTAACCCAAACATAGGGCATCAAATATTCCAAATTTTTAGACATCCATATTGCTAGTTATTCGGATTTTGATTCTGAAGGAGATAAGGAGAATGAATTATCTAATTTTATTTATTTGATGAATACTAGATCAACAACCACCAGGATATCATGCAAGAAATGTATTCCTATTGATTCTACCAACAAAGTCTGAATATGTTGCAGGAGCTCAAGCTACAAAATAAATCATTTGGATTCACAAAATACTTTAAGATTTGCAGGAGAAACAAAGTCTTCAAATTCTCTATTTGTCTACAATTCTTCTACAATTCAATTGAACAAGAATACAAAGTTTCATGATAAAACCAAACATATCAACACCACATATCATTTGATTCGACATCATGCAGAGGCAAAAATAATTCATCTGAAACATTTTCCAACTTTAGAACAAATTGCAAATATATTTACCAAAGCATTGGGGTGTGAAACATTTGAAAATTTTATATCTTTACTTGGCATGTGAGATGCCCCTTCATATTAAGCGGGAATGTTGAATAATCCTTCAATATTTTGTATGTAATTATAATTAGGAAACGTATTAGTTATTTCTCATATTTATAGTTATGGAGGCACAACTGGCTCCATCCAAATTTGATTGTATAAATATGTCCTTATGATTAATAAAATATATCGTCGATTACTATATTTTCATCATAAAGTTTTACAGACACTTGTAACACTCCTCTCTCTATTTCCATGTCCATTTAACTTTTTTGCTCACCCCATGTTTCTCTACATTCTCTCCCCATTTCCCTATCCATTTCTTTCTCTCTCTCTCTCTCTCTCTCTCTCTCTCTCTCTCTCTCTCTCTCTCTCTCTCTTCCTTCCCCCATATCTCTCTTTCTCTAACCTCTGTCCCCCCCTCTTCGTCATTTTCTGTGTCTCTATCCTTGTCAATATCCATGCATATTTTTCTCTCCAGTACCCCTCTCCCCTTTGATAACACCCATCCCTCTACCTGTAAACTCCTCATTTCGTCTCTCTCTCCCTTTCCTTATCCCTTTCTCTCTCTTTCTCCTCCCTTATTTCCCTCATACCTCTACCCCTTGTCATATCCCTTCCTTTCTTTCTCTCTAGACCTCTGACTTCCTCTTTTTATATATCTCCCTCTTTCCCCATTTCCTCTTCTCACCCCCTCTCTACCCCTTCCCACATTTCTCTCCCTCAATCTCTCCCTTCCACCCCCTACATTTTTATCTCTCTCTTCCATTCACTCTCCCTATTTCTCTCTCTTCATTCCCCCATCTCTCTCTCACTATATCTACATACTCATCCCCTCTCTCAAATCCTTTCTATCTTTCCCCTACCTATTAAAAATGACTGAAAGAACTCATATATTTTACAAAAGGGTGTATTCATCAACACACACACTGATTACATTCAAAATTCTCTAATATATAGAGTTTATCATATCTAACTTATTCCTAACTTAGAAAGAGAGGTTGAGAGAATTTCTCAACCATAAAAAACCAACATATCAGATATAGTGTGTAAGAATTAATTGTAATATCCCCTCTTAATGCTTACATTACATCAATTTCTTTAAATCACCCATAAACAAAAAAATACACAATCATTCTTTAACTAGTTTACATATTATTAATATAGGCTCTACCAAGTTGCCTCATAACCCTCGTAAAGGTGGAGTTCGCAAGTTGGATTCCCAAGTCTGGCTGTCAAACTTATGAATCAAGGACCTCCCAAAGTCAATTTCTATCCAACGTCCCATCTTGTCGCATAACCTCATAATAAGACCACTCCACATCTTCAATGAATGAGGGATCATTCCCTAGATCCGCAACTGCCATACTATCTCAACAACCATCCATGTTGAGTTTGAACTGTAGTTGTCATAAAAGAGTTTAGCAGGTTCAAATTATTCATTGAATTCGCTATCACTTAAACAAAAAATATTTCAAATTTTTAATACTAAAAGTAATTTAAATACTACACTACATGCAAACACTACTTTGTGTACATGTATGCTATTCGTAGTTTGAATAGAATAAAGCTTCCATCAAACTAAAGCTTGGATAGACCAAAGCTTGAATCAAATATTCGCTCATGCCCACCTTTCCTTCGTTTCTCCTACAGGATAGGAATACTTTCTTCTTGCAGTCGTAGTGCCTTCCTCGCCCTCGGCAACATCACAGCTTGGCCAGACAACAACTATGCATGAAAAAATCAACTCCTCCTCAAATTTTCTAGTTTCCTCTGCTTGTCGTTGTCATTAGTCTGATCCCTCATGCTGCCACGAATTCCTTTGCATTGAGGCCTTTTCAAAAATGGTATAATTTCAATATTTACCTTCAAGATCATGTTGTTAGAAAAGTTTTCAAAGCGTCACACCTTTATCTTACGTTTTGCTGCTCTAGTATTCAATAAATAACACATCCAAGTCCACTAGAAAAACTAGTAGGAATAGTTGGCTCAATATCTCTTTCACACAGGATGCTTATAAAAAGTATGGTCCCTCCCAAGAACTATGACAAATTGGCACCTGGTTCCTGCAATGTTTCTACACCACCAACAAACGTTATGTGAGTTCCTTCTATAACAACGAGACGAGAGCATGCAATCATTGTATGAAATCCTCTGACGAGAGTGCGCCAAAGCACTGGCCCTTCCCACACCCATATTTACAATCGGTTCTTTGGGATGGCGAGTCGTTCAAGCGATTTGGGTATTCTCAAATTCAAGAAGTTGTAGGATCACACCACTTTTAACTGTAATAACATAAAACACACCAGAAAAGTTGATTATGTCACACCTACTCAGCATATTTTAAACATATATTTTACTATTCCTCTCACCACTCCCATGAAGGAGGCCTAGGCACTTACGGGCTCTGATACCATATTAAAAATGACTGGAAGCACTCATATATTTCACAAAAAAGTGTGTGCATAAACACACACATCGATTACATTCATATTACTCTAATATATAAATTTTCTCATATCTAACTTGTTCTTACGTTAGAAAGAGAGGTTGAGAGAATTTCTCAACCATCACAAACCAACATCTCAAATACAAGATGTAAGCATTAATTCCAACACTACCCCTATCCCTCTTTCTATCTCTATCCTCATTTATCTATTTCTTCATTTATCTCTGTCTCTATTTTTCTCTTTCTCTTCAGTCCCAAGTCTCTCTCTCACACACAAATGCACATACACAAAAAAAACTCTCTCTTCCCCCTTTTATAACTGGGGGTGTATCAGTCCACTCTCTAATACATAATTAAAATAAGAATTCATAACTCTTTATATGTAACATACATATATTGTTATAGATAAATATATTTCCTTTTAATGCAACATAATCTTATAATATTATTTATTTATTTTAGTAGATTAATTTTATATTGAATTAGTTTTAATGTTGAATGGAGAAATTACTTATCCAATTATATGATTTTGTTACTAAAAGTGGAACTTAAACCGATGTTGTAACCATAATTATATAAATATTATCCCGAACTAAAAATATCATAATTAACTCGCATCCTTCACTCCTCACCATTAAAACTTAAAGCCTAATAAAACGTAAACCTCATTTAAAAAATAAAAAAACCTACATAGATACATATAATATAAACATGCATACATGTAATAAGGTTATTTCTATTTTACCTATACATGGATGCTCTTTTTGGAATTCCGCATCGATTTCACCATATTCATGGCTATGTTCTTGTTCCCCTTTTCTCGTACAAAACAAATAATCTACCATAAAACATACATACATTTTGTTTTTTTTTTCCTTCTCATGGATGCTTTATTTGGTTATCAACATCGATGATACCATATTCATGGCCGTGTTCTCCTTGCCCCATTTTTCTCCTTTCGAAGGAGAGCATGCAAAACGCATACAGGTATATATTCCTTGTCAATACTTCTTGATGAGAAATGAAGAAGTATGTGTAATTTTAAATCTTTATTACTAAATAATACTAAATAAAATTTCTAGTTTTTTTTTTTGTGTGGTAATTTAGTATATGGAAAATGTTGATTTTTAATGATATATTTAAAAATAAGTAGTATAAATCTTACATTTTTTTTACATTTATAAATATGAGATTAACATAATTTTATGATAGTTAATTATATATACATGTTAATTTCATGCTGAGTATGGAAAGGATTGCAGATTTACTTAGCTTTGAGAAATACACTAATAAAATGTTTTAATCAAAAATACTTTTTTATTTTTTTATTTTTATTTGTCTTATAGAATATATACATAATTCACACTGAAATAATTATTATATATGGTTATTGAAATATTTTATTTATAATATGCACATTATCTACATTAAAATGTTAGAGATATGTATAATTTATTCAATTTTAAATATGGAGGTGAGATATGACGTTTAAAAAATATTAATAACAAAATATATTTAAAAAATAATATAGGAGAGACACATAATTGACATGTAACATTTTAAAAAATACTAATAATTATAAGACATGGATATATATTTTATAGTAACATTTTAAAAAATATTAATAATTATAAGACATAGAGATATATTTTATAGTTCTCAATATAAGAGAATCTCTATTTAAAAATATACTAATAATAAACAAAACATTTTAATAATTATACTACATGGATATATATTTTATAGTTTTCAATATAATAGAATGTTTATCAAAAGTAAAATATTTGAGCTGTAGTGTTGACAAAAATATTTCAAGTTCAACTATTTCAATTGTTATGCTCATTAAAATATTCCAACTATATATATATATATATACCAGTATGCATTTCTATTTTAGAATAAGACTTACAAAATTTTAATTTAATTATCAATAATTATTATATGTATAATAAATATTTAACCTTACTGAAACACTCCAAAACAACCAACTATCACATAAGTTTCATCATAATTACGCCGTAAGGTGTCTTTATTTGAAAACAACTTCCCTGGCTGCCACTTTGTCTTTCTCTACACCATTCGATCAAATGTTAGACGATTGAAATGTTTTAAGCCATTAGATCCTCCTTCATTTACTCTCTCCTAACTAATTAACTAACTCACTGCCCTATCTCTTCCATGTAACTCTGAAATAAAATATGAACTCTCAGATCAAGATTAACAGAGAGTCCGAGAAAAAAAAAAAAAAAAACATATTGCAACACTAGTCATCGATATTCAACTAATGCCACGGAAGGTTAGCTATCAACAGAATTGCTGAACAATTCCCAGTGATGTGCCATTGGAGTTTGAATGTGAAGGTAAAATAGGCCAAGCTATGCCTTCGGCACAGTACGACGTCCCCCTGGACAATATGTTTCCTAATACAATGACTCGTTGTCATTTTGATCAAATTATTTTCCCCTTGCTCGTTCTCATCTTGATCAAATTTATTTTCCCCTTTAAATCTCTCTGGAATGAAATGCATTTTGCCAATCCGGCGGCCGTTTCTGTGGTATGTCATTTAGCTTTCTATCCTAACTTTGTGATTTTTCAATATGTTGCACCCTTTAACTCTTTAAGGAATGAAATGCATTTAGCCACAGCATCGGCCTTCCTATGGTGTCTTGTTTGGCTTCCTACCCTGTCCTTGTTGAATAATAGTACATTTTTGAATATCTTACATCGAAAATATTTAGCCCTGCACCTTTCAGGAATATACATATGCATTAGTCATGTTTAGTGTCTTTGTTGTAGATTCAGTTGGAGAGATATGTAGTCATCCAAACTTCAGTTTTAGAAAAAAATTGTATTCATTGACATACCAGTAATCTATAAGAAGATTTTTCTTTAAAAGTTTCAAATAATAATGGGCTATAAGGTTGTTGGATCTTTGTGGAAATGAAATTTACTTTAATGCTATTTTTAAGTTTTTCGATTTATTTTTATGATTTAATTTGTACAAAATTTAGCAAGAATTTATTTAAATATGTTACTTTTTACTTTTTTACTATTTAAAGTAAGAATTCATTTAAATGTTTACTTTCTATCATCTAAAATGTCATAAAAGTTTTTCAGAGTGCTAGAAACCCTCTAGTTATCTGCCTTTTATTATGATTTTTAAGTGCATTTTGGTTGGCTTATCAAATCTTAGAATCCATGGCATTTTGTAATTACAATAATAACATTTATGATAAAACACCCACATACAACATCATTCATATACTCTTATAATAAATCCAAGTGTTATGGATCTAGTGTTTTCCATACATAATCATTTATCTCATTTTATAATAAATCAAAGTTTTTTAATATTTTAATTATAAAGAATAATAAAGATTTGTCAAATTAGAATGGTTTTAACTTTTCAATTATGGAAGTGAGAGAGTTTTAATTGATTTGGAATTGCAGACTACCATTTTATGGAAAACGTTGTCATCATAATATACTTTTTGTTTTATAATAATGAAATATAAAATGGATTTTCCAAAAATAGTAATAATAATAATAACAAAGAAATCCAAAGCCTCAAGTAGAGGCTTAGTTTTTATTATTTCAGCTATGTTCCTTTTCTTGTTGGCACATCACTTTTCAAAGATTTAATTATCAATTTCAAGTTAAAACATTACATTTTAAGTTTCATTAATTTATTTTATTTTAAGTATGAGGGGTTTCTGCAGTGCATTATATTAGATATCATTTTTGGGATTCAATTGCGTTAAGTAAGTCATTCATCTATGACCATTTTCATGAGAGGTAGTCGTAACTGACTAATTTCTCATGATTTTTGAATAATCCACTTAGTACTCATTGCATCAGGTGATGCTCACACGGGTGAAGAAGTGGGATTGAAACTAGTGAAATGAATCACATAGCATCAATCATCACTTTCAGGGCTTGCACCTGGTAAGATATCATTTTTTGGATTCAACTGCGTTAATTAAGTCATTCATCTATGACCATTTTCATGAGAGGTAGTCGTAACTGACTAATTTTTCATGATTTTTGAATAATCCACTTAGCACTCATTGCATCAGGTGATGCTCACAGGGGTGAAGAAGTGGGATTGAAACTAGTGAAATGAATCACATAGCATTAATAACCAAGACTCCTTGCACCCGGTAACCAGGACTTCTCGGGAGGTCACCCATCCCAGAACTCCTCTGGCTCAAGCGTGCTTAACTGTGAAGTTTTCACAATCAAGCCCACTTAACTCGCTACCCCATTTGCAAAACCTTAGCAAGTATTTTTCCTCATGAATCATTCAAGAAGAGATCCCTTTACTCTTTGTATTTTAAGTATGAGGGGTTTCCGCAGTGCATTATATTAGATATCATTTTTGGGATTCAACTGCGTTAAGTAAGTCATTCATATATGACCATTTTCATGAGAGGTAGTTGTGACTGACTAATTTCTCATGATTTTTGAATAATCCACTTAGCACTCATTGCATCGGGTGATGCTCACAGGGGTGAAGAAGTGGGATTTAAACTAGTGAAAAGAATCACATAGCATCAATCATCACTTATGGGGCTTGCACCTGGTAACCATGACTTCCTAGGAGGTCACCCATCCCAGAATTCCTCTCCCTCAAGCGTGCTTAACTGTGAATTTTTCCCCACAATCAAGCCCGCTAAGTGGGGTAGCAAGCTAAGTGGGCTTGATTGTGGGGAAAAATTCACAATTAAGCGCACTTGAGCTAGAAGATTTATGGGATGGGTGACCTCTCGGGAACTCTTGTTTTTCCCCACAATCAAGCCTGCTAAGTGGGGTAGCAAGCTAAGTGGGCTTGATTGTGGGGAAAACTTCACAGCTAAGCGTGCTTGAGCTAGAGAAGTTCTGGGATGGGTGACCTCTCGAGAAGTCCTGGTTATCGGGTGCAAGCCCTAGAAGTGATGATTGATGCTATGTGATTCATTTCACTAGTTTCAATCCCACTTCTTCACCCCTGTGAGCATCACCCAATAAAATAAGTGCTAAGTGGATTATTCAAAAATCATGAGAAATTAGTCACTTATGACTACCTCTCATGGAAATGGTCATAGATGAATGACTTACTTAACGTAGTTGAATCCCAAAAATGATATCTAATATAATGCACTGCGGAAACCCCTCATACTTAAAATACAAAGAGTAAAGGGATATCTTCTTGAATGGTTCATGAGGGACAATACTTGCTAAGGTTTTGAAAATAGGGTAGCAAGAGCTAAGTGGGCTTGATTGTGGGGAAAAATTCACAGTTAAGCGTGCTTGAGCCAGAGGAGTTCTGGGATGGGTGACATCTCGGGAAGTCCTGGTTACCAGGTGCAAGCCCTGGAAGTGATGATTGATGCTATGTGATTCATTTCACTAGTTTCAATCCCACTTCTTCACCCCTGTGAGCATCACCCGATGCAATGAGTGCTAAATGGATTATTCAAAAACCATGAGGAATTAGTTAGTTACGACTACCTCCCATGGAAATGGTCATAGATGAATGACTTACTTAACACAGTTGAATCCCAAAAATGATATATAATTAATTTATTTTGGTGATTATAAATATTTTATAAATTAATCCCATATTCTTTTCATCTAAACTATTATTCCACATACTATAGAATTACGGCGTTTCCTTTGCAACATCTGGAGAAATTTCTAGTAATACTTTTTCTAACTTAATAATATTAATAATACCCACACAAGTTTAATCATCTTAACGTTATTATAATATATGAAATAGGTCAGGCCAGGGATTGTCTATCATTTTTATGTTTGTTTTACATTCGTCCTTATGTTGTTTTGTGACATCTCTTCGAAAAATAATTCATTGGGTCAATACCGATTTTTTTTCTCTTTCTGTTATATTGTTTTGTTCATTCGTTGTTGCAGGTATAGACCTGGCTGCGCCAAACACCTGGGACCATTCTCCGAACATACTTTCTTACCAGAGAATTTCCTGGTGACAACAGGTGGCACACAATTTTTCTTTGAGTTCTTCCTTGTCAAGAAAATAATAGAATCTCTATAAAACGATATTATCCTGTCGAGAATAGTGGATAATTTGTTTCTTTCACAGAAATTTGTTCTTCGGCAAATTCGATTAGGAAAACTTATACTGATCCAGATATATTTTTAGCCAATTTCAAGCAAGCCTTAAGGCATGAGATCACTGGGCTAGGAAATAAATCAATGCATGTATTTGCTAGTTAAATGAAAAAGACATAATTTTTTCACAATCTAGAAAAGGAAACAAACCTGTTGTTAAAGCTACTGTAAATAACCTTCATTTTCTTTAGAGTGTAAATTTTATTTTTCTTGGTCGGTATATTGATTAAACTCTCATGTTTTCTACCGTAAATCTCTATGTTTTTCTTTGGGAGGAAATTCCTTAGCGGTGGATTAATTGAAGTCTATTTATTTTCGTGCTGTAAATAAATTTCTTTAGGTTTAGAAGATAATCCCTAAATCCTCTTTTTCTTTTGGAATAAGAATCCTCTTTTGATAGGTTGAAAAAAAAACCTATATCATTATTCTCTAATATTTGGTACCTTTCTTCCTCCTTTTCTGAGAGTTTTCAATCAGTTTCATAGCATTCTTTAAGGGTTTTCCCGCTGTAGCTCAATCATTATTATTTAAGAAATATTTCTAGTTTTTTTTTAACAATTTTAAAATCTGACGCAGTGTACTTTATCTTCAATATTTTTCACATATTCTAAGAAAAGTTTTCAGATACATATTTCAATATAGCGATTTCAATGTTCAAAGTAAAATGGATATCATTGATAATTTTTTTAAAATCTTGAAAGTTCAAAACAAAGTGATATTTATGGATTTTATTCTTCTTTATGCAGATGTGAGAGATTCAATACTCTAGGGCTCCATCCACTGGTTTTAACGACCGCTTCAACTTTCTCATTCTGAAACTATTATGGACAAATTTTGTCTACTCTTTTGTTTTCCACCATTCGTTTGAACAAATAGTTCTCATTGTTTTCCTCCATTGGTTTGGGAAAACAACTGGGAAGAGAATTGGTCCTAATAGATTCCTAACTGCCAATCACATCGTTTACTTCCAAAATTAGCTCACAAGACGCACACACTCCTCCTTTGGATCACTGCAACAACTCTTTGTGCTTTATTTGAATCAAAACTCATTCTCTCGGATGTTTTGGCACGACGAATGGGATTTCATAACTTCACCATGACTGTCATCCTCCAGTCATACACAGACATACCAAGCCCATAAACATATTGCTGGATTCAGATATGGATCCTCGCATTTATGATTTTGGGATTTCCCGAATCGTAGGCATGGGATCCTTTTCCTCTAACACTTTAGTCCATGGTACTTTTGAATACATGGCACGAGGTAAACCAATTTCTGGTTTGGAATTTTTGCATAAATATGATTTTTTTATTATTATTATGAGTTATATGTTTACTTTCCAGAACATGGGCTTGAAGGAAGGGAAAATGAGAAAATGGACTCTTACAGAGACACAGTCGAGATTTAGAGTTGATAATGATAAATAAAGCATTATTGGATTAGAGTTTTGCAGAGGTGCTGGACATCACCAGTTGGGTGAAGTCCCATAATGCCGAGGATTATAGTAATTCCACGGTGGATGAAGTCCTATGAGGTGAATTAATAGGATTGACAGCACACGCAGACATTGCAGGAACAATTCGAATCACATTGAAATGTACGACTGCCAAGGAAGAGGAGAGGTCGAGCACCACACAAGTGGTATAAATTCTCAAAGCGGTGAGATCTGTGAAACCAATATCAAGAAATTCAAATGCAAATGAGAAATTCATTTTGGCAAAACCATCCACTTCCTCACTTCCTCCTCAAATGCAAAAGGGAAATCTGTTGTGGCCGAACCTTTCACTTCTGCTGGAAGATGTTATCACTGTGTGAAGATAGCACCATTGGAAGCCAGGCTTGTGGTGTGAATGAAGATAATGTATAAGAAACACAAAGCAAAGATAATTGGACAGTCGTAAACAGTTGAGTTTGTCAGTTACAATATGCCACATCTTTTTTAGAGATATTTTTATTGGCAATACCACTTCAGTTAGACTATTAACATGCATCTACCTATTTTTATTTAGTTAGTTATTAATATGTATTATATGATAGAGTATTAATATTATATATAATGGAACTTAGATCATCTTATTTTAAAATGTATTATTTCAAATTATAAAGGTCTCAAATTCAATACAATATTGTAAAGTGAAAATTAATTGTATGTCAATTATATCAAGTTCTCTTTAAAATTATTTTTATTTAATATTTTAAAACTTTCATTTGTGAATTTTCGAAAATAATTTTTCTAAGTAAAATATTTTCTGGATATATACTGATACGATTTCCTTTTATTATTCAAGGTTATAGTGATGAGTTTATTGCCCGCTATTGTATTTATTAATTGTATTATTTTATTTTATTTTATTTTGTGTTATATTTAAAGTATTATATAATAGTTTGTAATTTTTTTTGTAATTGTAAATAATAAAATTAATATTATTATGTTAATTATTATTAATGAAATTGTTTCAATTATTTCTTAAAAAGTTTTATAAAATTTAAATATTAAATTCAATATTTTAGAATTATTTTTTGATTAATTTTTTAAAGTTTAAAAATTAAATTAAGTATTTTAAATTTAAGTTTTAATTAATTTTATAAAATTTAAATGTTAAATTGAATATTTTAAAAATTAAAAATTGATTTTTAATTGGTTAATTTATAAAAATTAACGATTTATATTTAGTTTTAAATTTGATTTTCAAAAAATATTAAAAAAAAAATATTTCACATTTTTAATTATCTTAAAATTTATTAACTTTTAATAATCGTAGATTTTTTTATGTTTGCAGATGTGGAAAATTGCTAGCAGAGCTATTTAATCCAAATTCTAAGTAGGAATTATTTTCACAGTAAATCCATAGTAATCTTTTGATAATTGCAATAATGGATAAATGCAATTATGGAAAATGGTTAAGGAAAACTCAAATAGAAAATGGATACATAGAAATACCATTTCAAGGGGCCAAAAATGAAAAAAAGAAAATAGTAGAAATACACCCATATTAGACTCCCGTATTGAATTTGAAAGACACCCATCCTTAATGATTAAATAAAAAATACCAGAAATCTCGTAATGGGCATCACTACCTACTACGTTTGGGATCAAATAAAGAGGTGGCAGCGAGTGGTGAGCTGTAGTAAGGTTACATGATGGAATTTCTACTCAAGTCGGTGTTTGGGATCAAATAGGGAGAAGGTGGCACTGAGTGGTGAGTTGTAGTAAGGTGCCATGATGGAATTGCTACTCAAGTTGACCAACCTCGTTGGTTTTCTCACATATGTTGTATTGTATATCAATCATCACATGGAGCAATGAGTAGTGGGAAACATTCTCCTATACCAAATTCCACTCCGACTCCACCACCTGACTTAAGTAGACTTAAATATGTATCAACCAGCTTTGTGATTGGTCCATTGGGAGCCTCTTCCTTTGTTCCATACATGAACTCATCCACAACTATATTTTGCATCTCTTTTTCAACATCGTTGAACTCTTGAGTCCCACTCGTCATTTTCAAAATGGTCTACTATGAAAGATTGCAGGAAGACAATGCCTTTGAATCCAGAAAATAAGTGAATCCCATTGAGTGCATCTTGAATAGCATGTTTGAAGGAAAAATAGAAGCCCAACTACTTGGATTTAATTTCTTGATATTTGTGACAACCCACTACCGTATATTTCATGATGTGACACCCGATTTTAGAAACCATTGGATAAGGGATAGAATGATCATGCATTCTATACAAAAATCACCCATTATGGGTTAACAACATCGAAATGAAGCTTGATTACTCCTTGAGGGACACCCTTAAACTTTTCCTCTATGTTTTGTACTACATATGGTGACTAGAGTACCATCAATGTAAAGTTATATGATGCAAAATATTAGTGCACATTTACACTATCTTGATCTTTATATATGGTTTTAGGATATTCTACATGCACACATTGAATACATTCTCAATTGGACATCAACGTGAAGAAAACCATGTGAATATAAAGACAACAACCTTCTTGTTTTGTGGATGAGAGTAGGAGACAAAATAAGAAGATGATGACCCCATCCCAAATGAGTGTAAAAAAAAACACCTAATCCAGGAGTACAAGAACAGGAAATGCAAGATTCGTTTGACCTTACCACCGCGGTACAGACGACAATGGATCCTGGGGCACTAGAGAGTGGGGAAAACAAAAGAAAACACAATTAAGATACTTCAGATTCATATAAGGACAATGGAGCACTCAGAGAAGAAAAAAAGATCGCCCTTATCTCTGCCACACCAACATAAGGTGCTTGGTGAAAGGATGAAAATAAAGAAGGGAGAAAATCTTAATTTCTCCCCATGTATTATAGGTTCTTATATGCAGTTTGATAACCTGTCTTGATTGACAATTACGAGCACATGCAACATGTAATTTGGTTTTCATTAATAAAATTATGATTTTTTCAAAAAAAAACAGCCTTCATGTTTTGTAATTGGTTGTTTCAATGTTCAAACATAAATGAGAAATAATAGGCAATATAGATTTCATCTGATTATGATTTTCCTCTTCTTATTCTATGAAAGAATAATTCTGATGGAGTCCTAAAATTCAAAAGAAACATAGACGAAACGTGTGAGTGATTTAGTAAGCACTTGCACAACCATAGAAGTGATCAACTCCGTTACTGGATTCACCATACTAGGGTTGAAAAACCATTTCCGATCCAACCGAGCAATATGAAATGGCAAAATGGCACAAGAAACCACACCATAAAATGCATCATTTCCCCAAAACTGCAAGCTAGAAAAGAAGTATAAATAGACATCACAATTTGAAAGCTAAAAAATAAGTAGAAATAGACCCCACATACTACAAACCTTCAAACTATGGGTTCGAGGATAGCTTGTAAAATTTCAGTATTACTCTTATATGAAGAAAATTGGAAGTATCAACTTCTGGACTTTCCTTAGGGGGGAAATCCTTACTTCAATATTTTCAAATTTGTGGCATAGCTCGAATAAATTGACTACTACTATTTACATGGCAAATAGAAGACAATTCTAAATTGACTTAGATGATGACAGGGCAACCACACTCTCTACAGTGACCATTGAGCCAAGTCACGGTAAACGAACCTATTCATGTATTTCATCCTTATGCCCTGATGTTGATATTGCATTAGCATAATTATTTGCAAGCCCTATGTGCTCGTGGTAAAAATGTGCAATAACATATTTTTGGGGTACCACACTCCCAATATTTAAATTTGGGATAGTTATTGCAACTGCACGCACAATTTATGAAGTTGTATGCGTAACCATAAGACAAAGTTGCTACTTCAAGCACAACAATGGACGCAAAATTTACATATTTTAGTGATAATTCATTCACGATGTTGTATGCATAACCATAAAATAAACTTGCTACTTCAAGCACAACAATGAAAGACAAATCTTCCAAAATCTTGGCAAAAAACTTCAAGCACAACGATGAAAGACAAATCTTCCCAAATCTTGGCGAGATGATCTTCAAATCTTCCCAAATCTTGGCGAGATGATCTTCATCTTCCCATATCTTGGCTACATGATCTTCCCAATCTTCCATACCTTCCGTGTATATTTGCACCTTTAGGGGAAATTGCTAGTATTAAACATATAATACTTCATAACACGGATGGTTAAACAAATTATTTTCATGAATGACTTTCATTTGAAAATATTTAAAATTATATTAAAAAATTAATAATTATTATAATTATAATAATATATATATATATATATATCACTAAAATTTAAAAATAAATTAAATATTTTTTTTCAATAATTTTATATTTAAAATACATTTTAAAATGATCTATTATTAAATTAAATAATTTTTTCAATAAGTTAATATTTAATATAGATTTTAAAATGATTTATCATTGCTCGGAAATATTCAATTTTTAGGAAGGTTTCAGTAGAGTTTGGGGTACCTTTAGGTAGTTTTTGAAGGTGAGGTTAAACAGAGGGAGGCCATATTAAATAGGCTCATAACTCGTGGAGTCATAAGTACATTAAACCTTAAGAGGCGTCCTCCTTTTCTAAATATTAACCCCATGTCGTCCTATTTTAAGCCCAAAGGTGTTGGAGCCAATGGTGGAAATGGAGGATACTTTCACCATTCTGAAATGTTACATTGACATGAGGGAGAGCCATGGGGTCAGCACGTGGTAGTGGCAAAATGTGTTGTTGTAGCATTCATGAAATAGTTGTATCACAATGGTTTTGGGTTGCTTGTTGCATTTATAAAATAATTGTATTTTTGAAGTTATCAATTCTCTATTAATTAGTGTTCTAGTTAAAAAATAAAATTACCCAACATTTTATATATATCCCCTATCTCATTATATTATAAAGTTATTAAAAAAAAGTAGTCCAATTACTAGATAAGATCATGTTTTTTTCTTTTAAAATTTAGAATGTATTTATGAATGAAAAAGTGAATTCAACATAGTCAAGAAAAAATAGTCATTAGAACTTTGTAAATTAAATAGCTTAAAATTATTATTCTTAAAAATCATTAGCAATTTTTGACAAAATTAACAAATAAATTTTAAGAAAAAATATCATTTTTTATTAGTTAAACTATACTTACAAAAATATAATATAATAAACTAGATCTTTTTAATAATTAGTAAATTTAGATTTAAAATATAAGATAATAAATTAGATTTTTTAAATAATTAGTAAATTCAGATTTAAAATAAATCTAATTTAATTTCGGTTTTTAAAAGCTTGTCAAGTTCATATTTTTTATTTCAATTTTTAAATTTAACATTATGTTATATTAATCTCTATCCTTTCCTAATTAATTATAAAATATACTATAACATATTCTTTATTCTCTAACATATTATATTATATTTTATATAAAAATATATAGATGTTTTTGTAACATACACCATTAACTTCACAGGGAAATGTAAGGAGTTAAAAAAATTTTATACAAGTTACTCATCATTACATAGAATGTTTAACAGTTCATAGTGTAATTTGTGTAATTTTATAAATCAGAATAGTAAACTCCTTAACCCTTAACAACAACAACCTCCATTACAGTATATTAACTTAATACTATATGATGTAACCATCCATTCATCTCATTACTCATATAGTCATCACATAATTTCCATTATGAACATCATAATAAGAAAGGAATCAACCTCATCATCTGGACACAATAACAAATCACATCATTGAACACCAATATACCCTGGAAACCCCGTAGGGTGAAAACCCGCAAACGTTTAATTTTATTATTAAACGCTTGTGAGGGTGTTCAGCCCATCACTCAGTGGCTTATAAGAGAGACCATCCCTTAACCATTGTTTATATAATCTTACAAGGAAATATACAAATATCTAGCTTAAAGCCATTACAATAAATATGATACCATTTACCCTCTGGTCTTCATATCTTCAAATTTACACATCTTGGTGGCATGGATGTATCTACAATGGACCATTGTACATTGGACCTTCCTGCAACTCGCACTCATTTGCATGAACATTAATCATTTACCTGCCAGGACAATCATAATTTTCCTTTGTACATGACAAGCATAATATTCCTTTGTACATGTCACCATCATTCCCTACTATGATGCCTTCAACATAAAATGATGTCAATATTCATAAGGTATTAATCAATCATTTCACATATCTGTACTATAGTAGCTTCTCCATCTACTCATGTATATTCATGACATGCAAGTAAAGTACCTTGTCATTCTCTCTTTAACGACACATACTTCATATGTGCTGGTTATAAGTCATCACAATAACTAATGCTTACGTCGCATAAGCACACATTCCTGCAAGGCAATGGCTACATCTCCCAAGATTTTCTTTAAAATAAATTGATACATCAGTTAAGATATTTATGCATGTGATTTACATATATTTAATCAAAATAACTAACCCTTACGCTATTACTTTTAGTGCATGAAATGCGAGCTAACATAACAAATGTTGCTCCCACGCATTCAATGCATATCGATTCCAAAAGAGTCTCCCTAAGGAGTGCTTACACAACGAAGCACATAACCTCTTTTATGAATCTTCCCAAAGAAAATCTCAATGCTAATGAGCATGTAAACATATATTTTATTTTTGTAAAAATATGCAATTAAGATTATAAATACATGTCCTGTTTTCCAAAGATTGTACTAAACAATCATATTCGATGTAGTTTAATACTACAAGCTATCTTTCTACATACAAATAAGTATATTCTTTTTCAATAAAAGTTAATCCATATGTTGCATGCTTATGCATGATCTTCCTCCAAAAGGAATTAACATCATAATCATGATAATATAAAATAATCACTTAGTTTGTTCATCTAAGGAATAAAACTGATCAGTTCCTTTAACGATGAATTTATGAAATAATTATTCTCCATCAACCCCATGGAAAACTACCCATGGATCTATGAAACTATCCATGGATTTATGAAATAACTAATCTCTTACCAATGTATAATTCTTATTCGTATCTCACATATTTTAAATATATGCATATGTTTTTTCTATCTATATGCATTAAATACAATGTATAAAGAATATGAAAACATGCATATTTTTCCAAACATGCATGAAATAAATACACACAATAGACACATGCCTATTTTAGATATACATGCATTTCAAACATCTCAATATAAGGTTACTAAAGCCTTAATCTCAATATGTCCACCAAAACATATTTTCACCTTGGAAGGAAAAACCAAAGCCTTAATCTCAATATGTCCATCAAAACATATTTTTCACTTTAAGAAGGAAAATCTAGACTTATTTCCCTTGAATTATTTTCTCATATATTTACCCATCTTGATATGAGAATAAATTGTAAAATAAGTGAAATATATGTCAACTCACAAGTGAACTATATATTTCTACTCACAAAGAAAGAGATTATATATAAAAATAAATTTAGCCAAAATACTTATCTTGGCAGTCCCAATTGTGGAGGCATGTGTGAAATATATGAAAATGCAGAGTACTTTCAATAGCCTATCTGCTATCGAAAGATCGGCCAACAGTCTTCAAGAAAATGGATGATTTACTTATCCTAACCGTTGTTACAGTCGGTTAGGCCATCCAGAAGTGACTCCATCGGATGACTGCGGATGGTCTCTTGCCCTCTCCATATCTTCTGCAATCCTGAAGCACAGTTTTTATTCAACCATCTTTCCTTAAAACCAACGAGAGCTAGCGAAGATGCAAACCATGTCTGGCAGGTAGATTCTTTTGGAATTATGTGGCTGCTGTTTTACAAGTAGCACTAAGAAAAGAAAGTGGTTAATGAAGGTGAATCACCCCTCATACAGGCTACACCAAACAGATATTCCCAAAAAAATCCATACCAAAACGAAGAAACTGTTAACCTCCACCGATGCAAAACGATTTGGATGGTTATCAAGAATTGGTTTTACATTCACTTAATCTTGATTTTCTTGGGTTTGAACAATTATGTAATAATTTTTTTTACACGTGTGTTACAGTTTTCGTTTTGGCAAAATTACGAAGACTCAATAAATTATTACAACAGTTTTCGTTTTGGCAAAATTACGAAGACTCAATAAATTATTACAACCAAACTCATCAGGTTAAAAAAAAAAAATTCATTTAAATAGGAAAAATAACAATTATTTCTCATAACCCTTCTACGTAAACCCAAATTAACATAAAACAAAAATTATATTACACTAAATTTTTCATCTACCAAATCATAAATAAACGCAAAATAAAATTTTTGTTATGGCATAAATGTACGACCTTTCCTTTACAATTTACTGTTGGACACGCAACCTTAAATCGTACGCAATAACTGCCTTGTTGTGTGGTTTGATTTTGACTCACACATTATGTGACCTCAATTTGAAATATCATTATATGTCCTCTTGGGTATTTAAAATTCCTTCAAAAGATTGACAAAACGGAAATTGATTTCTGGAAATGCTAATTCATAATATAACCATACGCATAAGTGACTCAAATCTCTAGACTCTTTACATCCCCTGCGCACCGGTGAACGTAAGACTGTTAACGTGCTGCATATTGGTTTGTTCAAACCACACAAATTCAATCTCTTTCGTCTCTGTGCCCCCAAATGTAGCAGGTCCACTGTAGAAGTCGTCTACTACCAAATCGTTTAAAAAGTCGTATTGAGAAGAACATATTTCGGCCAAATCAAATACACTACCTTCTAATGTAGATTCACGTCCTTCAATAAGATCGGAATAGGGTAATTTCTGGTGCGATAAATTTGTACCTTCTATTTCGACCTCATTAACATCTGCCACATCGGAGGTCATGCGCTTCCAGTCATTCCTCACAAGTAGGTTGTGAAACGACTGCGAGGAATTCTCTGTTTCAAATTCAGACTGTCTCACCGCCGTTGTTGGTTTTACGGGGATGGCTCTGTACACATAATTTTGTGCCGAAGCAGGATTATCTGACCTTGTCTTGAGATTATCTTTACTCGATTTCGGTTGGGTTTCGTTCATTGGAAGCAGCTTCTTGCAAAGGTGACAGTTCCAGTAGTTCTTGATTTCGTTGTCTGTTCGTCCAGGTAGTCGTCCTGCAATTAGTGACCACCTGCACGCATACATATAGCATATAATTCACGCTCAATGTAACAATAATTCTAAAGTTGGAGTGCTTGACATAGGCAATCATGAATTCTGCTGGATATATATATATGACTTACATTACATTTTACACCGTAAGCTTCTAACCATGTCAATAGTTCTAAATATCAATGAATTGTAATTATCTACATACCGATTTCCAAGAAGGCGATGCAGCCGAACAATGAGATCCTCCTCATCGGGAGAAATGTTTCCGCGTTTAATATTGGGACAAAGATAGTTTATCCAACGTAATCTGCAGCTCTTTCCACACCTCTTAAGACCTGCAAAATAAAATTCTGTAAGTTTAATTCCGCTTAGCAATACATTTTTAAATTTGCATTTAGATACCAGCATAAAAGATTGATCGAGATTTACCTGCTTTTTCGGGAAGATCTCTCCATTTGCCATCACCATGAATTCGAATGTATTCGGAGAGAATCATGTCCTCCTTTTCGGTCCACGCTCCCCGATTGAGCCCTTGTTTTGCGCAGCAAGGAGATCTACCCATCTCAGATTTTCCTGTGTAATCCGTAATCACTAAACCGACCCTTTGATGATCTTTTCGGAGGGCCGATGATTATATATAGAAAAGCAGTTAGCGTCTGCGGTAATTGTTTAGTGACCGAAAATAAAAAGCATGCGACAAGTTTGTGCGTTTGACATCTCTGGCATATTCCCAGTAATCCTCGAAATCGAATGGATGTCAGCCCAGTGGCCACCTCTGGTCCTTATGATGCTGACCTGCCATTGATATTTTAGTGAAGAAGTGTAGATTTGTTAAACAAACAATCTGTCACCGTTGGATGACCTTTCATTGTAGTCGTCGGCTGTAAGACGTCTGCCCACAAACGATCCTGCATATCTTTCAAATGTAATTGGCCACGGCACGTCAATTTGTATCGAAAGACACGTCCAGTGGATTTTATAATTGCGGAGGCAGTCTATTTTTTATAACTTTTGTTTATCTAATATTCTATAGAATATTTTTGTTAATTTACTTTCACAAAAATAGAATGGATGATCTTAATTCTTGAATTTTTGTGTTAATTTATTTTCACAAAAATAGAATAGATAATCTTAATTTTTGATTTATCATATTTTAGGAAAACAAATTTGTGGGATAATATGTAGTATAATTTATAAATTTAATGACGTTTTTATGACCATTTTTTTTCTTAATTTTTTTTATGTAGTTTTAAAGATATTTTAAAACTTGTTATTTCTTTTATAAGTTAAATTAACGGTATAAAAATTAGGAACTCCTTAAAAAGAGAAAAGAGATTTAATTTTTTTTTACATGTTCCTTAAATCTATTAATTTAACATATGATAAAACAGAGTAGATATATTTATATTTTAATTTATTTTTAAACACAATCATATATATGTTTAAAATTTATTTTATTTTATTTTTAATAAATTTTATAATTTAATTTTCTAATGTAAGATATAGTATTGATTATACAGAAAGAAAGCACTCGAAAGATCTCACCCTGAGATACATTAATCATTAGCATGGCTAGATTTTTACACATGAAGTTTCAAACTTGTGAGTTTTTCACCATGGAATACCTTTACAAAACACCCTGTTATAGTCTCCTCTATGCCCCTTAGCAATAAATGTTTTTTTTCTAAGTTTAATTCTATTTATAAAAACATATAGTACATGGAGAATCTGGTCTGTGGAAATCCTGGACTAGCTAATTCCAGAGACATTGTAAGGAAAAAGATAAAAAATGTGACTGCCCCATAAGGGGAAACCAACCAAAGTAGTTTTACTACCGGTGCCCATCACACGGAAACCAGCTTTATACAAAAATAAGTGACTAGTAACGTGAATGTCTAGGAGCATCATAAAAAAAAAATGGAAAAAGAGTCCAAAAATAAAATAAAATGGAAGAAATTAGCTGTCATTTCCTGGAGGAGGAATCTCCTCCACAATTAGGCACCTATACTCCTCGCTGTCATCTGCATTCGTGTCTCCTCTGGGCGCTGCATGTTCTGGGATGTTGATGGTGCGTGCACTGCCCATCTCCTCATCATTGCCAAACCAGTCTTTGCTGCTGTTGCCACTGTTGCTGCTGCCAGTGTTGGTGCCACTCTTACTTTTGCTGTTGAAGGCAGAAGCGCCATGAGCGATATGATTTCTTGTAGGCGGCAAAAGCATTGAGTCAAAAGTAGATTTCTTTGGCAATTTCCTGGGGCGAGGGTTCTCGGCATGCGAAGCTTCCTCCTAGAAGCTAACGGAGATGGTGGTAGTAATGCAGAGACAGTCCAGGGTGCACGAGTAGTGGAATTGAGAAGTATGCGCATGGGACAGGGAAGGCAGAGTCTCCAACAGAGGCAACGGCGGGGAAAAGTGGGGGTGGTGCCGCGGTGGGGAGTGACTGCAGACAGGGGTTGATGAGCGAGACTGCTTCAACACTAAGTTTTGGCCTCTACCACTGTGGGTTGTAGGGTAGCGACCATGCAAATCCTCAGGCGAAGGCGATGAAGAGTCAGAACGATTGGAGAATGGAGGTTTGGACACCCTGCCACGCCCATTGCCTCGACGACAGTGCATATGGTGGCACGTGGGCATGTTCGTGTTCGTGGAGGTGTTATATGAATTCTGGATAGAATGCACAAAAGGCTGAGGAGCCGTATTAGCTAAGAACAGGGGGGCCGAAGGCACAACGTTGAGCTTTAGGTTGCAGTGAAGGCTATAGGAGACGTGGTGGTCGGGAGCAAGAATGATATAGCAGTAGAGACTACATCGCCTCCCTGTGGGTGTTCTAGAGCTCGACTGTTCGAAGGCATTATGAAGCCAGAGTGAATGCATCAGCAGTCGAGCGAATTAATAAAAATGCGATGGTAGCAATTGGCCTGAATAAATGCCCATAGCTTGAGCCCATGGGTGACCATGTGGCCAAGCCATGTGTCACCCCGTGGGCTCACCGTATGCCGCCCTTTATTAATCACCCGCATCTGGGAAACTTAGCCATAAATGTTAAATTTATATATAAATATTATTAAATTTAAATATGAAAATATGAAATATTATAATCAATGTTCTAAATCATTACCATTTAAATTTATTTTAATGTAATATGTATATTATAATATTTTTTAAAGTTCTAAAGATTAGCTAAATGTTTCTCCAATTACAAGGCCACCTAGACCTTTGAGTTGATTTTTCCATATTTCCCTTATCATAAATTTTTTTATATTTTTTTAATTAAAAATATTTATAGTTTTATTAACAAAATTTATATTTAAATACACAAAATTATATTAAATAAATTTATTATTTTTATTATATTTAATTAAATTAAATAAATTTATTATTTTTATTGTATTATATTTTTTATTATTATTTTAAATAAGCCAATATTATATTTTATTATTTATTAATAATCTGAATTATACAACAAATCTCTCTCTACCATTAAGAAGATATTATTTTAAAATTTTATATTATATAAGAAAATATTATTTTAAAAATTTATATTATATAATTTTATTTTTAAATTGGGTATAAAAATAACTTTAATAAAAACAACTTCGATAAAAAAAAAGTAAATTAATGAGTAAAAAAAAGTAAATTAATGAAAGCTAGTAAGAAAAATGTAGTCCAATGATTAGGTGAGAAAGTTTGTTCCGAAGATGTGGTCATTGTCAAACAATCCTAATATATGTATGCTAGTAAATCAATAACAATCAATAAAAATTAGTGAGAAAAATGTGGTCCAACAATTAAATAAGAAAGTATGTTCTAAAGATGTGGTCATTCCCAAAACAGTCCCAGACAGGTCTGTGTATGCTGGTGAGCTATTCCAAAAACGATTTTTTAGTTAAAAACAAATCAATGAAAGTTGATGTGTCCTGATTGTGATTATTGGACCCATTGAGAACAGCATATTTCGTCCAAATCAAATACTCTCCCGGCTTTCGTTATCGAGGCATTAATTCATTCCGATGAATATAGAAATGAATGGTATGGGACCCATTGAGAAGACATATTTCATCTCGGTCAAATACACTCCCTTCTAATGTTGATGCATGTCCTGCAAAATGATTGGAACGGGGTAATTTCTGGTCCGGTAAATTTGTACATTCTATTTTGACCATATTGACATCTGCCACACCGAAGGCCATGCGCTGATCTCCTCTGATGGCCGACGATCATACATAGAAACAGCAATTAGCTTCTTCCTGCTCAAAATATTACTGCAGCAATTCTTTAGCGACCGAAAATAAGCATGTCACAAATTTATGCCTTTTACATTACTGCCATATTCCCAGTAACAAATTTATTTGTATGCCATCACATAAGAGCAGATATTTTTGTAATCAGCGCTCGTTGCCACTAGATACTTTGTTTTTCCCGACACAAATGTCATTGACTCGCTAGTCACCGGAGATAGGGAGAGTACACCTCTGGTCCTTATGATGCTGACCTGCCATTGATATTTTAGTGAAGTGTAACAACAGCTAACCTTCTCTTCGGTGTAACATCTAGATTTGTTAAACAAACAATTTCTCACCGTTGGATGAACTTTCACTGCAGTGGCCGACTATAACACGTCTCCCCAAAAACGAGCCTGCAGATCTTTCAAATTTAATTTGCCACAGAGGGTATATTTGTAAAGATTTTAGAAATGGCAATCTATTTTTTTTGGATACATTTATTCTCATTTTTAGTTTTATTTTTTGGAAGTTTTTTAGTGGTTTTTTCAGTGTAATTTCTCTAAAATCATGTAGGAATTCATTGAAATGACGAGTTTGATGGGTAACCTGTACACAGTAGAAGTGTTTTAGGGATTTTTGAGAGTGATGAATCTATATATACAATTAAAAAGAAACTAGTTTAAATAACACATATCAAGATTTTCCTTCAAATTTTTCAACAAGATTAACACTCATAACACTAAAAAATAAAGAGTATCGGTTCCTTTTTTTATTATGTAATATTTTATTGAAAATTTTGTTACTTCACTTTTATAAAAAAAAAAATATTTATTTTAATTCTTGATTTGCCTAGGAAATCAAATCTGTGAGATATTTATAAGATTTAAGAAAAGATTTAAATGCAAACCTATTTAATTTCTTTTAAATTTTAATAAATCTATTTATAATTAATCTTAATAATATTATATATATATATATATATATATATATATATATATATATATAATTTAATTTTATATATTATAATTTAAATTTTTTATGTCATAGGTAGAAAGTATTTGAACAAAATAATATAAAAAAATGTTTATTTTTAAATTTGTATATAAATATTAAACAACTTTAAATATAAAGTTATAAAATATTATGATTAGTATTATGAATATTGTTTTTTTTTTTGGTTAGGTTGTTTGAGTTTGATTTGTGGCTTTAGAATGTGTCATTAAGAGGCATCAAAGTTGTCAAAATCACTAGTCTTTAACATGGTTGGATTTTTGCTCATGAAATTTTGAACCAATGACTTTCACATCATGCACTCCATCAGTGTCTATTCTTTACCCTGTAAACTACTTTAAATTTCATATATATATATATATATATATATATATATATAAATTTTTAATAAAAAATTATTTAGAATTTTATTAATAAAAATAATATTTTTCAAATTTAATGTTGATTTTAATCTTAGTTGTGTTCTGATTTTTATAAAAGTGATCAAATACTCATATGTTTTTGTTTGAAATGAAGTAATATTTTTAAAAAATTATTTATATATTTATAATTAATTAATAGTATAAAACAATAATAATATCGTTTCATTTAAAAAATATTAGATAAAAATATAATACTTACTAGGCAATTCTATGCATAAAATACTATCTAAGATACCTCTTTTTTGAATTTTAATTTTTTAAATATGATTTAAAATTTATTGTTATATTATAAAGGTATTTTTTTTTGTATGTAGATAAATTGAAAAGTAGATGATAAGTCTAACCACTACCATTCTTTAACATGTATATGATTTGAATCTCCAACATTTTTATACATAATACTTCATTTTCAGAGAGATTACAAATTAAGATGCTTGAGCATTAATTTTATTTCAAATTCAAAGTTTTAAAATTTTCAGAAGTAAATAAAATTTATTCTTTTAATAATTTTTTTTAAAATTTTTAAACAAAATTCATAAAAAAATGATGTTGATCAAAACATAAAAATATTTTAATTAAACAATCATACCATGTAAATTTAACTCACAATTATATTATGTTCATCTCTATAAGTACTATTGAATTGTTCATTATTTTAAAGTATATTTTTCAAACAATTTTACTTAAAATTTAATAAAAAATATTCGAATTATAAGTTTAAGTTATGTAATTTACATAATTTTAACATAGCTAAAATTTTCAACCATAGAAGCTTTATTTATATATTTCAAAATGACATTCACTCCTTGATCAATCTATTGATTTTATACTTTATGTAAAATTATTTTATTATTTATTTGAAACATTCTGTTAATTTAAGATCCTTTCTTTTCACTTACGCTTTGCTCAAAACATTTGTGCAATGTAATCTAACGTCTCCTCTATGGCTACGAAATCTACCATCATTTAGGAAACTAACATGATCCTCTCACTATGAAGTTATCGACATTACTCAAATTTTCAATTAAATTTAAATTATTAAATTAAATTCAAATTATTAAAAAGTATGGTTCGACAATAATGTATCATTAAATTAAATTAATCGGAAATAATTTCTTCAAAAGCTTCCCTCAATCACTTTTTTTCCTCAATCAAATTTTTTATTGTGGCATGATGGAATTTTAAAATCACGTTGGCGCCACACTTAAATATTCCCCAGTGACAATTTTTAATTCTATGGCAACGATAAAGCTACCCGATGTCATTTCAAATGTGATTCAATGGATTAGATATGATCCGATGGGTTGTAACATCACTCGGAAATTTCACATGAAAATATATGGAGTTAGAATTTTTTTTACATAATTTTCTTACGGGTAAGTATCTAAGGTAGTATTCCATATTTCTTATTAATCATTAGAACAGTTCTTCATCACTACATATAGTAATAGTGAGTTACATAACTATTAACAATCAATGATGTAGCATATTAACATAAACTTTCTCAGATAATCTTGCATCATTTTTAGGATTCTTTTAACTAGATTAGTTAATCACATATTTTATATTATAAAAATTACATCATGTAAGGAATATCATCGAAAAACTCACACAATAAGTAATCACATCGTTGAAAACCAATATATCCTGGAAACTCCGTAGGGTGAAAACCAACAAATGTTTAATTGTGAGAGTGTTCACCCCTCACTCAATGACTCATAAGGGAGTCCATCCCTTAACAATTGTCATAAAATATTACAAGGAAATATCATTAAATGCAACATATCTAGATAAAATTTATTGCAATCATCATAATATCATTTACCCACAATATTCAATCGTTATATGTTTAATATCATTTACCCACAATATTCAATAGTTATATGTTTGCGGCCTGGTGGTTCCATTAGTAGACCATCCTACAACTTGCACTCATCTTCATGGGCCATTAGTTATTTACTTGACACAATGGTAACCATAATATATCCTTGCACAAGTCACAATCATTTCATGACATTTATATCGTCAGAAAACTTGATATCATGATTACATAAAGTATTTATCAACCAATAATCAATCTCTTATTCAACATATATTCATGTGCATACGTGGAAAGTAAGTAAAATATCACAACATGCTTCTTCTAACAACACTTCCCATGCATTAAGTATAAGAAAAATCATATAAAAACAAACACCACATTAATATGATCCTTCTTGCACAAACTCTTCTCCAAAGGAAAAATATTGTAACCATCCATTTCCATTTAAATGATACTAGCAACTTAACTTTGCTTTCCAAGCATGTTGTTAGATTAAAACATATTTAAAGAAAGTTAGCCCCTCAAATTATTCTTTGTGCATGTAACTAAGTAATATTTCCAATACAATACATATTATTATTATTACTATGATGCATGCAAATGAAAATATTATTTTCCAAAAGAATATTTCGGAAGATAGAGCTATTTACAAAGTCTATTGTATACACAAATGCATGCTCTATTCTAAAAGAAAACTAATGTATTAGTTATTATTTCTTACATGTCTATATATGAATTTTTCCAAAGGAAATCTAATGCACTCATTGGATGTGATTACTTGTTTCCGTTCCAAGGTCTAACCTAATAATTAAACACTCTCCATGCACAATTATTTTCAAGGAATCTAACATTATATGTGCATTTATCATGGGTGAAAATATCACATCTTCTTTCAAGAGATCAAACACAATATTTCTATTTTTTCGTGTAAGAAAATAACATATTTATTTTCAATAAATATCAAACATAGTATTTCTATTTTATGCATGCAGATTAACTTATTTCCTCTCAAAGAAATAATTCTATTTTTGCATGTTTATTATCAAGAAAATATAATAAATAAGCTCAAACAGATTTGAAAAATAACATTACTTCTTAAACCTTTCTGTGTGTATTCTCTTTTCAGGAAAACAACATCCATCCCTAACTTATCTTGTCATGTGCATAAACTTTAATCAAACCTTATCAAGAACACATACATCTCTACAATATGTATTCTTTTTGCATGCAATAATCTATCATAATAGCCATTCTTTAATGCATGCAACACATATCTCTCTTTTAAGAGGGTCTATATATTTATGTTATATATGAGAATGATTTTCCTTTTTTAAAAAAAATAGATGCAATTAACTACTGTTTCTATGCTTCTTCATATCTGTCCTTTTCAAATAAAATGTTTGTTTCTTTGGGTAAATAGCACATACTTATTTTCAAGAACACAACATAGTTTCTCTATCTTTTATGTACAAATTTCTCATGCATTTTTTTTTTTCAAGGAAGTATCATAATTAACCGTTCTTTCACGCATAAGAACTAGGAAAGCCTTTTTAAAATAATAACAAAGTCAAAATTTTATGCACTAAACCATGAAATAAAATCAAACTATACAATAACCAACACACAAATAACTTATCCTGTTACCCACCAGAACATGTTACTTTTGCCAACTCTTACAAAGGAATTAACACAATAGACTTATACTTCACGCACAAGAAAAACATATTCTTTCAAAGGAAGATCCTATGACTTATGTTATCTTTGTGCATGAAATCTATATATAGTTTTTTCATAAAGTAATTCCCTAAGCTATTATCTTTAATATCAACTACATATTTCACCTAAAAAAGGATATCCCACATTATTATCTATGCACATGAAATATTTGCTCATATATTTATTTCATCTTGTTGGGCTTATATTCATATGGGAATAGAACTTGTTTATAATGATAATGGGCAATAAGTCAGGTAAATAATCAATAGTGAATTTTTTCACTCCCATTATCATAAAATTATGCAATACATTTTTTTTTGTGTATGAAAACTCATCCCAAGAAATATTAACAAAATAATTATTTTTTATTACTCTTGTTATCTTATCCCAGTTTTTCAAGTTAATATGAAAATATTTCCAAATATTCATCATCTTACAAGAACTTGTTGAAATTTGCAACGAGAAAATGGATCGAGATAGATTGAATTCCCTTCTTGTTGAGAGCGAGTGTTGAAATTTGCAACAAAAAATAGTGAAATTGGCAACCAGAAAGGACAAAAATTACACCCACATTCGTGAGGAAATCCAGATGTACATTGGTGAGGAATTTCAGATGCACATTGGTGAGGAATTTCTGATGCAAAATGGTTAGGAAATTCAAACACACATTGGTGAAGAAATTCTGATGCACAATGGTTAGGAATGTGGGACGTCTAATTTATTTTCCCCTTAAATAAATTGGAAAATAAATTGTAATTTTGTCTCATAACAACTTGTATTGGTTAAATAAGTCATTAGCTCAAGAAATTCAAGTTGAGGGTCTAAGACAAGGCATGTAGAGGGATTCTAATATCTTTGGGGTCCAGTTGTGGTTTATGCATCAGTGGGTTGCAGGTGTGAATAAGCTAACTCAATTAATTGAGTTGAAATTAGTTTAACTAGTTGTAATTGAGTGATGAGCTAGTGAGAGGTCTAGTGAATTAAAATAGATTAAATTCACAACTAGTGATAATTCAGATAACTGATAATTCACTATTAATAATTACATGCATGTCAGTTCTGAGGAAGAGCCACTTCAGACAAAGGTTAAAGGGAACATAGCTATCATTTGTATTTACAGAAAATTTTGCGAGTGCAATTATAAAGTCATGAGAATGGCATGATGGATTGCACAATCAATGAAGGATGATTTTCCTATTTAATAGGGAGCTAATTCCCTAGAAACTGTGTGAGAAAGGAAGGCTAAAGGAAGGTTGTGAATTGTCTAAGTACAAGACCGATTTTTGCTAGATCAGTGTGAGACAGTTGGAAGAGTGCTAGAGAATCTCATGAGAAACTAAGCATTGTATCGTTTCATGATTTCTTGAATTAATACACAATATAGATAGATAGGTTTTGAGAAGTTTATTTCCCAAAAAACATCTTCTGTTGTGTGATTGATTTACTTATTTTTCTTACTTAGATGTGATTGAGCGATTGTGTTTTGTATTCCAAAAATATTGTAGAAGGATTCGATATCTTCTTTTAGTACATCACAAGATCAGATTAAATCCCGTTGGTATATTTTCTACATGGTATCGAGCGAAATTTATACATGGTATGAGAGCGATAAATTTCTACATGGTATCAGAGTGCCACGAATCACAATAGAAGAGCAGAAATTGAGTTTGTCTCGAACATGTTCAAATTTGGATATTTATTCTTCACGATCCACCAACATATCAAGATGTATTTCAATGGCTTGAGACTCGAATATTATCTTGAGGGAAATTCAAATTATATATCATGGAAGGAAAAGATGAAGCCAATGATTGAGGACAATGGGTTGAAGCAATTCATAGATATTGAGATTCCCAAGCCCACAATAGCATATGCCCAACTCCTTAATACATGGTAGAAGAAGGTAGCAAAGGATAGAAGGATCTTGATAGAGGGTGCTCAGGATCACATTTTCTCGATTCTCCATGGGAAAGCGACTCCATATGCTATGTGAAAGACCTTGGCAGATCTTTTTTTAATAGAAGCGATCACAGGAAGTTGGTGTTGAAGGAAAAGCTCAGAAATATCAAGATGGAGGAGGGCGAGACGATACCAATATACTTTTCGAAGTTCAATCAATGTCGAGATGAGCTTGGAAGTGTTGGTGTGACTGCAGCCCAGGATGATTTGGTGAGACTAACACTTCCAGGCCTTCTGAAGGGCTAGAATATTTACCAATACTCTATGGATGAGAGGGAAAAGTTACCAGACTAGGAGCATTTGTGGTCTGACTTGGTAATAGAAGAGACAAGACCTCCGACAAAGTCAAAGAAGAATATTGAGCATTAGTTAGAAAAGGAAATGAAGCGAAGGGAAATAAGTACCAAGGTGAATAGGTCAAGCGAGACTTGTCCAATATCAAGTGTTTTCACTGCCAGGAGCATGGGCACTATGCCTTGAATTGTACAAAGTAGAAGGCAATCAAGAAGGAGCCTTCAGTTGCAACGGGTGAAGAACTAGATTCACATTTCGATCTTGATTTTACTCTCATTGCATGCATGCGCAAAACTGTAATGGGATGCATGTGGTATCTATACAGTGGTGCCTTATTCCATATGACGAGGAATATAGATCTCTTTAGTGACTAGGAGGAGAAGGACCTCTAGTAGAACATAGAGTTTGGAGATGACGGGAAGTATTAGATAACCGACATAGGTACAATTACCATTCAGAGGGAGTTTGGCTCCCCTCTTAGACTGATATATGTTTTTTATGTTCCAGTCCTAAGGAAGGATATTGTCTTCATATTCGTATTGGAATACTATGGTTATGATGTCATATTTAGAAAAGGAAAGGGATTCCTTAGACACATTGCCACGGGATGGGTGAAAAAGATCAATGTAAGAGTCAAGAACCTGTATTCTCTCAAGGTAGAGGATGCATGCAAAGATTTGACGAGCAAATAAAATGTCAGTGAGTTGGCAGTTGAGAGGGAGAAATTATCTCTGAAAATGCATCCTCATAAGCAGTCTCAAGAGGTAGTGGAGTAGCCACAATTAGAGAAGGAGAGAGGAGATCGAGTGGAGGCATCCACTGAAGAAGAGTCCTCCAGGAGGGAGAAAGTTTGAGCTAGATGAGGAGAGGGAGTACATGGAGCTATACCTCTAAGTGAGAGGCGGGGCTCTGTGTAGATATAATCCAAAGAAGAAGTTTCAGCAGGGTCCATTGAGATGGTGTGTCTCATGGATGTAACCTAGGTACGAGGAGCCCAAAATACAACAGTTGCAGCAAGGATTGGTTGCATTGATGCAGTAAGATGTGAGGAAGATATAAATTAGAGTGACAAAGGTCAGATACTAGAGCACAAATCAGATTTGGCAGCAGTGCATAGGGCACAGATACAGATGTTAGTAGCAGTGCAAATATTCCAGTAGATAGGTGTAGACACTAGGAGTAGCCAAAAGATTCCAATGATAGATGCATTATACTAATTTAGTTGTTCAGAGGCTATTTAGTTTCAATAGTTGTAGGTGAAAAAAACAATAGATAAGTGTTTCATGAATAATATTCCAAAGGTACCGGATCGGGATAGATTGAATTCCTGTCTTGTTGAGAGGGAGTGTTGAAATTTGCAACAAGAAATAGTGAAATTGACAACCACAAAGGACAAAAATTTCACCCACATTGGTGAGGAAATTCATATGCACATTGCTGAGGAATTTCTGATGCACACTTGTGAGGAAGTTCTGATGCACATTGGTGAGGAAATTATGATGCACACTAGTGAGGAATATGGGGCGTCTAATTTATTTTTCCCTTAAATAATTTGGACAATAAATTGTAATTTCATCTCATAACAACTTGTATCAGTTAAATAAGTCATGATGACTGAGTGAGCTCAAAAAATTTTAGTTCAGGGTCTAAGATGAGGCACCTAGAGGGATTATACTATTTTGCGGGTCCAATTGCAGTTGATACATCAGTGGCGCGCATGTGTGAATCAGTTTAACTAGTTATAACTAAGTGATGAGACAGTGATAGGTCTAGTGAGTTAAATTAGATTTAATTCACAAGTATTTATCAATCATATAACTGATACTGCACTATTAATAGTTTTCTGCATGTCAGTTTTGAGGAAGACCCAATTGAGACAGAGGTTAAAGGGAACATAACTATCAGTAGACTTTATAGAAAATTTCTCAGGTGCGATTATAAAGTCATGAGGGTTCCATGATGTATTGCACAATCAAGGAAGGATGATTTTCCTATTTAATAGGGAGCTAATTCCTTAGGAATTGTGTGACAAAAGAAAGGTGAAGGAAGGCTGAGAATTGACTATGTACTAGACCGGTTTTGCCTAGATCAGTGTGAGATAGTTGGCAGAGTGTAGGAGAATCTCATGAGAGATTAAACATTGTATTGTTTCATGATTCCTTGACTTAATAGGCAATATAGCTAGAGGGGGTTTGAGCAATTGATTTACCCAAGAACATATTGTGTTGTGTGATTTTTTTACTTCTTTCTCTTACTTGCATGTGATTGAGCGATTGTGTTTTGTATTCCACAAATATTGTAGAAGGATTTAGTATCTTGTTTTATTACATCACAAGAATAGATTGAATCCAGTTGGTAGATTTTCTACATGGTATCAGAGTGTTATTTCTACATACCTCATGTGATATTTTCAAAAACATAAAGATTAATAATATTTCTCTCTTTCATAAAAATCCATACAAGTTTTACAAAGAAAAAAATGCACATATTTCAAGGTACAATTGACTAATCTCTTCTCATTATTTAATAAAACAGTGGCACATGGTAGCAATCATATAGTCTAATTTTGGAGTCGGGGTGAGATGACATTCATCGTAGGATTCTTTCACACATTCACTTGACTGTCTTTCACCTATGTAAAACTTCCACACCGAGAGATTTCTACCATTACTTATTTGTCTCTTGCATTTTCCTTTTGAGGATGCACAACACTAAGGTCTCATATATTGAACACTTCTCCTCAACGTCTATTACAATGGTCACTTCCCCAATCATCCAACATATTTTTTCATCAAACCCTTCTAGGGATGAAGTTCATTACCTTGTAACATAATTTCCACCAACTAAATGCATTATGATTCGGTCAATTATTGGATTAATTTTTATTATTTATTATAAATAATATGGTGCCCATACATATTATTTTAATTTAATTTCATGTGGTGGTTTGAGGGATATTACACTCCCTCATTTAAAGTTAACACCATCCTCAGTGTCCATCTCTCGTTGGAACTTTAACTTTTACTCACGATATAGGAATCTAGACCACCCAACGGGGGATCCTTCCCATTTAAAATGATGAATTTCACTCCAATGAATACCAAAAAGGAAAAACAATAATGTTATAAAATAAGAAAAATGAATAGTCATAATCATTTATAGCTATGAAAATATGAAAATTATACTTTTAATCACTTGGCCATTACTCAAATTCATGAAAAAAAACATAATACCTATACCAACTTACCATTACTTACTAAGTACTATTGGTCACTTTTACACATGCACTCTAATGGTTTTATAGTCCAATAACAATAACCCTGTAATCTATGATCAACAAATCTAATATATTCACATTAGTCACAATATTTTCAATCAAATGAAACACTTTTAACTATCAATCATTCATGCAATTTCAAGCGATATTTTAACCAGAATACTTCGACAAGTACTTAGAGAGAACCAATAATCTAATCATCAAAATGATAAATCACTACAAAATGTGAAAACTATCTTAGCTCTTGCTAAATACATTCACACAGTACTTATAAAAGTAATTAGAGGGCCCCTAAATCTCTAATCATTGAAATGATCAATCATTGCATCAAGTGCAAACTGTATTAGCCCCTGCAAAATACGTTCAGAAAATTTGTAATACAATAAAGGAACTAGACTTCAAGCAATTCCTTACCGAGCACTAGGATTATTTTTATGTGAAGATGCACATAAAATATTTACACAATAATATAGGAAATTCATTTTCAACACAACACATAAATTATTATTTATTTATTTTCTACTATGATAACCAAAATGGAAAAATAAAGCTCCTCCCAACCACTGGGAACAAGTTTCCACAGCCAGACCGAGTCATTTTCACATCTAGACAGTTATATGATAGATACCATACCAGATCTAGTCTGGAATTCCACTGGGAAACCAACTCAAGATTTCCAATAACCACAAAGGGTCCAATACAACATTTCTCTTCAAAGGTTCCTTCCTATTCCTTTGACAACATCCCCTCTATGAGGAATTTTGGTCCTCCTCCAACCAACTCCAAAATCAAAATAGTTGCCACAGGGTTTTTCCCCTCTTCACCATCTTGGCCAACTCTTTTCCCTTACTGAGATTATTTATCTCTAGTTAGAGGAAATATCGGTAGGCAAGCGCCATCAACCCCTTCGGTTAGGAAACTTCGATCAACCCAAGGACTCCTGGCCTTTTATAACTGTCCCGAACTGTCTAAGATGTAAAATTATCTTTTGGCACTCTTTCCCATAGTAATTTAGATAACGACCCATTTGAACATTATCATTAAAACAAAAGAAAAATTTGTACATCATGTATTTATACTTGACCCTCAACATGTGTCCAAAATATCCAGATTGGCAAGAATCATAACTAACGTACAGATGACATACATTATGATTTTCCAAATAACATAATCATGCATACCATAGCATTATACTTTCTCATTGCAATTCATATTTCAAATTTTTACCTTCACATATTTTCGTGTTTCCATTAAGCTACTCCTTCCTAATCCCACCAGAAACAGTAGTCATAACTATGCATTGTTTAAATAAGTATTCACTTTCCCAATAATTTTAGTTTCAATCCTACAATAATTTCAAGCATAAAATCATATACAAATATTCATTAATGTCTAAATGTCAATAAAAATTAGGGTAAGAATCTTAAAATTTTGTTGAGAACTTCTAGAAACTTGAGTATTTTGATCAAAGGGACCTTTGATCAAAATACAAAAGTTTTTAGAAGTTCTCAACAACATGTTCATGACTGTGGAAACATACACACCTTATTCCAAACATTTCAAATTTCCCATAGTATATTGTTATGAACAAATCAACACATGAAGTAACGTCCATAATAACTTGTTTACAACTTGTAATAAACATTAATAAAAAATAATGCATGGATATAATTTTTAATATTTAGTAATTCACCATTAACTAATCAATTCTACCAACCATGTTAATGCAGCCATGAAAATACTCTATCAACAACTAGGTATTACAGTAAAGTCTCACTACTAGGCTCATTGTTTACTTTTAACATCTAAAGGGGTTCTTTCAATGTTCTTTTAAAAAACTCTATCAAATATGTAATTAGCTAATGATGTGATGGTGTTTAGTAGGCCATCGTGCATCTCACACTCATCTCCATGGACCATTAGTTATTTACCCACAACAATGTTAACCATAATCTATCCTTGCACAAGTCACTCTCCTTTCCTTCCATTGTTGTCATCAAAAAACTTGATATCATGGTTACATAGAGTAATTATCAGCCAAAAATAAGTCTTTAATAGTGATTCTTCAACATCTATTCATGGGCATACATGAAACGTAAGTAAAATATCACAACCTGATTCTTCTAACAACAATTCTCATACATTATTTAGAAGAAAAATCACATCAGAATAAATACCACATTACTACGATCCTTATCGCAGAAGCACACATTCTGCTCCAAAGGAAAACCATTTTAACCATCCATTTCCATTTAAAGGATACTAGCAACTTAGCCTTGTTTTCCATGCATGTAATGAGATAAAAACATATTCAAAGAATGTTAGCCCCTCAAATTCTTCTTTGTGAATGTAACTAAGTAATCTTTCCAATACTATTGATATTATTACTATTACTATTATGCATGAAAATGCAAGTCTATTTTTCTAAAATTATCTTTCCCAAGACAAATATATTTACAAAGTCTATTTTATATGAGAATACATGGTCTGTTTTATAAGGAAACAAATGTGTTAGTTATTATTTACTAAGCTCAAATATATGCATTTTTCCAAAGAAAATCTAATGCACTCATTGCATGTGATTACTGTTAGCACTCAAATCTACCTCAGGCTGAAATGAAGTAAAACTCAAGGCTACATCAAACCACGCTCAGCCTCGTAGCTAGCCCTATGAGGACAGGAGAGGGCTCTCTCCGTCAATCTCGAGAAAATAAGCAATAGGATGCGAGATGACTTACAATAAGAACTGATTTTAGGCTAGTAAAGAGATAAGTATGTTTGATTTTTGGTTTTTTGGTTTTTCGCTGGAGTAATGGGAAAACAAATTTTGGGTCCGGGGATAAGGTCAGACCTTTGCAGAGTTCAAGCTGGGGCGAGGTAGGTGATGATCTTGATGCTTTAAATTGAATTTATGGATAGATTAGACCGACGAGGAGCTGAAGAGGGCAAAGAAGAACTTGGATCCTCTCCAAACAGCTGAAAACATATAGAACTAACCGAATTCAAAGGCTAAGCACTGTAAACAATGGATTCAACCTTAATCACTCATTCAACTTAGTTCAGAAGCATAATGAAAGGATGGCATACATTAAACATGAAGAAACTTACAGTAAATAAAGAAGAAACACCATCAAGAACAGAACACCACAAGGATCCCAACAAGTGCCGCAAAACCCCTAATCTTTCCTTAGCCAAAATATGAAAAATATGTACAATGATATCAAAAGTATCCTAAGAGTCCAACCTGTAGAATGCCTCAGAAATTACAATATATAGATCACTCTAACACCTTTCCCCACCTCTAGGGGTCGAATTCCCTCTTCAGGGATCAGTTTCAACCAATTCTAATCATGGAACTACAATCTAGGCAGCTAACAACTTGCCTCTAAAAGAGTGGAAACTGATCCATTACATGATTTTTACTCATTTGAGAGTGAATCTTCTAGAAGAGATAAAAATAAGCCAAAGTTACATGCCAAACATGAATTTACATCATAAAAACCCAAAAATTCTATCCATAAGCAAAACTGGTCCATACTAGGCGAAAAACTGAGCTGGCAGCTGAAAATTCAGGAAAAATTTCAAGTGGGTCGCTCCTGAGCCGAGTGGGTCGCTCATGTTCCAGGCTGAATTTGAGGTACTTCCCGGCATCCAAATTGAGCTCATGATAGCGCGTTTGAAAGCCCTGGATGTCTACTTTCCAACACAAGTGGAATTTCTGAATTTGGAGTTCATTGGACCCTCCAAAACCTCATTCTCTCAGAGGTACTTCCTGCTGGTGCAAAAGGTGGCAGCAAGGTGGTTTTCATGGTGTTTTTGAGCTTTTTGACCATCCAGATTTCGATGAAATTGGTGCTGGATTCTCGTAGGATTTGCTACTCAACTATGAAAAATCCAAAATGTGTACTCTCCAGCAAGGTCCCCAAAAAAGTGAGCGCATGAGCTGCGAATTCACCTAACTACAAACCCGTTTTTGACTCAAAAATTTGTCGATTAAATCTTCTCCGAATTTGCCCAACTGATGAGGGCCCTCCATCATGTAATCCCGGGCCTTAGTTAATGAAGCCTCGCCAAACTGGCGGATTAGGCCTTTTCTCGCCTAAGTGCCTGCGCAACCTCCTTCATGATCTTCATTCTCGCTGTTATTACGTACGCAGCCCAATAATGTGCTCAAGGGCGGCGATGTCTTTGTCTCGATTGGCCTTCACCAACAACTTCTCCAGATGGATGTTCACATGTGTGAGCTCAGTATCTCTGTCAGTCGGTGTCATGTCACCAGGCCTCTTTCGATTCCACTGTCTGTCTTCACGGATTCGACGCAACTCATAATATGTGAGCTCATCCTCAAGCTGTTTGTTGCGCTGCTCCAAATAGTTAATCACCCACTGAGCCTTCTGCAATTGATCTTTCAGCTTGTCATTCTCGGCCCTTTGCTCCTGGATGACTTCCCTCAGTTTCGAGCTAGGAGAGCTCGCATCAATATCAATGACTGTGAAATCTGTGTCCCGGCCTCTTGATGGGCCCTCATCATGCATGGGCCCCTTGCCCCTGTCCTGTATCTGTACCTGCGCTGAAGAAGAAGGCGAGACCCCTTCCACATCATGTGGAGATAATACTCGCTCTGCTGATGAAGTCGGCAAGACCCCTTCCACCTCACGTGGAGATAATACTCGCCGTGTCGCTGCAAATAAGGCCCCGTGGCCTCGCTGATATGTCTGAACCAAAGGAGTGCTGATATGCTCAACCTCAGGCATGTCCGGCTGGTGTGAAGGCTCTCCTGCATCATGAACTGTCTCGGGAGGTGGCTGTGGCACTCTGAAAAAGTCTCTAGAAATGAAATCCTCCCAAGTGATGCCCTGCTCTGCCAACTGATGTGACACCATGATCTTGATCAAAGCGAAATGATATATACTCCTGTACTGTTGCACTGGGCTCGTCTTCTTCTGCACAAACATCACCATCCTCTCTATGTTGCGGTATATGAAATACGGAATATTCATCATACGTACCCTTGTGAAGTGCATCAACAAACGAATATGGTACGCGAAAAGACGAGCATACCTGCCCTCACAACTAAAATACTGAATGATGAGCTTCATCAACGGTGCATACTCATCTCTCAAGAATCTGAATGGAAAAACTCTGCTCAAGTAACCCATATATCCAGTTTTAATATATGGCTCATAGTGAAATTTCTCTAAATGCTGACCCTTGTTCCATTCCTCGCCCATGTTTGGTATACCAGTGGCTTGAGAAATAGTCAAGGGTGACACAATGAAATCAACCCCGGCAAGACTTACCCGGCCATCCCGTAAATGTAGAACAAACAGACGGGCCAATTCACGATGAGGCCGGGTTTGTGCAACCATCTCACAAAATCTGAAACATGACAAATATCGGAAACAATCCATAGCTAATGGACATGCCTGCAACCGAGCCAAAGAATTAGGCTCCTCTCTGCGATGATTACCACTTCTATGATCTCTGCGGGACCCCCGTGGCACATTACCTTCAGTCACCGAATCACTGCCTGACCCTAGCTCATATTCTGACTCTGTCTCCGACATGGCTCTGACCAAGCTTTTGGCACTATGTATACTGATATGAAAGCAGTGCAAACAAAGTTATGATGTGTGTTTCAACACCCAACAAATATCCCCACCGTCAAAACACCATAAGGAAACAAACCATGATAATATCTCTGTTTTAAATGGATTGGAAAAGAGGCACAATCTCTGTTTTAAATGCAAGTGAAACTTTGACCAAAGGGAGCAGGCAACCTTCAGAATATTGAACAAATCTTGTCAAAGGGAGCATGGCATCATATGAATGTGTTTGTCTATGAGAAATTACAACAGAGTTATAAGTGTCAATGGGCAATGAAACAGAGTTATGAGAGTGTTTTTATCATTGGGCAGTGAGACACAATACAACCATAGTCACCATGGAACGAAAGTCTTGAACATGGTAAAGTAATAGCAATGGTCACAATGGTATAATGGGTATGAGAATAATAGGGTTTTGATAATATATGCAAGGCTGGATATATCACTGCTATAAGATAGGAGACAAACTCATGCAACCATCCATATTCATTTTAAAACCATGAAAAACGATACTGCCATGACTGTGCGGTTTAAATCCTCCATTTGAAATGTTTGAAATCATCAATGATGCTACCAACGCATTTAAAAACATTAAACAATTGCTAGAAACCTGTTTGAAAGCCGTTGGGGGAGATCCCAAACAAGACTGGGCGCTCAAAACGATTTTTCGGACCTCTATTGACGTGTGGGTCGCTCGCCTCTGAGTAGGTCGCTCGGCCCAGGTGGGTCACTCACCTTGTAATTTCACACTGCGGAAATAACCCAGGTGGGTCGCTCGCGCCCAGGTGGGTCGCTCGAGCTCCAAGACCCTGTCCACGATGTTTCAAAACGTGAATTCGGCCCTCCAACTCCAAATCTCGACTTGGGTGCTGTAGATTGGTGCAAATGAAATTGGTTTGGCTTTTATATATGCTGCAAATATCTTCCACAATCAGATTTGTTTCAAATCTAATTGAAAACCCATATTACAATGTTTTTGTAATTTCACATTTGGCTTTTTAAATACAATCTTCTTTTGGCTTTTCTGAGCTCGATTTTGTTGATTTTGCTGTCTTCTTGCAGGGATATGGCTATTCAGCTAAGGAAAAGACCAGAGGGCTGCTTTCATATTTTCTTCTTGGTGAAATAAGCACAATTTATTACAAAAATAATAATGAACAATTTCTAGTTCCAAAACAGAGTTTTGGACTAGAAATGTTTTTTTTTTTAAACGCTGATGATAATAAAACAAAAAAAATCACAATATGTGGAACCTTCCTCACCTTCCAGGCTTTATGACTGGTATACAAATGACTAAAAAACCCTAGACACTAGGACCAAAGACACTTATTGACATTTTAATGACCAAAAATGAAATGACAATGACTTTGAGTGATTTTTTGAGGAAATTTTTAAAATAGCACTGCAGGTGTAAACATGAGGAAACATAAGACAACAGACCCCTTCGTCAGTCCATGGCATGCTCCTAGTGAAATGCAACGAAGTGGAATGAGCGAGACACCTAAGAATGAATATGCAAAAGACGAAATGATCACTGACGGAGGGCTGTAAGGGCCGACTCTAACATTGGCTCCAATGGGGATGGTGGCTCCATGGAGATGCCAAGAATGGCAGATCTCTGGGGGAGTCAGACAGTGCCTTTCATCCATTGGGCGATGGAATCATTATTTCAACTGATAAAAAAAACTTTGGACAATTTTATTGACTGCAGATTTGACTAACGACGGACTGCAATTTGACCAAAACTGACATGACCCAAACTGACATGACTCTAAAACTAGAAGACTGATAAAACTAACTTGACAATTTCAAACCAACCAACCTCTATCTCCAGAATTATAGCCTTCGCTCCGGGCCCCAGACTGAAAATGAGAGATCAGTGCACACTTGCAACAAAACAAAAGTAAAATGATATATACAATGACAATGAGATCAGCAGCAAGTACTCAGAAATAATAACGCTTCAGCAACCGACCATTGATCGGTCCTCCAGGACAATCATCTCCATTCATTTCTTTGAGAAGAAATGCATTATGCCTCCGATACGCTGCAATCTTAAAAGGACCCTTCCACAGATTTTCAAATTTGCCGTGCTTTCCCTTATCTTCATTCCGAGCATCCCATTTCAAAACTACCTCATCCAACTGAAACTTGTCTGCTTTCGCCTTTCTGTCGTAGATCTTCTTTATGCGCTCCTGCAACTTGAAAGTATTTTGAAATACCTCCTCTCGTGTCTGCTGTAAATGAATCATCTGATTAATCCTCCGCTGCATAGGATCTTCTTCACTTCCAGCCTCTTGAAGCAATTTGACCACCGGGACAGCAAGTGAAGTAGGAAAAACTGTATCCGTCCCATACACCAACTCGAAAGGAGACATACCAATAGACTTTTTCTGACTTACCCTATCAGCCCATAATGCATTCACTAACTTTTTGTGCCAGGCCTTTTTGTTGATTTCCAGCAATTTCTTAATGATATTCACCAAGGATTTATTTGAAGATTCCGCCAAACCATTTCCTTGCGGATGGTAGGCGGTCGAATGTCCCAAGGTAATATTGTACTTAAAGCAAAAATCAACCATCCTCTTAGACTTAAAGGATGCTGCATTATCTGTGATTATTTTACTAGGACACCCAAAGCGTGACAGAATATTGTTTTCAAGAAAAGAAATAATTACCGCATCAGTGGCCTGTCGAGTGGGAATCGCCTCAATCCACTTCGTGAAGTAGTCTGTAGCTGTCAAGATCCATCTATGATGTCCGGAAGATGCTGGGTGGATTTCCCCGATAAAATCCAATCCCCACTGCTGGAATGGTGCACTAACTTCAATTGGTTTTAGAGGCAAAGGCTGTAGTTTCTGCTTCCCTTCAAAAATTTGACACTCATGACAATTTTTAACAGCCTTGAACACATCAGAAAACAAAGAAGGCCAATAATACCCTGCCCTTAGAATCTTATTCGCTGTGGTCTTCCAAAACAAATGACCTCCACAGTCACCTTTGTGAAAATCCTCCAAAACTCTTTGAGCTTCCTCCTCTACCAAACAATTCAACAACATACCTCCAGGGTCTTTCCAATATAATGTAGAATTCAAAATGCAGAATTTAGCAACTCTTAACTTCAATGTTCTACTCTTATTTCTAGGCATCCCAGGAGGTGGAGACAAATTCTGAAGCACGTATAAAATGTCAGCATACCAAGGGGAAGAAACAAAAATATCAGATACCTGAACTGACGTGCTTTCCTCATCTTCATCGGACATGGCAGCGATCAAATTTATATCTAGAGCATGCAGATTTGTTTCAGCCATGAGCTTGGCGAGTCCTTGTCCTTTAATCAGCTTGGTCGGTTTAATCTCCACATCGTATTCTAACAACGCAGCGATCCACTTACCTCTTCTTCCTTCTGGATCTTCCTGTACCAAAACATCTTTAACTGCTGCGTTAGGAACATATGCTGTAATGTGGGAATGCAATATGTACACACGGAAATCCTTCAAGGCCTTTACAAGCGCAAGTGCTTGTTTCTCAATGATATTATACTTCAATGCTCCATCTCTTATTATCCGACTGAAGAAAGCAATGGGCTTCTCAACTCCGTCCCTTTTTTGCATCAAAACAGCTGCCAATGTGTGCTCAGAAGCAAAAGAAAATAAAACGAAGTCTTGTGTGTAATCTGGGCTGATTAAAATAGGGGCTGAGGAAAGAGCTATCTTTACCAAATTGAATGACTTTACCGCCTCTTCTGTCCACCTTACCTGACTGTCCTTTTTCAGCATGTTCATGATTTCTCTAAGGTGTTCTGCAAGATTTGGAATGAAACGACGCAGAAAATTCATTTTACCATTAAATGACTGTATTTCTTTCTTGATCCGGGGCTGTTCAATTTGCTGTATGGCTTCAACACGTGCAGGATCAACTCGAATTCCATCTTTCGATATGATGTGGCCAAGGAGCTTTCCTTCATCCATGGCGAAAAGGCTCTTTTTCGGATTCAGCGAAATGCCATATTTTCTGCACTTCTGGAAAACAATTTTCAAATGATATAAATGTTCCTCATCAGAATTGGAAAACATAGTTAGATCATCAAGGTAAACAACCAAAAACACATCTTTCTCGTTGGCAAAAGCCATGTCCATTGCACGCTGAAAGGTAGCGCCTGCATTCTTTAAACCAAACGGCATCTTTGCATAATGAAATGTTCCCCGAGTGGTGAACGCAGTCTTGTCACGATCATCTTCCTGCACTAAAATCTGATTATAACCTGAGTATCCGTCGAGTAGTGACATCCTTGATGCTCCAACTACTCGCTGCAATATATGATCCATTTTTGGCAGCGAATAATTATCCTTTAATGACACCTTATTCAGATTTCTAAAGTCAATACATAAACGGATCTCACCTGTCTTCTTTCTCACGGGCACCAAGTTTGATATCCAATCTGAAAATCGAATAGGCACAATGATTCCTGACTTATACAACCTATTTACCTCTTTTTCGATCGATGGTAGCAGTTTTGGATTGATCCTCCTCAACTTTTGACGAAAAGGCTTCTGATTTGGTTTGATGGGAATAGTATGCTGAATGATATTGGTATCATATGTTTTAAGATCTGAATAATCCCACGCAAATACATCAGAAAATGAAGATAACAATTTCACATATTCTGCTCTTACCTTTGGTGACAATGACTTTGACAATTTTACCATCTTGGGATTCTCAGCTGTCCCAATATTTACCTCTTCGACACCTTTTTCTGTTGGCCTCAATGTAGGCTTGCGGGCTACATCATCTTGATCAAACAACTCTTCCAAAGGAATCAATCCCTTAGGAATGATGTTATCCTTAAGTTGCATCACATCCATTTGGTTTATTTGTATGTCATCACTACCATCATCAAATTCTGTATCTATGGAGGTATCTTTAAACTTACCCTTATTTTGCAGAAATTCACTAATCTCCTCATCATCCTCAAAGACTTGCCAACATCGCTGATTGTCTGGAACGGTGGGCCGGTGTTTCACATGTATCTCAAACTTGTTGCTGGAATTCATTGGAATCTTAAGATTGCTTGCTGCCTTAGCAAATCCATCAGCAACACCATTTTGTATGCGGGGCACACATGTCAAAGTATGATCAGAAAATAACTTCAAAATGTCCAAAACTGCATTTCGGTAAGCCCTCATGCGAGGATGCTTAGCCTGAAACTCACCTTTAACTTGTTTTATCACTAATTCTGAATCACCATATACTGCAATCCTTTTCGCTTTCAGCTTCTTGAGAATCTTAAGGCCAACAATAAGAGCCTCGTATTCCGCTTCATTATTTGAACAATCGAATGCAAGCTTGTAAGAACACACTCTCACATTGCTCGGAACTCTATCAGGAGCGGAAAATGGACTACGAATCCACACACCAATCCCAGCACCATCGCTGCCCACTGTGCCATCAAAATCCATGGTCGTTCCATCTGCATAAATCCTCTACATCATGGCCCATGCGGCTCACGATTTTCTACATTTCTTTGCCCATTGTCTTGTTGATTGCTATATGACTTGTTTTCTCTTCTTTCTTTTTGCAAAACTTCTCTAAATTCTCATTGATTTAAGTATGTATTCTTTTTGAACAATTGTTTCTATATCATTAAAACTATCAGCAAGCAACACACACGACTCTAAGTCGGTATGTACATAATTTACAGGATGATTGATTGGCTTCTCTTTGCTAGTTATCATATATTTCATCTTCTGCTCTCGATATAATTTTCTCATTTGACCGAAGACTGGAATTGTAGCATAAGCGAAATCTAACTGAAGTGTACCTTTCAACTTTGCCCCCCAAGATCTTGCAAGGAGCATCCCGAACCGTGGAGGAATGTCGGCAACCACCACATCCATCAAAACATAATTTGCTGGGATTTGATCTAGGCTTACCACCAAATCTTTGATGAGTCCTATACACTTTACCCGGCTGGAATCAAATGAATACAAATCATGATACTCTCTTGTAATGTCTAATCCCAACTTTTCCATGATCGCCTTTGGCATCAAATTGTGCGAAGCACCCGAATCAAGCATAGCATTGTGCAATATATATTCGTGCAACCTCAAACTGATATAAAAAGGAGGAACATTACTGTCAAGAGACTCACCATTCAATGCAGGCCCAAAAATCAATTCCGGCTGATCATCCTCAACATTTACTGTGTCAATCATTGGATCAAAGTTCAGAATTTTGGAGACTTGACTACGGTAGCTGCTGTTCTTCATGATTTCAGTCAAAGGAATAGATATTTTCAGTTTGGAAATTTCATTTTCCAAACTAAATGCTGAAACTTTCTCAACCTCTTTAACCGGAACTTCCTTCTTTTCAGCCTTGTCTTTCACTATGTTTGACTGATTTACCTTCTCAGCTGATGATACTTTACTAGCTGCGGGATCAATTGTTTCTTTTCCTCTTTTCTGTGGTATCGGTGAATCTGTCTTCGGTGCTGAAGCTTCTTTTCTTTTCTGAATGGGATTTATGGGCACATCTCGATTCCTCAATGAATATTGTTTCTGCTGGGCAATCAATGCATTCATATATCCCCTTTGGTATTCATCTGACTCTTCCTCTAAATCAGCATCATTTGTTAGGATGAAATCCTCATCTTTCTGAACAACTGAACTTTCTCCATATTCTTCATCCTCAGTGATATAGATAGGCAAATCATCGGGAGTGAAAAAATGATTTTGCTCACCTGACACATCATCATCATCATCGGAATCATGACTCACAAAATTCTGCAAAAGAGGGGTCTTAATCTGCTGTTGGGCTGCTGGCTCTTGGGCTCTTTGTTCACGCTGCTTAATTCTGAATTGTGGCTGCTGCTGGCCACGGAAATTTGGATTTCGAAACTGTGTTTCTGATTTGTCGAGATTCATTCTCTTTAAAACCTTTTCCAACTCACGAGCCAAGTGCTGTTCTGATATAGATGTGGAAGGCTCTTCCTTTATTGTCACTCTTTTCTCTGCTTTCAACCGTGCTCTTTTATCATTCAGATTTGCCTCAACACTAACAACGACCTTCTGCATATCTTCTAAAGTAGGCGGATCTCTATCACGAAGGGAATAAGCCATCTCTGGATCAAAGCCATCCGGGAATTTAAGGAGAGAAGACTTTTTAGACGGTCTCAAGTCATCTGGAATAGCATTATACACTGTATTGAATCTAATGATATAATCCTGAACAGACTCACCAGGATTACGTTTGAGGTTTGTATATTCTGAAGTAATCTGCAGTGGATCCTTCTTCATCTCCCATCGATCTAAAAACTGCCTCTGGAGTTCTGCCAATGTAGTGATGCTTCTTTGTGGCAAGGCTCTAAACCATTTTCTTACCTCTCCTCCAAAAGTTTGCACAAAAAGCCTCATACTCACATTCTCTTCATCAATCTCGAAACGATCAAAGAAATCTGCCATATTGTCTACATGCTGTTGTGCAGGAAGACTCTGTGGAGTGCCATCAAATGTTGGGATCTTGCTTTGATAGTCTACGGGCATATCATTCAACTGCTGTGGTAACACAAGAGGTGCAAAACGAGCAGCCATAGCTCTTGGTGGATTGATGACAATCTGTTGTCGAGGAGAGACAGGAGGACTAGGAGCAGTAGGTCTGCGAGATGTATTCAATGGAGACGGAGGAGAAATTACTATTGATTGCTGATCAGAAAGCTCAGGCTGAACCGGAATGGTAGGGATAAAGGGAGGCTCAGTAGGGATCCGTGAACTAGATGCAATTTCAGATGGTTCAAGAATTTGTGAAGGAGATTCAGTAAATTTAGGAGTATTAGTATCCACAATGGAACTTTGCAATTGTTTATCGAGGTAATGTGAAACAAATCTATATTTCAAAGCTTCAGTAAACAATGGATCTGGAACTAATCTTGACAATTCAGTTTCGGAAAAATTTACAAACAAGGATGTTTCAAACCGTGCATCAAAAGGGGTTTCATCAACATATATGATTTTCACAGGACAGGATGCAGATCGGGTAAGCAATCTGGAACTCCCAAAACTCAATTGGCTTTCTCTTTCAGAACTTTCTTGACTTCCTTGTTTTCTAAGGGTCCTCGGAATCAGATTTGGATTTTCGAATATTGTTGGTGGATCAGGGTCAGGATTCACCCTAGTATTCCTTCTTGAAGCCAGTGTATTGATCTTCTCGGGAAAAATTTCAAGGAACACAGTCAATTATTTTCAGCCTTTCGACTTCTAGACTCAATCATCCAAAAGGTCTAGAACGAATAAGTATACCGGGGTGATTTACAAATCAAGTACTGCACACACAAGCTTACCGGAGATCGACTGAAGCAGCGTTTATCTACTTCCGCTTATGCATAACAAAAGCGTTTCGAAAGCTACCTGGCGTGACTTCAGACTCCGTCTAAGACTCGTGGGAAAAACACATCAACAAGCAAACCATTGAGATTTCCCCAGTATGGTCGCCACTATGTTAGCACTCAAATCTACCTCAGGCTGAAATGAAGTAAAACTCAAGGCTACATCAAACCACGCTCAGCCTCGTAGCTAGCCCTACGAGGACAGAAGAGGGCTCTCTCCGTCAATCTCGAGAAAATGAGCAATAGGATGCGAGATGACTTACAATAAGAACTGATTTTAGGCTAGTAAAGAGATAGGTATGTTTGATTTTTTGGTTTTTTGGGTTTTCGCTGGAGTAATGGGAAAACAAATTTTGGGTCCGGGGATAAGGTCAGACCTTTGCAGAGATCAAGCTGGGGCGAGGTAGGTGATGATCTTGATGCTTTAAATTGGATATATGGATAGATTAGACCGATGAGGAGCTGAAGAGGGCAAAGAAGAACTTGGATCCTCTCCAAACAGCTGAAAACATATAGAACTAACTGAATTCAAAGGCCAAGCACTGTAAACAATGGATTCAACCTTATTCACTCATTCAATTTAGTTCAGAAGAATATGAAAGGATGGCATACATTAAACATGAAGAAACTTACAGTAAACAAAGAGGAAACACCATCAAGAACATAACACCACAAGGATCCCAACAAGTGCCGCAAAACCCCTGATCTTTCCTTAGCCAAAATATGAAAAATATGTACAATGGTATCAAAAGTATCCCAAGAGTCCAACCTCTCCAACCTCTGAAAATGATTGAGAAATTACAATATATAGATCACTCTAACACCTTTCCCTACCTCTAGGGGTCGAATTCCCTCTTCAGGGATCAGTTTCAACCAATTCTAATCATGGAACTACAATCTAGGCAGCTAACAACTTGCCTCTAAAAGAGTGGAAACCGATCCATTACATGATTTTTTACTCATTTGAGAGTGAATCTTCTAGAAGAGATAAAAATAAGCCAAAGTTACATGCCAAACATGAATTTACATCATAAAAACCCAAAAATTCTATCCATAAGCAAAACTGGTCCATACTAGGCGAAAAACTGAGCTGGCAGCTGAAAATTCAGGAAAACTTTCAAGTGGGTCGCTCATGTTCCAGGCTGAATTTGAGGTACTTCCCGGCATCCAAATTGAGCTCATGATAGCTCGTTGGAAATCCCTGGATGTCTAATTTCCAACCCAAGTGGAATTTCTGAATTTGGAGTTCATTTGACCCTCCAAAACCTCATTCGCCCAGAGGTACTTCCTGCTGGTGCAAAAGGTGGCAGCAAGGTGGTTTTCATGGTGTTTTTGAGCTTTTTGACCATCCAGATTTCGATGAAATGCTAAGTTGACTTCAGAGGATGCATAATTAACCATGAAAAATCCAAAAATGTAAAAATTTCCTCCAGCAAGTGTCCCAAAAAAAAGTGAGCGCATGAGTGCGCGACCCGCTTAACTGAAAAGTCTGTTTTTTGACCCAAAAATTTGAAAATGACAAAATTTTCTCCGAATTTGCCCAAATTCGGAGCGGAGGTCCTCCATCATGTGTCCTGCCCAGTCAATGAAGCCTCGGCCAAAATCTGGAGTGGATCAGGCCTTTTCCGCCATTTTAGTGCTTTGCGCAACCTCCTCTTCATGATCCTCATCCTCGCTTTGCAGACATGCATGCGAGCCCAATAATGGCCTTTCATGTGATGAAACATGTCTTTGTCTCGATTGGCCTTCGCCAAAAATTTCTCCAGATGGATGTTCACATGTGTGAGTACAGTATCTCGGTCAGCTGGTGTCATGTCACCAGGTCTCTTTCGATTCCACTGTCGGTCCTCACGGATTCGACGCAACTCATAATATGTGAGCTCATCCTCAAGCTGTTTGTTGCGCTGCTCCAAATAGTTAATCACCCACCGAGCTTTCAGAATGACCACCTGGTCATTCTCACTGCCCCCCCGGCCAACTTCCTCTGCCTGAGCCAGAGGTATCCATTTATCAATGATTGTGAAATCTGTGTCCCGGCCTCCTGATGGGCCCTCATCATGCATGGGCTTCTTGCCCCTGTCCTGGATCTGTACCTGTGCTGAAGAAGAAGGCGAGACCCCTTCGACATCATGTGGAGATAATACTCGCTCTACTGATGGAGTCGGCAAGACCCCTTCCACCCCGGGTGGAGATAATACTCGTCGTGTAGTTGCAAATAAGGCCCTGTGGCCTTGCTGATATGTCAGAACCAATGGAGCGCTGATATGCTCAACCTCAGGAATGTCCAGCTGGTGTGAAGGCTCTCCCGCATCATGAACTATGCTCTCCCGCATCATGAACTGTCTCGGGAGGCGGCTGTGGCACTGTGAAAAAGTCACGAGAAATGAAATCCTCCCAAGTGATGCCCTGCTCTGCCAACTGATGTAACACTATGATCTTGATCAAAGCGTAATGGTAAATACTCATGTACTGCTGCGCTGGGCTCGTCTTCTTTTGCACAAAAATCACCATCCTCTCTATGTTGCGATATATGAAGTACGGAATATTCATCATACGTACCCTTGTGAAGTGCATCAACAAACGAATATGGTACGCAAAGAGACGGGCATATCTGCCCTCACAACTAAAATACTGAATGATGAGTTTCATCAGCGGTGCAAACTCATCCCTCAAGAATCTGAATGGAAAAACTCTGCTCAAGTACCTCATATATCCAGCTTTAATGTATGGCTCATAGTGGAATTTCTCTAAATGCTGACGTTTGTTCCATTCCTCGCCCATGTTCCCGGGTATACCGGTGAAACGCGAAAATAGTCAAGGGTGACACAATAGAAATCAACCCCGTGAAGACTTACCGGCCATCCCGCGTAAATGTAGAACAAGCAAACACGGGCCAATTCACGGTACGGGGAAGTAGGATTTGTGCAACCATCTCACAAAATGCGAAACATGACAAATATCGGAAACAATCCATAGCTAATGAACATGCACATAGCCAAGGCCAAAAAAGTAGGCTCTTCTATGGTAGTTACCATACCTTGATCTCTTGTGCTGAGACCCGTGGCACATTACCTTGACCAGGAATCTTTTGACCCTAGCTCTGTTCGACTCTTGTCTCCGACGCCCAGCTCTGACCAAGCTAACAGCACTATGAATGCGATATGAACGGTGCAAACAAAGTTATGATGTGTGTTTCAACATGACAAAAACCCCACCGTCAAAACACCATAGAAACAAGCCATGATAATATCTCTTGTTTTAAATGGATTGGGAAAAGAGCACAATCTACTGTTTTGAAGACAAGTGAAACTTGACCCGAGGAGCGAGGCAACCTTGAGAATTTTGAGCAAATCTTGTCGAGGAGCATGGCATCATATGAATGTGTTTGTACATGAACAATTACAACGGAGTTATAAGGGTCAATGGGCAATGAAACGAGTTATGAAGTGTTTTTAACATTCGTGAGTGAGACACAATACAACCAGTCACCATGGAACGAAAGTCTTAAACATGAGTAAAGTAATAACAATAGTCCTGATATAATGGGTATGAGAATAATATGGTTTTGATAATATGTACAGAAGTGGGATATATCAACACGAAATAAAATAGGAGACAAACTCATGCAACCATCATATTGTTTAAAACCACAACGATATTGCCATGGTGTGGGGTTTAAATCCTCCATTTGAAGTGTTTGAAATCTCAGCTGATGCCACCAACGCATTTAAAAAACATCGAAGCAATTGCTAAAGCTTTGTTTGAAGGCCGATGGGGGCGATCCCAAACAAGGCGGGGCGCTCGAAACGAATTTTCGAACCTCTGGTGATGCGTGGGTCGCTCACCCTCTCGCCGTGGGTCGCTCGGCCCGGAGTAAGGTCCGCTCACCTTGTAAGTTCTGCTAACGAGGAAATAACCCAAGTGGGTCGCTGCGCGAATTGGGTCGCTCGCGCCCGAGTGGGTGGCTGCGAAACTCAAGACCTGTCAACGCGATTTAAAGCATTAATTCGGCCCTCCCAACTCCAATCTCGACTTGGGTGTTGTAGATTTGGTGCAAATGAAATTGGTTTTGGCTTTTATATATCTTTTAAAATATCATCTTCCTGAAAGTGATTTGTTTCAGAATCTAATTGAAAACCCATATTACAATGTTTTTGTGTTCACATTTGGCTTTTTAAATACAATCTTCTTTGCTTTTAAAGAACTCGATTTTGATGATTTTTCTTTTGTCTTCTTGGAGATATGGCTATTCGGCTAAGGGAAAAGACAGAAGTCTTGCTTTTGACATTTTCTTCTTGGTGGAATAAGTACAATTTATTACAAAATAATAATGAACTTATTTCTAGTTCCAAAACGAGTTTTGGACACAAATATTTTAAATATTTGATGATAATAAAACAAAAATAAAAAATACGGAACCTTCCTCACCTGTGACTTTTATGATACCAGTATACAAATGACTCAAAACCCTGAACACTAGGACCAAAGACACTTATTGACATTTTAAACGGCCAAAAATGAAATGGCAATGACTTTGAATGATTTTTTAAGGGAAATTTTTAAAAATAGCACGCGGTGTATTTATGAGGAAACATGGAACCAACGGACCCCTTCGTCGATCCATGGCATGCTCCTAGTGAAATGCAGCGAAGTGGAACGAGCGAGACACCTGGAATGAATATGCAAAAGACGAAGTGATCAACGACGGAGGGCAGCAAGGGCAGAAGCTCTAACCCCTGTAGGTTAAGTGGTTTTGACTCATGGTATTGATAAAGGCTAAAACTATATAAGGAGAAAGAAGGATAATAGTGCAAGGTATTGCATGAAAAAAAAAAAAAGCTATTGAGGAATAAATCTCTTTGAGAGATATTTGCATGGTTGAACTACGTTTTTATGAATCCTACATTGCCAGTGCACCATCTCGGATATGATGAAGTTCAAGATCTCTAGATCTAGAAATGATAAAGATCTCTAAAGGTGATACACTGCGAAAATGATGAAGGGCGGCGCAGAGTACATTCTGATGATAATGAAGAAATGCGGGTAAGTTTATAGATGTTTGGTATATTTTTACAAATTCTACCATTTACAGATCTATATGCTAGTTTGTCTTCTTAAGTAAAAGCACGTGTATACGCGGGTTCTCTTCGTAAGCGTATGGAGATTGGGGTTTCTAAAGCTTATTTACGAATGTTACTTCTATGATTCTTGTTTTCTCTCTGTTAGTCGATGAAGTCTTCTTAGAAGTTAAGGTTGATTGAATATGGAGTATCTTTGCTGATTTGATAATGAACAAATCTAATCTTTGATTGAGAAAACATGATGAAGGATGGTGACTATCTAACGATTCTTGCATTGTGATAGATTATTTGAATTGAAATTTTCAGATCGAATATGGTCTAAACATATTACGAAAAGAAAAGCATACGCTAGTTGGTGAAAAAGCGCGTGTATACGCGGAAAGCTGTGAAGAAAAGTCGCGTATTATTTCAAGAATATAAAAAACTAACGTCCGCCCCAGGCTTGTACGTAGGTTGGTGTGAAGAAAAACGGCATTAATAATACGCGGGTTATAAGAAAAACGAGTGTATTGTCTGAATTAATGGTTGTTCAAGGTTGAATGTGTATACGATTATCTACTTTGAATTACGGGTTATTTCGATATTACGGTTACGGTGGTCTTCTTGTCTGATTGAAGTTTGAACGAAAGTATGGTTGTTAATGTTAAGGGGTTGTGTTGAAGCCGTTTAGATCCGGTATGAAAATTGATGAAACGTGGTACGGTGGGTCGAGGGTTGAAGCCTTTAATGTGGAAGTAGAAGCTTTCGGCCCGATGCAGAAGTTGGTGTTGAAATCGAGGATCAAAGCTCCCCTTCGGAGGCGGTAAACGGGTCAGGGGTTGGAGCTCCCTTCCCGGTTGTAAATTTGAAGCGAGAGAAAGATTTAACGACTATGCAGCAGGTAGAAGCCTACGTACGCAGTATATAAGTCTACATTAGTACAATGTTGTAAAGGTTTCTGTATAATAAAGATTGAAGACGAGAGATGACAACGAGCGGTGGTTTTCTCCCAGTTGGGTTTCCACCTTAAATATTGGTGTTCATGTGTGTGATGCTTTATATTGTTGATTCTTGCTCATAACTTAGATTTATCTAGCCTTATTCATAACTTATAAATGTTTAAAATATTGTTCTGAGAAATTCTCTAAATACGAAAGGTAAATCGGTATATGTTAGTTTCCTTCTATATTTACGCGTGCATATGCTAGTTTAGTTCATAGCGCGTGTAAATCTGCTCAAAGAAAAAGGTTGAATTTATTTTATAAACTACGAATATAATTCACCCCCCCCCTCTCCAGGTATTTTTTCCCAACAATTGGTATCAAAAAAATCTTAGCTCTAGAAGGAAGATCAAACAGATGAGCAATCAGGATGGAACAACATTTATCAAGCCTACGCTCTTCAACGGAAACAATTTAATCTTCGAACAAGGGATGAGATCCTATCTTCCCGGTCTGCGGGAGCGAGATGTATGGGCTATTGTTGAAGGAGGATATCAATATCCGATAGCATTTAATAGATCAACGGCAAGAAAGATTATCAGAAACAAATGCAAAGGCGAATTCGATGCTCTGTTGGGAAGTCTAATCGAATCGAAATTTTTCAAGTCAGAAAACCGGATACGACAAAGGCAATATGGGACAAAATCATTCTAAGTTATGAAAGGTGATGCAAAGGTAAAAGTGCTAAACTCCAAACTCTCGAGAATTGATATGAGAATCTAAAAATGCATAATGAAGAAGAGCATTGCCAGTTACTATTTTTACGTCTTGATGATGTTGTAAATCATATGAGAAATATGGGAAAACAATAACCAAATCTACTTTGGTTGAAAATTTTTAAGATCACTAACGGCAAAATTTGAGTCAAGATTTATGCTCTTGAAGAAAAACGGGATCTTCAAAATCTTACTGTGGTGCAACTTCATGGCATACCAATTTGCATGTGAAATGAGAAAGAGGGAGGACCATGCGAAGTCCAAAGAAGCCATCTTTAGAGCTTCTACAAAAGAAATAAGTACAAGAGACGAGAAGGATCAAGGTATATCTCGAGGAAGAAGATGGGGTAAATTTGCTCAGCTCCGACTTGGCACGAGACGGTTGGGCCAGCTTCCTTTCAAATGTTTTGCTTGTGGAAGAAGTTGGTCATTATGTTGCTAAGTGTCCTCGCAAAAACACATGAAAAAGGGAAGGAAAGTAGCAAGAAGGAATAAGAATGGGTTTAGCACTAGAAAAAGTTACTATGCTCATGAAGATAGTGATGGGTTGTAAATAGGTGAGGAAGAATGTGAGCAAGATCTTAGACTTCTCATGGCATTTGAAAAAGAATATAGAGAAGAAAAAGATACTTTTATGGATGCTTTAGAGGACAATGATTTTTCTTGATGAAATCAATCAACTTAAAATATGATTAGAAGAAAGTAAAATATCCATAGAAACTACGAAAAATCAGCTTGAAGAAAAGGTGAAACACGATGAGAAATTAGAATGTGAAATAGTAAGTCTAAGAAAAGAAATTGAGAAAGTAAAAAAGCTTTCAGATCTTGGAGATTTTCTAAGGGATCTAAAACCTTGAATGAGATTATCGAGGTACAACGTTCTCCATAAAGACGGGTCTTGGATATATCGGAGAATCTTCTCGGACTTCGACCTCAGTATCTAAAAGCGACTCTGACAAGTACATACAACATTCTACCACTACGACGAAAGGGAATAAAGAATCTTCACGGAGTAGAAACATGACCATCTCAATTCAAAGAACACTAACAAGAATACCTTTCAAAGAAACACCAGCCAACGGGTAAATTCAAGTAGAAGATTTCATGATCGCAAAAATTTCTTCTTTAATGAATAGTGTTTCTCATGTCACAATTTTGGTCGTAAAGTTGTTCGATGTATTCGCATATAAAACCATCATGACAAGAGAAGCAGAAAAGAGATTGATATTGGAACAAAGAAGAATACTTTATAACAAATTTTCTCCTCTTCAAAATGAAGTTGAATGTGCTTATTACGATAACTTTGACATGAAGATAGAATGGAAAGCAAAGATCATTAAAAGAGCATTTTCCTTCCAATCTCGAAAGTGTGGAAAAAAGGAAGAAAGGTGGGTTGAAAATTGTGGCATAGCTTCTTTTGAGAAGGTGAAGAAAATCGATGGTACATTTATAGTGGATGTAAAACACATGACCAGGTGACAAAGAAATAAACTTTGCGTATAGTGCTCTAGAAAAGCAAAAGATGTTACATTTGGAAATGACACTCATAACATCACTAAGGAAAAAGGTTACGATTTTACGAAAAGGTGAAAGCTAATAATGTCATGTATGTGGATGGATTAAAGCATAACTTTGTTAAGTGTAAGTCAAATGTGTGATCAAGGAGCGAAGTTGTCTTTAGTTCAAAAGAATGTGTGGTGCGTGATCTTGATATAGGTAAAACAATTATAAAAAGGAAACGAACTCCAAGCAACTTGTATGTATTGAAGAGCGCATAAAGGAACAATGTTGCCAGGCCAATCCTTGAGAAAAACTAGCTATGGCATAGAAGGTTGGGAGCATGCGAGCTTCTCAAATCAACGAATCAAGCGGAACTTAAAGTTGTTCGTGATCTTCCCAATATTACTATACCTAAAAGTATCATATGCAAATCTTCCTCCAATTAGGTAAGCAAACCGGAAGTGAAATTTAATGCCAAGGAAAGATCATCAAGTAAGCCTCTTGAACTCATTCATCTTCGACATATGTGGACCTGTGAGGAAAAAAGTCACCACGTGGTGAACAATACTATATCTTATTTGTTGATGATTTCCTCTAGAATGTATTCTGGATTGGGTTGATTAAACACAAAGATAGAGCTTGTTGAGAAATTTCGAATCTTCAAAGCACTCGTTGAAAATTAATTAGATCTAAAAATAAAGCTGTCTTAGATGCGATCGAGGAAGAGAGAATATACATCGGATGAATTCCCTTGAATTTTTTGAACAACATGGCATAAAAAAGACGGATTTTACGTAGCGGGCACTCCACAACAAAACGGCGTAGCGAAGAATGGATAGAAACGTTCAACAAATGGCTAGAGCTATGCTTGATGAGATTAGGAACACCTTACACATTTGAGGAGAAGCAACACATACGGTGGTAAATATTCTTAACAAGGCACATGTTCGTGTAAATAGTGATAAAGCGCATCACGAACTGCGGTAGCAATGTTCTCTTGTGAAGCATTTTAGAGTTTTTGGAAGAAAATGGCACCTCCAAAAATAATGATGAAAAACTTGGCAAGTTGAACCTGAACAAATGAAGGAATATGGTTATACTCTAGGGGTAGAGCATATAAATGTTACAATAAAAGACTTGGGAAGATTGTTGAATCGCATTGATGGAGATATAACGACAAGAAGAAAAACAAACAACGGACGAGCAGTGGTGACATATATCCTTCTACATCAAATAGAGCGGCATGAACGGTGAACCCAATGAAGGGCTTGAAGATGAGTTTGTACGAAAAATCTCCATCTGAGATGTGTTCAAAAGAATGATGGGAATCTCCAAATTTTGGAGAAAAGGATCGGTGTACAAACAAGAAGGACTGTTGTGGGATCTTCTAGCTATACGGCATTTCTGTCTGTTGAACACACAATGTCAATCAAGCTAGCAAAGATGAATGTTGGATTCAAGAAGCCATAGATAAGAGCTTGATCAAATTGAAAAGAATCACACTTGGGGAATTAGTACCCGAAGACCTCATGACAAAAATGTCATTAGAACTAAATGGATATTCAAAAACAAGTTAAATGAGAATGGGGATGTTATAAGAAATAAAGCTAGACTTGTTTTACGAGGTAGTATGTAGAAGGTATAGACTTTGAAGAAACTTTTGCTCCTGTAGCTGAACTTGAAGCCATAGAATTTTTCTTGCTTTTCAAGCTTCCAACAAATCAAAGTTTATCGAATGGATGTTAAATCTACTTTTCCTGTTGATCTAGAAGAAGAATTTTATAGAACAACGGAAGGTTACATTTTTGAGAAATGATGAAAACCTTGTTTGTATACTTAAAAAGGCTCTATGGTCTCAAACAAGCTCGAGGGCATGGTATTATCGTCTTGACAAATATCTTCATCAACAAAGGATTTTCAAAGAATACGCTAATAGCAACTTATCTGGTAAGAAAATGATAAACTATTAAAGTTGTGGTTGTATATGTTGATGATATCATTACCAGAGTAATGAAGAGTCTACGAGTCGAAGGTACTGTACTGTTATACAACAAGAATTTGAAATGTCTTTTACTTGGGAACTAACATTGCTGCTTGACACCAAGTGCAACGAGCAGCAGATGGCATCGTGATACATCACAAGCAAATATATAAGCAAATTACCAGACTCTGATATCGCGCCAGAGCGCAAACACAGCAAGTACACCAGCCTGATAACCGGATGTAATCTTAGTTCTCATGATGATTCTCCCACGAGGCGAATCAACGGAATACGAATCTGTGATAGGGAAGTCTGTACATCTCATAAGGACTGAACAGACATTGTGCATGCGATTGGGGTTGTTGGACGATTCCAAGCTAATCAAGGATTTCACCTTCGGTGTCCAAATAATATTCAAATATCTGCAAAGAACTCAAGACTTTGGACTATAGTATCCAAAGAATGTTGATCTCACTCTTCATGCTTACCTTTGATGCGGATTGGGGGTGCAAATGTTGATGATCGAACACTAGTGGTGGTGCATTTATATGGGGCCCCGGTTAGTATCTTGGTTGCCTTAAAGCACATCTCTATTGCCTTATCTACGAGCGGGGGCTGAGAATATGTGAGTACATCGCATCATGTGCCTCAACTTCTTTGGATGATGCAAACCTTACAAGACATTTAGAAATCAAATGTTCACCTCCTATATCTCCATTATGTGTGCAATGTTAAGTGCCATCAATATCTCCAAGAATCATTATGCGATGCCAAGACCAAGCACATTTCCCATCAAGTATCACTTCTTACGTGAACAAGTGCTTGAACAAAAGTGAAGTTGGTATGTTCACTCAAAGAACAAGTTGCTGATATATTTACCAAACCTTTACCCGGGGAAGTGTTCGAATATCTCGAATAGAAGTTGGGAGTAGTCATACCTGCGGAAGATGAGATCTCGCAATACAAAATATTAACTTGGATATACGGTTACGGAGGATGGTGGCATACTTATGCCGTTTATACATATAAAACAGCTTATGGGTGTTTCATGACAATTTTTTTTGGGTCAACATTATTGACTGAGAATTTTGTGAATAACATTGAGTATCTCTTTGATGATGTTTCGACTCTCATGTTTCTATTTCATTCTCTTACTGTTTAGTGAAGATGCCTTGATGATTTCTTGTTGAAAGTGTTTAGGATGCATAAGCTAAGGGGAGCTTTGGTCATATGAAAGGATGCATTGTTGTGTTCAATTATTTGTTGTGTTACGATCTCATGCTTGAGATTATTTGGTCTTGATTGTATAATTTATTTCTATAGTTGATGAAAAGGTCATGTTAAGACATGATACTAAAATTGTAATATTCGGTCATGTAAGGACTTGTTCAAATTTGTAAACCCACTTGGTTGGTAGTTGAGTCAAATATGTAAATCCACTTGGTTGGATCATTGATGTAAATATGAGTCATGGTGATAGGATGAGTTATAGAGTCATGCACTTCATTGAAAAATATGTTTTGAAAATTGACATAAACTCGGGAGGGCATGAACACGCCCGATTGCACATCGGATCTACAGAGCTCATCATATACGAGGAAAGAAAAGCACTTTTGTTGGTTTTGATGTTGCCCTTTGCACTTGATGTCGAGGAGAGTAATATGTATTATGGTGTTTGAATAATGGTGATGTCGGTATCAAACACCATCATGGTGCCATCAGAGTCAAAAGGGGGAGAGATTGTTGGCAATATGATGCAATGTGTTGTCCTTGATGGAAACCTACTTGATGAAGTTGTCGCTGTGGAAAGGCGTGACTTGATGAGTTGTCTTTGGATAGCAACCTATTTTTTTAATGATGTAAATACGAGAAGTAACAAAGAAATAAATTCGATGGTGCCGGAGTAATGATGAATAAGATGTCACAAAGCATGCGGGTTTGTGAGCAAAGTAGCGTATGTATGCGTAAAAGTAAGTACCAAGTAGCGTATGCCTATTTGTGCTCTAAATTTATAAAACTAGGGGACATCACCATGGTATTGGCCCATAGTATTAGTGTTGGATTATCTATTTGATCCCATCCGGGAATACATTAGCGGAACTAAGTGGTTTTGACTCATGGTATTGATAAAGGCTAAACTATATAAGGAAAAGGGGATCATAGTGCAAGGTGTGCATGAAAAAAAAAAAGCTATTGAGGAATAAATCTCTTTGAGAGATATACGCATGGAATTGAACTACGATTTCCCGATAGATCTAAATTTATGATGCACCCATGGATATGATGAAGGTTCAAGATCTCTAGATCTAGAAATGATGAATCTCTAGGTCGTCTGTAAAAATGATGAAGAGCTGGCACAATTCTGTGATGATAATGAATAAATATGGTTAAGTTTATAGATACGGCATATTAACAAAGTCTGCCATTTATAGATCTATACGCTAGTTTGTCTTGGTAAAAGGGTGTGTATGTGCGGGTTCTCTTAATAAAAAGTGCGTATGGAAGTTAGGGGTTTAGAAGCTTATTCTGAGATATTGCTTAAGTTGTTTTCTTTTATTTAATAGGTCAATGAAGTCTTCTTGAGATTGGTTGATTGAATATATAGGTGTTACTGATTTGATAATGAGCAAATCTATTGTTGAATTAGAAAACATATTAAGAAGGATGAGTGACCATCTAAACGATTCTGCATTAGCGATAGATTTATGCCGAATTACAGAAAGTTTGAGATCGAATACGAGTCTAAAGAGATTAGAAAGAAATCATATGCTAGTTGGTGAAAAGAAAAGTACGTGTATACGCGGGAAAGCGTGAAGAAGAAAAGTCGTGTATTATTTCAAGAATATAAAAAACTAGCATGCCTTTGAAGCATACGCGAGTTGGTGTGAAGAAAGACGTGTATATACGTGGGTTACATAAATAAAAATAGCATATGGTATACGAATTAATGGTTTTTCAAGGTTGAATATGTATTTGATTATCTACTGCGAATTGGGTTATTTCGATATTACGGTTACGGTGGTCTTCTTTGTTCGATTGAAGTTTGGGCAAAGTATGGTTGTTAATGTTAAGGGGTTGTGTTGAAAATTGTTTAGATCCGGTATGAAAATTGATGAAACGTGAGTGTGAGGCGGGTAGAGGGGTTGACCTTTAGTATGGAAGTAGAAGCTTTCGACGGTAGAAGGCGGTGTTGAAATCGGTCGAAGCTCCTTCTCGGGGAGAGGTTGGTAAACGAGATCTGGGGGTTGAGGCTCCACTTCCGGTTGAAACCTGAGCAAGAGGGTTGCGGCCTTACTGTGATCAGCTTTAAATGCGGTATAAATCCTGAATTAGTACAATGTTGTAAAAAGTTTTCTATATAACAAAAATTGAAGAACGGAGAGACGACGGCGGCGGTGGTTTTCTCTAGGGTGGGTTTCCACCTTAAATATATGTGTTCATGTGTGTGATGCTTTATATTGTTGATTACTTGCTCATAAATTAAGTTTATCTGTACTTATTCATAACTAATAAATCTTTTAAGAGACTATTCCTCGAAATTCTCTAAATACGAAAGGTAAATCACTATACGCTAGTTTCCTTCTATATTCCGTGTGCATACGCTAGTTCATTCATAAAAACCACGTATGAAATCTTGCTCAAAAAAGGTTAGTTATTTTATAAACTCTAAATAATGATTCCCCCCCTCTCAGGTATTTTTCCCAAAATTGTTGTCGAAAAGGAGAACAAGAAAAAGAAAGGTGAGTTAAAAGAAAAATGAATTATAGCTTATGGCTTACAAGATAATTTACTTACAAATGTTGTAAATTTGAGGAAGTTTAAGGACATGTATGATAAGATAGCTAGCATGTATGAAGTCAACACAATCATATCCTTGAAATATCGACTCAAAGACATTAATATCAACAAAGGGGAGTTTGTTCAATCCTACATTATGAGGATATCTCGTCTTAGATATCAATTGAAAAGTGTTGGGGAATCTATGTCTAACAGGGAATTGGTGATTATGACTCTAATATGTCTCCTTCCTATCTAGGAAACATTCATTACTACTATAAGAAACAATAATACCCTCCTACCATTTGATGAAATTTTTGGAAATCTCACTCAAGAATAATCGAGGATGATATCAAGAGGAAGGATTCAAAAGCATGATGAGGAAGAGCTCGCTACATTTGTCACTCAAAAAAAGAAGAAGAAAGGAAAACGAGGTCCATCAATCTCAAGAAATCCTTCACCTCAAGATGAAAAGAGAAGGAATGATATATCATCATGTCACATTGAATGCTACAATTTTCACAAGAAGGGTGATTATGCCTGATAATTACCAAAGAAGAACAATGGTCCATGCTACACCATTAGAAGAAACAACAAGAAATTTTATGATCGAAGAAGAAAACATCACAGAAGGAATTATAGAAATGGAAGAGATGGAAGAAGGAGAAAAGATGCTCCTAGTGGTCATGAAGAAGATCGTTGTCCCCAAAAGAAGTCAATATTCTCCAGGTATGAAAGTAATGTTGAAAATTAATATGAATATATTCTTATTTATTCCCTTATTAATTCACCTCCTCTGGATTCATGGGATAGTTGGTTGGTTGATAGTGGATCCAATCATCACTTCTGTGGATATAAGTTAGTTATCTATAATTTGGTAGAGAGAGAGTCAAATTTGAAAATTATTCTTGGAGACAAGTCCACCCATCCCATCAAAGGATTTGGGTCCATTAAATTTCATTTGAATTCCAAGGAATCTATTTTTCTCCATGATGTGATGTATGTGCCAGGATTGAAGATTTTGGTATCTATATCCACTTTGGAAGACAAAGGTATGAGGTTTTCATTCATCAAGGTAACGGTTCTTACTTGGCCTACTGGATCATCTATGAGAGATGCATTCACATTTGGATCAACATATGAAGGACTCTATAGGGTTACTAGAAGATCTCTTCTAGAATTGGTCCATGATATTAACCATCTAATCAAGCTATGGAACTGAATATTTTTTCATCTACATTATGATTCTCTTCCAAAGTTGGAGAAATTGGTCTCTGGGATTCTAAATTTTCAATCCCAACATGATGGAGTATGTTCTAGTTGTGCCAGTGGAAATAATACAAGGGGACCATTCCCCTTTAGTGAGAACAACAAAATTGACATCCTCCATCTCATTCATTCCGACATATGTGGTCTAATGCCTGTGCATTATATTGGTGGCCATCTCTACTACATCACCTGAATTGATGACTTCTCAAGAAATATATAGATATATTATTTGAAGCACAAGTATAAAGCCTTTTAAATGTTCAAGGAATTGAAAACTTTGATAAAAAAATCAAATAGGGAAGAAAATGAAAATATTCAGGTATGAGAATGGTGGAGAGTACACATCAAAGGAGTTAATTGATTTTTTCAAGAAGGAAGGTATCGAGAAAGAGACAATTGTGCCCTATAATCAAAAATAAAATGGAGTGGTTGAAAGAAATAAGAAGTCCATTATAGAAGCTGTATGTGCCATGCTCCATGATCAAAATTTGTCGAAGTTCCTTTGGGGAGAAGCAACGGATGTTGCCATATATGTTCAAAACAAGGTGCCTCATCAAGAATTACACAACAAGACCAGTGAAGAAGTATTACCATGTATACTATCATGTGACGAAGGTAAAAATAAATGATTTGGAGGCCACGAGAAGAAAAGGTACATTCATTGGATATTGTGAAAATTATAAAGATTTTAGAATATATATTCCTAGTCAAGGGAAGGTCGAGATTAGAAGGGATGAAAAATTTGATGAGGATGTTTCCCTTGGGAAAGCAAGGGACCTTTCTTTGCCTCATGAGTCCTCCTCATGAGAAGAATGATGATATGGATATTTTATATGGTCCTTCCATGCTTGAATCTAAGAAAAATATTTTTGATCATCCCATGGAGCCCATGGATCACTTAGATCCTCCTCCATTTCGTCCTCCCGCTAAGAAGAGGGCACTTTGGCTTCGTGATAATTTACAAGATGATGAGAGACAGGTTCCCATTTGAATATCATTGAGAGAAAGTAAGAATCCTTGTAGGTAACAGGGATATGTTGTAGCCATGAGCACTATGATTGAATTCAAACCTCCCACCTTTGAAGAAGTTGTAAAAGAACAAGTTTGGAAATATGCTATGGCCAAAGAATATGAATCAATCATGAAGAATGATGTATGGGATGTTGTGCATAGACTAAAGGGGAAATCCATGGTGACTTCAAAGTGGCTATTCAATATCAATTATGGCGTTGATGGTAGAATTGAAAAATATAAAGCAATATTTGTGGCATGACGATTCTCTCAGGAAGAGGGAGAATATTATGATGATATATTTAGACCTGTGGCTCTATATACAATCATTCATTCAATAGTTCCCCTTGTCACAAGTCAAGGATGGACCCTTCATCAAATGGATGTAAAGACTACATTCATCCATGGCATGTTATAGGAAGAAGTGTATGTTGAACAAGCATAAGCATTTGAAGTAAAGGATCGAAAGACACATGTTTGCAGGTTGAAGAAGGAATTGTATGTTTTGAATAAAGATCCCATAGCATGGTACACCTAGTTATATTTGGTGAAGTTTGGATTCATAAGAAGCAATTTTGATTCTAACCTCTAATTCAAGGTAGTCCAAGGTATGCCATTGATTTTGGTTTTATATGTTGACAGTCTATTATTGACAGGTAGTGTGCCTCTAATGAATTTTAGGGGGGATCTAGCCTTTGAATTTGAGATGAAGGACCTTGGAATCATGCACTACTTTCTAGGACTTGAGGTTTGGAAAAAACCCAATGAGATTTTACTTTCAAAAGGAATATATGTTGTGAATTTTTTGGAGAAATTTGGAATGACATAATGCAAGTTCTTATCCACATTAATGGAAATGAACTTCAAGCAGTTATGTGGAGAGGTTGCATAACCTGATTCAGTGAATACATTCGAGTATAGATAGTTGATTGGGGCTCTGATGTTCCTAGTGAACACTCGTCTGGACATATGCTATGCATTGAATACATTCATTCAATTCATGACTGAGCCATTGGATCACTGCCGAACACATTTTGATATATTTTCATGGGATGATCACACTTGGTCGGAGATATTATGTCAGTGATGTTGGACTTCATGGATAGAATGATGTTGATTGGGAAGGAAACGTTGTCGATGGGAAGAGTACGTCTGGATGTTTTTTTAGCCTTGGATCTTACTTGATATCTTGGATGAGCAGGAAGCATAAGTTTGTACCATTGAGTATTGCCAAGGCAAAGTACATTACCGCTAGCATGGCTAACTGCAAAGTAGTTTGATTAAGGAATATATTTGGATAGCTATTTGAGTAGGTCCTAGAAATTACAGTGTTATATTACGAAAAAAAGAGTGGCATCTATCTGGAATAAAATCTTTTATTTCATGACAAGTCCAAGCATAAATAGATCTGATATCACTTCATTTGAGACATGGTGCATAGAGGAGTCACTAAACTCCATCAGATATCGACAAATGATCAAATTGCAGATATTATCACTAAGGATTTTTCGAAAGCGAAGTTCTTGGTATTTAGAGAGAAGCTTGGACTGACAGATGTGACCCCTCCTGATAAGGGACATCAGAGATCGAGGACACTGAGTCAGATCTTCCCCCCATCTAAGCTCCCAGGGTGAGGAATTGAGATGGAGGGCTCTTGGGCTTGAGGGATCTCTGGAAAATAGGGTCGTAGATGTTTCTCCCCTATCTTGGACTTTACATATTCTACCCCAGTTGGCATCATACCCACAAGATGTGCTTGTTGTGAATACCACTCCCTATCTAGCCAACAAGTTGAGAGTGTACTTGGGGTGTACAACCCAAGCTGGTTATGATGCAGTGTCCTACCACATGACTCTTGAGGGTCATTGTTGGTAAGATAAGTAATAAATAGGATGGGTTGATATGTACTACCCTATATCACCTATTTCTTGATATGGGGTTGTAGATGTTTAGCTCCCCCATGATATCCTGGGTTGAGATGTGCTCCTTGATGTGGTTTCAAGTTGAGATGTTCTCCCTAATGTGGTTTTAGGTTGAGATGTGCTCCCTGATATTGTTTTCATATTGAGATTTTCTCTTCGATGATGTATTGGGTGTTATATTTATATCCCCGATGATTCTTCTTCTTTAGATTTGAGAATTTTTCAACAAATAGAGTTGAATAGAGATGGGACATGATATGACAACAAGATATACATGACATGATGCAGGTGGAATTCTGCCTAGTTGAGAGGGAGTTTTATAATTGGAAACTAGGGAAAAATTCCACTTTGGAAAAAATATTTTATGTATATGATTATTTCATTTAATTCCTCTTAATGATTGGACCAAATCTGACCTAAATATCATCAAAATTGGACAAGGGAAAGTGTACTTATGAAGAAAATCCCACATATACACATTTGGACAGGTCATCCCTAATAATAAATTGGTCACCTTTGGAAGCCTATAAACACAAGTGACCTCAAGCTCATTTTGATATCACCAAGAATATTATTCTTCTTTTCTTCATTGATTGGTTATGCGGGTCTGAGGTTGGGTCGACAAAAAAAATTCGTAAAGGTTCGAAATTACAGGGTTCAAATCTCACATCTATTTTTAGGGTTTTTGGTTACAATCAGTAGCTCGTCAAAGGAAAAATTAGATTGTAGTTGCTATATTGTAGGCTAAAGAGAGCGACTGGAAGCCTTTAGTTTCTCACAAAACTCATCCTCCCTGTGACTAGAAAGTTTCGCTGAAATTTGACTGTTGACCCAAGTTAACTGCAGTTGACTGCAAATAGGAAAAGTTATCTCTGGTATATATAATGATGTTGGAAACATATTTCTGAATGTTATTGGGTTATTTTTCTAGATTATATTGTATTTGGATCATTTTACTCTTTGCTGAACATTTTATGAAAAACCAATAGAAGAATAATTTCAAACGGCTTTCCCCCTTTGTGGGGTCTTTCCCTAGTCTTTGACCAAACCTATAGTCTCTTGTTGATGTGTTGATTGTCTCCATTTTCATTGCATTTATTATTCTATCTTCAATTACTGTTGATGATTGGAAATATTAATTAGTATTGAAAATATTTCTAATTAAAGTGTTGAATTGGGCTAAATTAATTGATGCAACATAGAACAATCTGACAATTTAAAAATTATATGAGCAGGGAGGAGATGTTGGCCATTGATTTTGCTTGCTACTATATGGTTGCTATGGAGAGTTAGGTTGGTGCCTTATATGATTTATTTTTCTTATGATTTCCATATGTTGCAAAATTGTTGTGTGTTGCTATATGTTTTTGGTTGGATATGATGCTTTGAATGATGATTGGCTTATTATGCTACCTGCTACTATTGATGTGAGAGGCATAGATTATTTTTGATGTGCATCATTTTTCAGCCATGTAGAGATGAGTTTTTATAGTATTTTTAATTGTGTTTTGGCTGCCATATCAAAAGGATTTGACTCTTTTCCATTTACATCAAAGGGGGTGTGATAGAGGATGATGTTTAGATATTATGTGTGGTTTCCATCAATGCCAAAAGGGGATATTGTTGGAAATATGGTGTGCATGGTTCCATATATTTGATGTTGGCATTGATGTAAACCTTCTCTAGCATAGTTGATGTGTTTGATGTCATTCTTGTAGCATAGTTGTAGCTAGTTAAGTTGGCATTGAGACAGTGGTGTTGGCATTGATGTCAACCCTTGATGTCATCCTTTTCTTGACGTAGGATGATGGTAGTGATTGGTGATTTATCATGTGTTAGGGGTATTGACATGTTGAGGACTATGGAATATTAGGTCATCATTCTTATATTCCTATTCATGAATTTTTTCCACAGTGTGTTCACCTTATGATGATGTTGTACATGTGCTATAGTGTGTTGTAGGTTTTTATAGATGTGTTGTGGTTTGTGTAGGTGTTTGTGGAGAATAAAGGACTTGTTGGAAAACTTTCCAACCCTTTTTTTTGGCCCTTAGGACAATATGTCAGTGGCACTTGGTAGACATGTTTGATCCACTTGAAAAGGTGTTACTATACTTTCCAGAGTCTTAGAGGCTTATATAGGAGCTGGAGAAGGTGACCAATCAGTTGTTTGAGGTTATGGAGTGAGGTTTCATGTTTTTCCTTAGGTTTTTCCCCAACTTCACCCTTGCAAGCTTGTGCATGCAGTTGAAAGGCTCCAGCCACTGAAAAAAAAGCATGTGCATGTGGTTTAACTTTCACAAACATTTCTCTGGATTCCTTGTGCAAATCAGATATAATTTGGCATGGAAATTCCTAGAGGCTTATAGATTAATTTGTAAAGGTTAGGAATGGTTTGAAAAGGTCATCCAATGATGTGAACACCTTTAGTGCACAAGTAGTGCTGATAGTAATTTTATTATGTCAAGTTTTTGCACCTTTTATCCCAGTCCAAAAGTGCATTTCGCCCTACATGTTTTATATTCTTCACTATGAAGTTGGGTTGAGGTGGTGTTACATGTCATTTTTTCACCATGGCACTTGACAGTTAAAATGGATATCTCACCATCCATAAACATGTTTCAATGCACTCCCTTGCAAGTCAAACATATAAAATCCTTGAAGAAATTATGAATTTTGGGTAACATGGCGTTTTAACCTATTTAGTATGACCTACGTGCTTTTCCTAGTCAGTTTTTGTGCATGCATAGTTTCGTCCATTGAAAACTGCGCAAAATCGCGCTTTGTCTTCCATTATAGACCACACACATGAATAAATGAAAATTAAAAATAAAAAGAAAGTTCTAGAAGCCTTGTTGGACAAATATATACCAACTAGAAGCTTTATGTCTAAATTAATACAAATGAATCTTTTTATCCATCGTATTGTCTTATTGAAATGGTGAATGATTTATATTCTTCTATGCATTCATTAAGATGATACCAATTTATTGTATCCATGATCATTAGATTAAGCTTGTTTTGAATCATTATATTGCATATGCATTTGATCTCTTTTATGTTTGTGATTGCAGGTCTTATCAATCATTGAGGAGATGGGTTGGGACAGATCGAGGATATCCATCAAGCATTTCGCAAATAGGTAAGGACACCATTCTCCTTCTCTTTTTTTGATGATTCAAATAAATTAGGCTTAGGGAAAGAGTTATTCAGATGCTTTTTTGTTTCTAGTTTTCCCTTAGGAATCTAGGGAGATCTCTCTTGTCTGTAAGAAGGATTTTTCCATGTAACAAATTGGCGACTGCACAGGGGAATGTCCTAGTTCTCTTCCTTTTTCTTGGTTTTCTTTCCGATCTTTTTTTTTGACTTTATATTAGTATGGAAAAATTGTAACTTTTCAAATCCTCTATTTGATTTCCTTTATTTTAATTTTCTTGAACTTTCCTTGATCTATGTAGTTCTATTTCAGCAACAGAGTGCAAATATTTGTAGTTTTCCGTTAGCAACAGTGTGCATGCACACTTGACTTAACTTTCTACCTACGCAAGCCTTAGAAATTTTTGAAAAAATATTTTTTCTTAATGGTCATTATGTTTGTTTTTATCTTCACATTCCTTCTGTGAGTGCTTTTTGAATTTTGTAGTGAAGTCTTGTTGAGAATCAATCATTTTCAAAAATTTGAGTAGGGTTTCATTTGGATTTTATGTTGATTCATCAAAAAGAGAGAGGTTGTTGCTTAAATCACTGTATCCTTGTCTTTTTCTATCAAATACACCATATTTGTTATTAATATTACTTATTTGTGATAAATAATTTTCTTAATTGTGAAATATATTCTAGATTAGTGAAATTAGGATTTTCTCAAAATCTAGTGTTTTTGTGAAAAAAGTGCTTCTATTCGTTGAATGTTTAATGAAAATCATTTATTTTTAGTTTTGAAGTTTTCATAATTTCACTTGTAGAAATCATTAAGTTGAAGTGTTCATTTTATATTTTATTAGTTTCTCCACAAAATTTGAAGAATTGTGAGTGATTGATTCTGAAAGAGACTTTGTATGTTTATTTGACTTGTTAAGCAAACTGAAATTTTGATTTAATTTATGCAATTGAATTGTTTCAAAGTGAAATTGGAATTTTGTGAAAAAGAAAGTTATTGGAATTTGAGTTTTTTGGATTTCTATTGAAAATAAAAGAACCTCTCACTCTCCCATAACTAGGAATTCATTGGAAGGAAAGATTACAATTTCATATTTGACTACATTAGAGTATTTTGAGTCATTTTAAATATCACCAGTTTCACGTCCATAACCCTCTGAGTAAGTAAAAACCTAATAACACAATGTCAATTAAAATTAATCTAGGTTTTCTTACATTTTTAGGGCTCATTCCACCAGCTTAGATCAGGTTAATGATTTGGAATAGGGAAGTGTGCTGGAAAAAATATTGAGAGGGAGGGGGGGGGGTGAATCAATATTTATAACTCACTGTAAACTTTTACTTTTCTTTACTGATTTATATAAGCGATTTTAATGAACCCAAATAGCGTATATATGCGGCTACTTTAATGAAACTTGTGTATGTCCAGAGATCTTATTATGCAGATAAATCTTTACTTAGATCAGTGCATCATTCATTCATAAGATGTTTAGTAAGAAGTAAGCATGTGCAGTAAGAACAGAATAAATTATCACACATACACAACACACATGAACACCAAGATTTAAGTGGAAACCCAACTCAGGAGAAAACGATTGTTGTTGTCGTCTCTGTCTTCAATATTTATTATAAAGAAAACTTCTTACAATCTTGTACTGGTGTAGACTCATACCAGCACGCAGGAACCCACTTGCAGAAGGTTGCAACCTTCTCTCATTCTCCAGTTTCTGCTAGAAGGGAGCTCCAATCCCCTGATCTCGTTTACCAGCTACCACTGGAAGGGAGCTCCGAGCCCCTCACTAAAGGCTCCAACCCTCAACACTACCATGAACCACGTTTCATTAATTTTCACACTGGATCCAACAACTTCAACACAACACAACTTGTAGGCCTCTTTTCATCAGATTTTTAGACTGGACCCACTCCACACATTTCAGCTCAAAGGATATACATCAAACTGAAACTCATAACCATATAAATTCATTCACTTAATCATCAATCAATCAACCAACCACTTATCTCTAATCATCATCAACTAGTAGCATAACTAATATTCAAATAACCCGGATCTGTATGAAGACATCATCGACACACAATAGTAATATAACAAAAATGATCATACATTTCCTTCTACACACTTAAGCAAAACCCTAGATTCCATACGCGCTTTTCCTTAACCGAACCTGTGTATATACGTGCATTTATAGAGATGAACCTACGTATATATATGTAAAAATTATAGGATTGTGCAACTCTTTAGAATAAATAATCAGCTCAGATCTTACCCTTCACTTTAGCAAACATTTTCTAGATCACAGATCTAAACATTTCATAACCAGATCAAAAAAATACATAGTCATTTCAGGTCTAGAGATCCTGATCCATCATTGTATTCATCAGTGCATTATTATTTCAGATCTATCAATAAACTGTATCCCATTCATCCAGATATACTTCAGAGTGAAGTATTCATTCAATACCCAGACACATGCACACCCATTGCAAAATGATCTTCTTCTCCTTATATAGTTTTAGCCTCTACCAATACCATGAGCCAAAACCACACAAGTGCCAATGGTATCCTTGGACAGAATCAAATAGACGACACCACACTCAATATTGTGGGCTAAAACCATGGTAATGCCCCCTGGTATCATAATTTTAGAGCACAAAAGGCATATGCGACTTGGCTTCTGCACAATCGCGTGTATAAACAACTTCTCTTTATAAAAGTTGTGTATACATTGTGACATATTGCATTTATCATTTCTCCGAGCATCGATCGATTTCCTTCTTCACTTACACTTATGAATCAAGCCTATAGATGCCACGTATCCGTACTCTTCGGCCTAACAAGAAAATCATTAAGTAGGTTGCCATCAAGGACAACATATTACATCATAAAGCCAACAATCTTTCCCCTTTGACTTGATGGAAACAATGTTGGTGTTTGATCACTACAACAGATAGATTCATTAATCATAAACATTATTTAAACATGAAGCTACTCTCCCCCTTTGACATCAAGGGAAAAGGGCGGATCAATACCAAAACAAGGTTTCTCTTCCCTTATAAAAAGAAGAGCTTTGCAGATCTGATGTGCACTATATTGACTATGCTCCCCTTGAACTTATGCTGAATCTTCAGACATATTTTTCAATGAAATACATGACTCTATAACTCATATGAGTATGAACTTTCTTATCACCGAGGACTCATACTTACATCAATGATCCAACCAAGTGAAATTACATATTTGGTTCAACTATAAAACCAAGTAGGTGTACATATCTAACTCAACTACCCAACCAAGTGGGTTTACAAATTTGAAAAAGTCCTCACATGACTGAATATAAAATTATTACATCATAGGTCTCAAACCTTTTCATCAAATAACAGATATGACTTTGTATAACCAAGATCAAAATACCTGAAGAGAGAGATTGTTTGGTACGTGTTATATTCTTTCCAAAAAAAATTGGTCCTTATTTTTCGGTGGGCGGACCCGCCCATGGTTTTGTGCATGGGTTTGCACATGGTTTTAGGGCATATGGTTTTTAACCCCTGGTATTTTGTAGATCCGGTCAAGGGAACTACGGTATGCTTCGGCATGTATATATATGTGTTGTAACACTAAAAGGAATATAATGAAAAATCAATCTGGTCGTCCTGATTTGGGATCCATGGGAAAATCTTTGTGTATATCTGTTTTATGTTTTATTCTCTTTCTATTGTTTATTTTTTGTTTCTAAGATTCGTTTGTAGATAATTTCTGTACAGGGTTAAAACCTACAGAGATCATATTTCAACAACCATCATAATGCCAACAATGCATTATTCACAGCAAGGCTAATGCTCCCCCTAAACTTGTGCATCCTGAACACCTTCAACAACAAATTCATCAAAGAATATTCATTGAGTAGATAATAAAAACTTAATATCATGTCAGTAGATACAACCATTAGATCAAGAAAAATTGTAACTGTCAACAACATATCAGAAAATTGTTCATGAGTCTATCTGATTGTTTTTCTAATCAGAGAAAAACATACACAACTGTATCCAATGGAACTCGCGTGTATACACAACTTTATTTCATGCAACCCGCTTACAGAAAGTGAAATATTGGAAATTTCACATCTCCATCTCCCCCTGGACTTATACATTTTGTGCCTATCTTCTGTTCTTACATCAGATGCACTGCTAGAAATAAATACAACCATAATTACCAAACCAACCATGGGAATCACCATATATTGCTCCCCCTATGATGATACATTACTGATTCCTATAATGTATCTCACCTCACTCCTACAGTCATTATGAGAAGTAAAGTTTAGAAATGGATGATTGCAGCAGGGTCAATATTCCCTACATTTTTTACCAGTGCTTCTTCTTTTTCTAGCTTTGCTTGAAATTTCTTATTGTGTGCTGGAAATTTTCCAATTTCTCAGACTTGTTCATCATACTTAACCTGAAATCAATGGAATTATTCCCAAATGAGTTACAATGGAAACAATATTCATGAAAGCATCCTTTATTTCTTGATCTATGAAATTATTCAATAACAAGATGCCTTTATTTTAGGGAATCATCCATGGTACATGCCATGAGCACTTATAGATCTTGATCAGAATCTTCTTCTTCATTTGACAATCCATCATTATAATTTGTATAATAACTCCTTCATTTTTCAAACTGTTTCCCTTAATCTTGATTTTCTTTATAAAGACATTTAGCAGCATAATGACCAACTCTGCCACAGGAAAAACACTTGAAGGGAATCTTACCTCTGAATCTTCCAATACCTAGTTGAATTCTTCTCACAAAATTTTCTTCTTCTTCTTCTTTTGATATATAACTTGATTCCTTGAGAAATTCCTTTTCTTTTCCTTTAGCAGAGGCCTTAAAAGCAGCTTCTCTGACTTGTGAGGGACCTCCTCTTCTCATTTAAAAAGTAGTCAATTAGGGGAATTTTGAGGTCTAAAATGAGCCTCCTAAGGAACTAATAAAATAATAGCTAAACCAATAAAATAATATTTATGAACTTGCATTTTACATTTTCCACCACAATCCATGTAACTATGGTTAAATTCAATTGAAAAGGTGTACAAAATAAAATTAATAAAAAAAATTGTATTGATGTGACTATAAATAAGAATGAGTTTTTCAATAAAATGTCATTATCATTGAACAACTAATACATTTTTCCTTTGTAATTAAATAACTTAAAATAAATTATAAATATAAATTCATAAATTCTTAATTTATAATATACTATTAATTAAAAATTATATTATTTAAATTATACAATAATACGAAATTAATATACTATATAAAAATAAAATAAAATAACATAATAAATGTAATTTATTATATATATATATATATATATATTAAATTGATTTGATTTATAACCTAGGAAAAAATAATATATAATATAAAAATGAATATAATATATATTCTATAACATTTAGATTATTTTTCATAATGTTATGTATAATAATATATAATATTAATATAATCATAATGAAATTAATTTAGTTGTATTTAACGTCAAAGGAGAAAAAATATTGAAATATATTTAATTTATATTTATAAGTATAATATAAGATTTATATACATTAAAATTTTAGACTTAATTTGACCCAACTATGTTGAACCTAATATACCTTGTTTTAACATACAAAACTAATGTACATTTTTTCATCACACAAAACTAATATACTTTTTTTATTTAATTTTAATATGTTTGTATTGTTATTAATATTATAATAACGTTATTCATAGATTTGATTTATCATCAAATTACAAGGTTACAGTTTTATTTATTTTGATTGCATATGTATAATATATATGTATAGATATTAAATTATAATTAATTTGAAATTATAATATTAAATAAAATAAGATGAATATATAATTTAAAAATAAATATATGAAAATATACAAATATAATATTTATTGAAAAATGTGTAAATACATGAAGATTATGTAAGGATGTGCATTGTTTCTTTCAAAAAATATGAAATGACAATAATAATATTTTATTCAAAAAATGTGAAATAACATTTATTATTAGTACTTTACTTTATGATTTTCAAAGTACTTAGAGCAATACCATGGTTAACCATGAGTTTTGATCCACCATTGAGAATGCAACAAGGAAGTACCTTTAACTCAAGTAATGACACCTCAACCATTGGGGATGATGCCATCCCCTAAAATGTGATTGGTTCTCATAAAGTGAATTTTGATTGTACATTTTCCTTAGGAGGCTCATTTTAGACCTCAAAATTCCCCTAATGCAGGATATCATGTAGCTGAATAACAGTGAGTGTTTGCAGAACCTGATTTTATTCAATAGCTGACACTTTTGACTTGAACTTTGGAGTTAGAGATCTCAATATCTTTTCTACTAAAGTTGAGTCTTTTATATCTTCACCCATATTTCTCATAGAATTCACAATCTCATCCAATATTAGAAATAAACTTGCAATACTTTCATCATCATGCATTTTGAAATTTTCATATTGCATTCTAAGAGTTTGAAGTTTGGCACTTTTTACCTTTGCATCACCTTCATAGCTCTGAATGATCTTGTCCCATATTTCCTTTGTTGAATTTAGCTGCATAACTTTGAAAAATTATGTTTCTAACGGACTTCCTAATAAATCATTGACAACTTTGGCATTGATTTCATATCTCTTCCTTTCTGTTACATTTGTAGGAACACTAACTGGATAGTGGTAACCTCCTTCCACGATTCCCCATACATCTGCTCCAAGACTTCGCAAATAAGCTCTTGTTCGTATCTTCTAGAATAATAGATTACTTCCATTGAAAAATGGTGGCTTGATAGAAAATACTCCTTCATGACTTCCCATTGCGATGAATATCCTTCAATGATCAAGCTTCTTCTGAAGGACCTGCTCTAATCCCAATTGTTGGGAAAAATACTGAGAGGGGGGAGGGGGTGAATCAATATTTATAACTCACTGTAAAATTTTACTTTTCTTTACTTATTTATATACACGACTTTAATGAACCCAACTAGTGTATATACGTGGCTATCTTTAATGAAACTGGCGTATGTCCAGATATCTTATTATGCAGATAAATCTTTACTTAGATCAGTGCATCATTCATTCATAAGATGTTTAGTAAGCAGTAAGCATGTGCAGTAAGAAAATAATAAATTATCACACATAAGAAACACACATGAACACCATGATTTAAGGTGGGAACCCAAGTCGGGAGAAAACCAACGTTGCTGTCATCTCTGCTTCAATATTTATTATAAAGAAAACTACTTACAATCTTGTACTGGCACAGACTCATACCAGCACACAAGCACCCACCTGCAGAAGGCTGCAACTTTCTCTCATTCTCTAGCTTCTACTGGAAGTGAGCTCTAACCCTTAATCTCATTTACTATCTACCACTGAAAGGGAGCTACAACCTGCTCACTGAAGGCTCCAACCTTCAGCACTACCGCGGACCACGTTTCATCAATTTTCACACTGGATCTAACAACTTCAACACAACACAACTTGTAGGCCTCTTTTTGTCATATTTTCAGACTAGGCCCACTGCACACATTTAAGCTCAAAGGACAAACATCAAACTGAAAATCATAACCTTGTCAATTCATTCACTTAATCATCAATCAATCAACCAACCACTGATCTCTAATCATCATCAACTAGCATCATAATCAATATTCAAATAACCTAGATCTGTATGAAGACATCATTGACATACAACAGTAATACAACAAAACTGAAGAAACATTTCCTTCTGCACACTTCAGCAAAACCCTATATTCCATACGCGCTTTTGCTTAATCGAACCTGTGTATATACACACTTTTATAGAGATGAACCCGCATATAGATCTACAAACATTACAATACTGTTCAACTCTTCAGAATAAATAATCAGCTCAGATCTTACCCTTCACTTCAGCAAACATTCATCGGATCACAGATATAAAAATTTCATAACCAGATAAAAAAAATACATAGTCATTTCAGGTATAGAGATATTGATCCATCATTGTATTCATAGGTGCATTATTATTTCAGATCTATCAATAAAATATATCCCATTCATGTAGATATACTTCAGAGTGAAGTATTCATTCAACACCCAGACACATGCACACCCATTGCACTATGATATTCTTCTCCTTATATAGGTTTAGCCTTTACCAATACCATGAGCCAAAACCACACAATTGTTGATTGTATTCTTGGACGAAATCAAATAGATGACACTGTGCTCAATATTGTGGGCTAAAACCATGGTAATTCCCCATGGTGTCATAATTTTAGAGCGCAAAAGGCATACACGACTTGGCATCTGCACACCCGCATGTATACATGACTTCTCTTTATCAAACCTGCATACACATTGCGACATATTTCATTTATCATTTCTATGATACTGACTCGATTTTCTTTCTTTGCCACATTTGAACTAACTTGTAGATACATAATTTTCACATCTTCAGTTCAACAAGAACAACTCATTAAGTAGGTTGCCATCAAGGACAAATTCATCGAGTAGGTTTCCGTCAAGGACAACATATTACATAATAATGCCAACAAAGTGAGTAAACTTTCCAAAGCTATAAAAAAACAGTAGAATCTTGTGGTAGGGAGTAAACCTAATTATTACAATTTTGCTCTAAGCAGCTCCTCTTACATAGGAGTCAAGCACGAGATCATATCAGAGACAATGAAGTAATAATACCTGCTTCATTGGTTACGGTAGAGGATTTGCACGCATTACAAACAATGTTGAAAGGTACTTGGGGTCACTTGGAAGTAAACCTAGGATTTACCATGTTGAATAGCTTTCAAGAGGATTGATCTTTGTTACTCTACCTTTGCGTGTACATCAGATCTACGACTATCCCCACAGGTTGAATTGTTATAGTTGGTAACCTTAGTGACCATAATATTATGTATTTTTCCCAAGGCAATGGTAGAGGGAAAGTCTCTACTATACCTAGAACAGATGTTGACTAGACTCACTTGGAATTTTTTGAAGGAATATTCACTTAAGATGGCATAAGTGGAGTTACTTGCACCAGATTGTTTCATTAATCAAGTTGTCAGGGTAACTGGTTCCATCCACTTTATATATATATTTTCACATTGATTTCTACGACATTGGGTTTCATCACTAACTACTGGTTTCACCGTGAAAAAAATGTTTGTGTGGTTTGACTCCTAGATTTGTTAGCACGTGTTGCTTTTTTTGTTTTTACTTTTTAGATGATTTAGGTGTGACTTCTTGAAATTTTATGAGTTCTTAATTAAAAATTCATCGTGGTTGATATACTAATACACTCATGAATATCACATGGCAAATCCTTTGAGTATACAATGAGTCAATTAAAGAAAATTAAGGCTGAAAGGTCAAAATCAATAGGATCTGGGTCTTCAGATCAACTTGAAATGTCTACCATGGTATAATCTGAAACTAAAGTGAATTAGGCTCAAGGTTTTGAAAAAAACTTAGTATAAACTGAACCAGTTGTTACTAAAATTATTAGATTAGAATATGATAATGGTGAGGCCTCAAATACACATTTAACTGAGCCAGAAATTTCTAAACCTGAGTTTGATTTTTCAAAACATGAGTCTCCTTTAAAAGTTATGTCCCCTACCCCTACTCTGCATTCACCCAAAGTAAAACTTATTATTACCAAGAATCTACCTCCTGGTCTCATTAGTATCGAACAAATTACTGCATATAATGAAGAAGAAACTCCAATTAGTCTATTTTTTCCAATGAACAAACCCTTCCTCTAGACCTTCTTGTTTCTCCTTTTCAACAAGATCCTTGGTGCCTTACACCTTTTGAATTTTTACATCAATCTGGTCTAGGTGATCCACATCATGGAATTCCTTTTTAATATTTTAGAAATGATTTCTGGAAGTATGCCTTCTAATACATCCATGTTTTCAACTTCTCCATAAAAATTGTTATATGTTGGTCTGTCAGTTCATCCTAGATATCAATCACTTTTTGGGACTTTTTCAGAAGATTGTCCTTCTTATAGCATCATTTAACACTCTTGTAGTTCTAATGCTCTGTTCTATGGCCTTGGGAAGCCCTTTCCCTTCAGACTTGATCACTTTATTAAAAAACATTGTTCTAAATTCCATACGCGACTCTACCCTTCATAAAATGTGTACACATATGGGTACCTCCATATAGAACCAACGTATATAATTTTATATATATATATATATATATATATATATATATATATATATATATATATATATAATATCCTATTTTTTTAGCGGGGTTTATGAGTTTCACCGAAATCCCACCTATAGGAGCTGTGGCCTAACTAAATCAACTGATTTTGGTTGATATATATACACCTCATGGGAAGGCCTAAATATAGAAGAAGAGAGAGGATATTGATGTTATATTATATTGGTCCTCCATCAATTCTGTGTTTCATGTGCCTCCTGCACTTCCAGTCATAGGAAACCCTTGTTTCCTAATAGTGATGTTCATTTTATATTATATGACATTTATGTGTATATGTTTGAGAGATGATTTTTTTAGGCTTGGGTTGGACAGATCCAGAAGAAGGTTTCTCTTGGAACTGTGGTATCAAGCTTTATTCTTCTATATTCTTTTGCTAATATCAATCAAGAACCTTTGTTTTATTCTTGAATGTTATGGTATTATGCTATAATTCATGTTATAATATTATAATTTATGATTCATGATTTGTATATTTATGTTTAATGATATAACATTCATATTATACATATACTTTGAAATACTTGTTGTATACATACTTCTATGAACTTTATTGCAGGTCTAAAATCCTTAGAGGAAGCAGAGGGTTTGCACCCTACGAGAACGACACAAAACGTAGGACCTATGGGTATCTTCTCCCAACCTGAATTTAGTAGTTTATATTTTAGGATTATGTGATTGTTGGATTCTTATTGATTGATGCCCTTTGATCTTTTGGGATTCCCAACCCTGACCCTAGGGAGATTTCTCCCGCAATAGAATTGGTGACCATACTAGGGAATACAATCTTATATTTCCTAATAAGGGTTGTTTCTCTTTTGGTTTGGGCATTTTTATTTGGTTTCTTGATTTTTTTAGTATCATTGGCTTGTTTGCAGTCTAGGTAGGTACTCTGATCTTCTGGATCAAACCTGTACTTTTTAGTTTTATTTACTAGTCTATATACATGCACTTTTTATTACATACAGTTGCATACATACACATTCAATTCCAAAGAAACCTGCATATACGTTATTTTCCTTGGGCACATTTTCATATATACACAGGTCTATCTCTACACAGGCATGTATATTCAGTTTTGGTTGAATTTTTCAAATATTGTTCCTAGTGCTTTCTTAGAGTCACCATTATTCTGGAAAACTCTTTTTTCTTGTTTTTATCGTCTTTCCTATCTCTCTTTGTGAAAATACCTTGTCAACTTAGGGTTTTCATTTTGGTGAAGTTTTTGGTTTAAATTTTGGGTTCAGGATTTCTTTGTGAAGTGCTTGACTGTTTTGTATCTTTGGGGTAGTGAATTGATTTTCAGTTTGCTTATAACCAAACATTTTCATTAATTTTGTTTTCATTCTTGAACTTGACCTATTTGGTTTCATTTTTCTTTTTGAGAAATATTGTTGCAATCTTCGAATTTTTTGGGTTTCGTAAAATTTTTGTTGCATGATGAAGTATTTATGCTTATGTTTAGATCAATTTATTCAAGTTCTTCATCTCTCTTTACTTTAAGTCTTATCATCTTAATGATTGCTTATGGCTTGTGAAGTTTGAGGTCTTTTTTGATTTATTTTGATCTAGGATTTATTGGTTGCTTTGTCTTCTCGAAAATTTCGTTATCCTTCAAAAGAAAAAGATTAAAAAAAAAAAAAAAAAATTGTTGCCTTTCTTTTCTTTGGTTTTGGTTTTTGGTCTTTTGGGTTTTCAAACAAGTGTGAAAATATTTTCTTGAAGTTTAAATTTTTGTGTTTGGGAGATCTTATTCTTGGAAGTTGTTTTCTCCTTGATTGTCAAATTTTGGTTTTTGGTTTCTTGAAAGAACACATTTGTTTGTTTAAGAGAAATCTGTAGGATCTTGCATTTTAAGTATCCTATTATGCATTAGGATAGTGTAATATTCCCAAATGGAAAAAGCAGTAATATAGTGCAAAATGCTGGATAGCAGTGTTAAAGATCATATAAAAGAAAGAGGCCAATGTGGAGACCTTCTAATCATAATAAAAGTAGCAAAATATGCATACTAAATGGGCCATAAGATGTACAACAAGATATAACAAGCCTCTAATGGACAAAACCCTAAAAAAGAGGTGCGGCTACTATATCAAAATTTCGGAGCCACTACTACATCAAATGAGTACACAAAATATGTGGGGCTGATATATGCCACAATAGATACAAAAATATAGATATGGGCTCTAAACAACCTCTAGAAAAGAACCCAAAAAGGTCTATGGGAAAAACACCCAATAATACAATATAAGTTGCATCCCTATGGCTAAAAGTATGCTGCAACAAATGACTAAAGAGTAAATGCCTGAAGCTGATACAAGAGTGAATGTGCTCTCCTCCAATGAATCCTCTAGATGAAAGGCTGGCTCTTTCACTAGAGAAATCACCTCCCAAATCACCTACTGTAGAAACCCCTGCACTTCCTCCCTAAAATAACGCATATCCAGACTGATACTACACTGTAGGGGATAGATATACTATGGCCTGATGCCAAATGTGTCAATAAAGCTCTAGGGCCTTATTTAATAGCATCCAAAGAGAAAAAAACCTTCCTCTAATGAGCTCTAGCTCAGAAATATCCCAAATCAAACCTCCACAACTTCTGCCCTGCAACACACACACAAATCCGAAACAGGACTGTGTTGTACATTAAGACTGAAGTCTTGGCCAAATTCCTAATAGTGGAATGTAGTACAATTCTCTACCAAGAGGCCTCTCAATGATAGAGGTGGGATTCCCAACCAGGAACAACCAGTTCTAAACATCACTTGAAATCTTAGCTAAACTGCCAAAGAAAGTTATATGTCTAAACAGGCCATATATTTAGAAATATCAAATACATCAACATCTATCAATATGGCTGCCCTCCTCTTCCTTATATAATTTGTGAGCTTCCAAACACTGAGACCCATCCAATAATGGCAGTAATTCCATGCAATCATCTCCATCTAAAACTGCTTTGTCTTTCATTGAATGCCACTACTCCATGACAACATTGTTGATTTGGTCAAAGTTGACCTATTCAAGGTGTTCCAACCCCTTTTCATACTTAAATGTGCACAATTAAGCTATGAAGATATATCCTTTTCACATTGGCATTGATTTTATTCATTATTAAGGAGACTTATGGACCTCCATTGTCCTCTTATCCATAAAACAAGACAACAAAACAAAAATCAATATTCCAACTAGCTCATGGCTAATTGGGAATATTACAGTCCTCCCTTCCCAACTGTTGCTTGTCCTCAAGCAACTGACAAGGTGAGTGCTGAAACTCTTCTCCTCCATCATTGGTGACACCATCATGTGATAATCTTCCCTCATAAGCTAAGTGTCTCCCAATCCATCCCTCCATGAAATTCTCCTCCAAAGTTCTCATGAGATGCAAATGATCCATCCCACAAGGAAGCAATAGATCCAATGAAGCAAACATGTTTTTCCCAATGTTCTCCCTGAAACATGTAGCATAATGGACATGGATAACCTCTCTCCCATTAGGCACACGCAATCCTCCCATCCTCCCTCCAATAATCCCCATAAAAATAATAAGCACATCATCAATGTATAAGATCAAAACCAAATACATATAAATAGAAATATGCAAAAATGGAGGTGGGTCATAGTCCCACATATCGAACCAGCATAGTATATCTCCTGAATGCATTAGATAATAATATGGTAAGTGGTTTTCCCGCCACTTACTTGCTGCCCAAGTCTTCTCACAATGGTTGAAAAGGTGAGAAATATTTGGTGCCATTGGAGTGCACTGGCACAGTGATACAACATCTCCCTATATCCTCCAAGGGAGTGGCCATGTTCAGAAATGTTTATGGCCCAAAGTTTTCCATGAATTTTATATGGAAGAATGCTCCTCCTTGGAGCAATGGCCTACATATACATGGTAAAGGAATGTAAATAATAATCAAATGAAACTTTATGTACATAAGCATGTTCCTTACCAAAAGTTTTGCTCATACAAATGGAGTGGTCCATATATAGATCCCCTCTCATTCCAAAAGAGGAAAGAGGTGGTTGTGATAACTCCTTCATTGAGGTATGTATCTCTCCCATCTCCACATGGTCCATGAATCTTTGCAAATTTTGATATATCTCCTCTTTAAAGCCTTCCCAAGTGTAGCTCTACATGATAGTGTTATAGGCCCTCATGGAATAAGTATGGCTAAAGAGAAAATCTTCATGTGCTCTTTGTAGCAACTTCTCCTTAAGCTTGGAAGCTCTAGATAAGAATATTCTACCATGATAATAAATGACCTCATCTTGGACTGAATATCCCTCTTCATGTAGTTGGTCATCAAGTATCATGCATGTAAAAAGATCCTTGGAATAATCCACCAATAGTTGGGATTTCCAATATGGATCTATCCTCCATAGTGACAACGCTGATGATCTATCAAAAAGAAAATTTTTCATATGGATTCCATTCTCCTTGACATCTACCATGCCAAAGGTAAATATTCGAAGGCTTTTATCCTTCCCATGTTGCTCCTCCAACATCGCAGAATCTGAAATGAGAGTGGGTGATGATGATGCTGGGAGAATGTCTCCCTCCTCCTTGAGTCTACCCAAGAATCTCAGTGTTGTATTATGGCCTCCTAATTCTCCCATTCCTCCTGGATCTATGATATTTGCATCATGATGTGAGACATGTCTCACCAAATCTGGATCAGGTGGCCTCCCAGGTGGTTTTCCACAAAATAATAATGTCCCATGGGCCAATATCATATGCATAATAGATGAGACTATTAGGTCCTTGCTTCCATTGGAAAATCCATCTCTGTTTTTTGTGTGGAAGTTGTAAGTGAGGCATATGTGTGCATGCCCTTAATAATTTGAGTTTTACCACTCTTTCTATCCACCCATTCCATCTACAAAGTCTCCCAATCTGTGGTGACTTTCCCCAAATTAATCAACCACTGCACACCCAATATCACATTGGTGTCAGGTATGTTGACCACAAATAAATTATCAGTCAATGTATATGTCCCCATGGTGGCAGATAAGGATGGGACATAATGCATGCATTGCATAGTTCTATCTCCTGGGACCAAAACTGAAAATCCCTCAAAATCATCAGTGGCTATTGCCCTCCTCTCGACTAGTTGGGCATCAACAAATTTGTGGGTAGCCCCACTGTCAATAAAAATAGAAATCCTTTGATATAATATGGAACCTTGAACCTTCGAGGTCAAGTACTTAGGTACTCCTCTGAATTATGAAAGAGCCCCTCCAATTGGAGAAAATGCCCCATTCCCATCTCCTGATGATGTTGGTTCATCTCCTGTTGTGTCAGCGTTGTGACCTCTTCTTGGTTCCTCTTCTTCTTCCTCCTCATCATCTGACAAGACCTATATATATTGTGCATTTCCTACTGCAAATTTATGTTTGGGTGCCCATGATTCTTGGTATGTGAAGCAAATCTTCCTTCTCCTCAAATCTCTTCTGACATCATCATCAAGAGGTTTTTTATTTTGGCTCTCCTTTGAAAGAGGAGCCTTCTCACCTTTTCCCTTTGATGGAAAAGAGGGCTTTTGCTGAAAATTTTCCTTTGCTTTTGGCAAGGAATATTGTAGATCTCTAGCCCTTTCAATGGCATCTTGAAGGGTAGTGGGCTTGGTATACTTAACCAAACCATGAAGAGGTTCTTCTTACCCATCAATGAACATATAGACCCTTCTTGCTGTAGATAAATCAGGAACCATAATAGAAAGTTTTAAAAACTCAGAAATATAAGTTTCTGGATTACCTGATTGTTTGATTTTTGCAAGCCCCATGAATGGTGCCTCATGATCTCTTCTATCAAGCCTCTCCACCACCCTCCTTGTGAACTCTAAATATGCATTCACATTGGAATGACCCAATGTATACAAGCCATGGAACCACCAATCATGTGATTCACCCTAAAGGTGCAACACTGCTATCTTAATGGCCTCCATATCTGGTACTTTGTTCAGCTGGAAGTAGATGTCAAGCTTCTTTACCCATGATTTGGCAGTGCATTTAGATGACCCATCAAATTTGGGTAAGAAAAATATGCCCATAATGCGGTGTAGATCATGATTCTGAATGAATCCTCCGCCTTTATTATGATGCTTGGTTATCCTATTGTCCTTGATTTGACAAAATTCTTGAAAAATCTAGTGGTCCTTGAATCTCAGAGATTGAGACTCATACTCCATGAAATAGTCTTCAAGAGTTTCTTGTTCTTAAAACCCTTCATTTCCCACTGATAAGAATGTAGGCATTGTAGAACGTTGGGAAACTTGTTGCTGCTGCACTGGTTGATCACTCTAGTGATGAGATATTTCGAAGCCTTCGCCATGTTGAAATATTTTAGGGGATTCCTTGTATCTATCCATCCTCAACTCCTTTATTTCTCTAGAAATGTCTTGCATAGCATTGAGAATAATCTTAGGAAACCCCTTCTCTTCATATTCTCCTCCTGATAAAGGGTTTTTACCGTTGTCTTCTTTATCATTTGTATAATCAAACTTACAGTGTCTTATTCTTTGATACCTCTTCTCTCTATTAGTAAGAAGATATCCTTCTTCAGATGACATATTGGCTTTTCAAGATGCATAGGCTGTGCCAAGATTATGCTCTGATACCACTGTAATATTTCCAAATGGGAAAAGCAGGAATATAGTGAAAAATGTTGGAATAACAGTGTTAAACATCATAATAAATCAAAATACCAATATGGAGACCTTATAATAATAATAACAGCAGCAAAATATGCATAATAAATGGGCCATAAGATGTTCAACAAGATATAACAAGCCTCCAATGGAAAAAACCCTCAAAAAGAGGTGCTACTACTATATCAAAATTCTGGAGCCACTTCTATAGAAAATGAGTACACAAAAGGTGTGGGGCTGATATATGCCATAATAGATACAAAAATATAGATTTGGGTTCTAAACAACCTCCAGAAAAGAACCCAAAAGGGTCTCTGGGAAAAACACCCAATAATACAATATGAGTTGCAGCCCTATGGCTGAAAGTATGATGCAACAAAAGACTGAAGAGTAAATCGTTGAAGCTAATACAAGAGTGAATGTGATCTCCTCCAATGAATCCTCCAGATGAAAGGCTGGCCCTTTCACTAGAGAAATCACCTCCCAAATAACCTAATGCAGAAACCCCCGCAAGTCCTCCCTAAAATAACACAGATCTAGACTGATACTGCACTGTAAGGTATAAATATACTATGGCCTGATGCCAAATGTATCAATAAAGCTCTAGGGCCTTCTTTACTAGACTCCAAAGAGAAAGGAACCTTCTTCCAATGAGATCTAGGTCATAAAACTCCCAAATCAAACCTCCAAAACTTCTACCCTGCAACACACACACAAATCCTAAACAGGACTGTGATGTACATTAAGATTGAAGTCTTGGCCAAATTCCTGATAGTGGAATGTAGTAAAATGCTATACAAAGAGGCCTCTCAAGGATAGAGGTGGGATTCCTGACTAGGAACACCCAGTGCTAAACATCACTTGCAATCTTAGCTAAACAACCAAAGAAAGCCATATGTCTAAATAGGCCATATATTCAGAAATAAAATACATCAACATCTATCAATATGGCATCCCTCCTCTTCCTTATATAATTTGTGAGCTTCCAAACCATAATCCCTATCCAATAATGGCACTACTTCCATGCAAATCATATCCATCTAAAATTGTGTTGTCTTTCATTGAATGCCACTACTCCATGACAGCGTTGTTGATTTGGTCAAAGTTGACCCAGTCAAGGTGTTTCAGCCCCTTTTCATACTTAAAGGTGCTCAATTAAGCTACAAAGATGTATCCTTTTCACATTGGAATTGATTTTATTAATTATTAAGAATACTTATGGACCTCCATTGTCCTCTTATTCATAAAAAAATACGAAAAAACAAAAATTAATATTCCAACTAGCTCATGGCTAATTGGGAATATTACAGATAGATGCATTGTAGGAATTTAGTTCTTTTTTTAGTTTATTGAATGTGTGGATGCAAAATTGATAAAACAAAAATGTTTTTCTTTATTAGGTTTCTCGTATAACCTTAGTAAAAATCACTTTCCATCAAAGAAAATGAGTTGCATTTTCATGTAGCTAGGTTTTCTATTGATTCCTTTCGATTCAAAACACCTTCAATTGAAATTCCATTTCCTTATTTCATAAATTAAAACTAATTAAAATCAAGTGCTTAATTAAAATGAATTATACTTTTATTTTTTCATATTTACATCAACTAGTCTAGGGAATTTAGGGCCTTGGAATAGGTATGTGGAGAGTAAACTCTCTAAGGACACTCCAAACTAAAACACAAAAATTGATTAAAGAGTGAAATCGATTCTCGTTAAGTTGTCTGGGAAAGTTCTTCTAACACATGAGATAAGCACGAGGATGAGTGAAGATAGGGAAAGAGAGATACCCCCTCTCCTACTTGTTGGAACTCACGCACTGGACTATTCCTCCCAACTTCTGATACAAACTAGTGACCTTAGTTTCCTTTCCTAGGGAGTGCATAGGTGTCTGCGAGGTGGAATACCGATGGTGCATGAGGCAGAATTATATCACTCTCATTAGTACTTTTGGAGAGTACTTGCACCAGCAAAGGCTTTTTTCTAAAGGTCAAAATAACTATTTATGTTACCTTCACTAGTAGGACTGGGTTGTCATTATCCCAAACTATCTTCAGAAGGCCCTTAGGCTTCACTTTCTTGTATTTTGGTGTCTGGTCCTAATAAACCAGAGTGGAAATACCTGGAATTTTCTTGTTTGGTTGTATCTTTAGGGACTTTATAGCGGAGTGCTCTTTTCTCTTTGTATTTAGTTGGATTTAGGTGGATTTTTGTGTTTTCACTTTAGACCTTGGATTATGAGTGAATGACCCACCACTCCACTGAGCTTGAAAGGTTCTTGATATTTCTTTTGAAATTATAGAGTTTCATCCTTAGGGGGGAATTTTTGATTGCGCATCTCTCTTCCTTGAAAATTAATTTGAACTATCCCATAATGGAAGGAACTACATATAATTTGGGTATGGCCAATATTCCTATGGATGCCAACCAAGGAACCCTTCCAAAAGGGGAACCTTGTGCTTTTCCTTTCTTTGTAAATGTTGGTACACCCTTGATGACCACTTTGAATATTCCTGGATTAAATTTTGGACTACCCATTTGGTTGTAGTCCACTTCGAATATTTTGAATGTTATTGAAGATTCTCATATGAATGCTTTACTTCAAGAGCATCAAATGGGTGTTAATTCTTCATCCTCTTCACCAAATAAATTTGGGTTTCCTCTTTCTTCTCCACCTTGCAATAAGAAATATAAAAATAACAGAAAGAGGAGGAATACGAAGAAGAAGATTTCCCTCCATGCATCATCTTCAAACTCTGCTATCCATGTGGGAGATGAGTCTTCAGCTGTTGCAAGTCATGCTGGGGGCATAAGTCTAGTCACTACAATTCATACTAGCAATGATTTATCTACCTTTATCAGCCATGCTCATGATGACTCACATTCTTCAGTGAGTCAGGCTGGGGGAATAAGTCCTATCTCTCATCGGAAAGAGTCACCAAACTCTACAATTCATGTTGGAGACCCCCCACTAAATATACAAGTCATGTTGGGAAACCTCTAGCAACCTCTGCAAGTCATGTTGGAAATCCTCAACCAACCACTACTAGTCATGTTGGGAGCATCGATGTTCATCAGAAACCTGGGCGTAAAATATTTAAACCTAAGTTACCTTGTAATATTTGTAAGGGAGATCATCTTACTCATTTGTGCCCTGATATTTCAGTGCTACAAAGGTTGTGGTCCAAGTCTGTATATTATTCTACTCTTGAACATGTTATGGTTTCTCAATAGTCAAATCAACAATTGGCTGATGAAGTTATCAAGCCAGTGCAATCTCTAAACGATCCCACTCCTCTTTTGGGGGGTTAAGTGTTTAACAACAGATTTTTCTTGATTTCTACTTCAGATTATTTTGGTCTAGGGGGCAATTTGGTCTCTTCAAATGTACCCCCTCCAAGTTCTAGGAGTATTTCCTTTGATTTGAATATTCCTTTTGAGCTTCGTCTTCTTTCTGTTGCATCTTTCCAAATAAAGGTTAGAGTTAATTTCACAAATGTATATCGATGTGAGGTAGATGAAGGATCCTCTACAAGTATTATATCCTCCTCAACTTGGAAATATTTGGGTTCTCCAAAGTTTTTGGTAATTGATAGTCAATTGGTAGCTTATGGTAGAAGAATTGGTGATTCTATGGGTGTTCTTCCTCAATTGCATGTCAGTTTAAGTGGGAAGATTTTTTAAATTGATATGATGGTGTTTGATAGCTCTTTAGACTTTAATATGCTACTTTGGCGTGATTATGTCTATTCTATGGATGTTGTGGTGTCTTCGCTCTTTCGAGTGATGTATTTTCCTCATAATGGAATTATTGTCACTATTGATCATCTTTCATTTCATAATCACCACCCTAATTTGAAATTAGTTCAAAATATCCCTTGGTATGTTCGAATTTTTCAAGTTGACTCTGCCCTACCACGAGCGAACTATTTGGAATTATATCATCATTCCTCAATTGCTTCTAATAAGGATCCTTTGAACCATTATTTCCTTTCTCAAGATTTTATCCCAACAGCTGGTCGAGTGATTTATCTTATGGGTATATAGGATCCCTTGATTCCATCTTTTGATCCTTTTAGTTCTCGTGATTTCCTAGATGTTGAGTTTCCTTCACAGGAGGAAATTTTCGAATCCATGAGTTTTAGTACCAAAGGACTCTTTGGTCTGAGTCCCGCAAGGGGCTTGTCCTGAAGAACTATTGTTTGTAAGTCATAAGGATGCATGGTTCTTTGTACCATATTGTATATATAAGGTACACATTTTCAAGTTTTGTATTCAGTAAACACAAGTATTTTCTGAAGTTTTTATATGGGATGAATTAACTTATTGCCTAGTGTTCATGATTATGCCTAAAAAAATTTAAAGAGGTTTCCTTTGGGAATTTTTATGGTTGATCCGCTCTGACAGGTATTAGTTCTCAAAACTAGCATATAGGTTAGGTTTTCCACCTGCATTGTGCATTATCAATTTCCTTTTCCATTTTTGCCTTAGGATGGACACCACCAAGCTATGAAATGGAATATTTTTGATATTTAGAAGTTTCACAACTTGTGTGGTAAGAGCCTATCTTATCATGGGCACCCTATATATTACCTTTTTGTCGCTTAGCATGCATGCTAAAAATAATTTCTTAGGCTCGGTAGTCCTCTTTACTCTTGCTATGACTTTGCGTTGAAGCTTCATTCTTCTTCTTCTTTGTTATATTTCTAGCTATATACCCTATAGGCTCCCGCATGTTAAGTTGTATTGTTGCATTGCATATTGACTACTTGTACCTTTTTCTGGCCTTCAATCAAACTCATTTGGACTCACGTATAAGAAACTTTTTGACCATGACTTTTTGCAAGTTCAACCATGCAATCACTTATCCTTTGCAACTTGACACCTTTCACCTGTGGAAAGAACATTCCTTTCAGTGTCATAGACCAGTTTTGTCATCTTGCATTATGCATAAGAACGCTCCTATCCTAGGAACTAGAGAATATTTATTTTGACACTCATTATTTCCACTGTACTATAGGAGCAATTTTATTCCTTTTCATGCTTTAAACATGAAAAAGACAAAAAAAATTATATATTCCAAAAAAAATATGGAACAAGACATTTACTTCCATATTTGAGGCATCAAGAGTCAGTTGTGTCACTCTTGAAAAAAGAACTCAAAACAAGTATTTCCTTTGTTGGGATGGGCTTTAGTTTGACTTAGGAGAGCCATAACCTTTTTATTGAGTTAGTAATCCTCTAGCTGGTTATATCTTCCAATCACATGGAGAGTTTTTTGATGTCTCATGCATGACAAACTTATACAAAATTTATCATATGCTTCCATACAATCACATTTGAGTCGTGCTCTTGTTCAAAGGAATTAAACCTGAGTCGACCATTCTGCAGTGTCTCTTGACTCATTTTCAGTTGTCCATACCTGGTATGTTAGAGTTATTTTTAGTATCACATCAGATATCTGGTCCTTCACTCATGATAGTTAGGAATATATCCATTGAATTCTTCTTGGAGGGTCTGATCTTATCGACTTCGAAAAGTTGGTCTGAAAGTAGGCCTAGAGCCGCACCCTGGCCCTATTTACATCATTGATAGGTGACCTTCTGCTCAACATCGATCAATATCATTGGTCTTTGATTGAGTTTTTTCCCTTGTGTTTGACATCATTAACTTACACTATCACACATTGGGATCCATGGAGTACCTTGGTTTCCATTTGACCTTATTGGTTGATTCCTCACCTCCATGTCATCTTTCATTATTGGTTGGTTTAGAGAGTTTCTTTCATGCACTAGCCACATCTTGTGTACCCCAAAAATGTGCTACGAAATGTTTACTTCATCTCTTTCCATATGATTCCCTCCAAATTATTGGCCTACGGGTTACACTCGTGCTGGTTGATGTGGGATTCCTTAATGCCTTCCTTCCAACAGATATTTTCCCATCGACTACAACTTATTACTCTGGGAATAAGATCTAGATTCCTTTTCAGTGCCTTAGGGTTTTTAGTCATTAGTGGCAGACTCCTTTGCTATCGACATTGAGAACACATTAATGTCCATTGATTGGTATATTATCTCAAGTGTTTGACTTCAACTAATTTATTTTCACTTGTTATATTGTACTAGAGTACCTTGACTCTCATCATCATTATATATGAGTTGTCTTTCACTTGTTAATTGTATACATCAATGACTGGTAATCAAACGATTTCTCACATGGTCGACTTCAACTCATTCATTCCCATAGTGTAGAAATGTACTATCTATGGTCGGTGAATACCTCGGGTTGTGTCATCATTCTGGTTCACTTGAAAACTCCTTCAGTTTCTTTCCAGTGACACCATCCACCTTATATGTTGTAGTTCACAGCAACATCCTATATGTTGTCACTCAAGTTGCATGCAGTACCACTATTCCACCTTTATGACCTAGTACTTTGAGGATCAGTTATGCAACATCGGTGATCATAAATCTCCTTGAGAATCATTTATCTGATTTTCTACTATATGTGACATTGATACATAGACTTGATGTGTTCCTATGCAGATATGACCAGATAATCCACTATGCACTTCTCAGTTATCTTTTTACTTGTATACATATTGGATCCACTCTACAATTGATCAACAAACATGATTTACTATCTCTCATCATGGGTATGCCCGCCTCAAACATGAGATTTCTTTTTTATCTCTTCCATTAGTTTTTAGTAGGATGGAATATGATGATCTCCTCCCAAGTCCTCACATGATTCCTTAATACACTTAATACATGTTGACCATCATGTACCCCTTCTAACCTCATATATTAGGGGGCATCTATTATAGCATCATTTAGAACTCTTGTAGTTCCAATGCTTTGATCTATGGTCTTAGGAAACCCTTTCTTGTTAGACTTGATCACTTTATTAAAAAGAAATGTTTTGAATTTCATACGTGACTCTGCCATTCAAAAAACATGTACACATGCAGGTACCTCCATATATAACCTGCGTATATAATTTAAAATATGAAAAAATATATAATATCATATTTTTTGGGCGGGTTTTACGGGTTTCACCAAAATCTTACCTACAAGAGCCCATAGCCTAACTAAATCAACTAATTTTGGGTGATATATATATATATATATATATATATATATATATATATATATATATATATATATATATATATATATATATATATATATACACACACACCTCATGGGAAGGCATAAACGTATAAGAAGAGAGAGGATATCAATATTATAGTCTATTGGTCCCCAATCAAGTCTGAGTTTCCCTATGCCTCCTGCACTCCCAGTCATAGGAAACCCTTGTTTCCTCACAGTGATGTTCATATTATATTATATGAAATCCATGTATATATGCTTAAGGGATGATTGTTGAGGCTTGGGTTGGATGGATCCAAAGGAAGGTTTAGCTTGTAGTCGTAACTGAATCAGGTTGTATTCTTCCATATTATTTTGTTGATATCAATAAAGAATCTTTGTCTTGTTCCTAAATGTTATGGTCTTATGCTATAATTCATGTTATGATCTTATAATTTATGATTCATGATTTATATATTTATGTTTAATGATCTAACATCCATAATATCCACATACTTTGAACTACTTGATATATACATGCTTCTCTAAACTTTATTACAGGTCTAAAATCCTTAGAGGAAGTAGAGGGTTTGGACCCTATGGGAATGACACTAAATGTAAGACCTACGAGTATCTTCTCCCAACCTGACTTTAGTAGTTTATGTATTAGTACTTTGTGATTTTTGGCTTCTTATTGATTGATGTCCTTCGATCTATTGGGGTTCTCAACCCTGACCCTAGGTAGATTTATCCTGCAACAATCCTTATCCTCGTATTTCTACATCAATTGGTATCAACTTCTAGTACCCAAGGTTTAATATCATACCAATACATTCATATGGTTTCTGGATGTGTAGGTTATCCTCAAGTTAACCCAACAAGTGGTTATAATCCACCTGGGGAGAAACCACCTCCATCTGGAGGGAAACCTTTTGTTGGTTCATATCCTACAGTTGCAGGACAAACTTTAACTGGAAACTATAAAATCCATGGTAAGATGCCTCAAGTTGGTTTAGGTCAACCCATCGTGTCACAACCCTTCGTAGGAACTCCTTATCTAGGGATGAATACAATTTGGAACCCTTCGTTTGATCAAAAACCTTTGTAACGTCATCCACAGATACCAATTTACCAACCTGCTCAAACTACTGGAAAACTGGTTGTAACTCAAGTCTAGCAACCTAATCAAGGGATTCCTCAGTTCAATTCACAAATATATGTTCATAAACAAAGTCAAAAACCTAGTCCGAGCAATCCACATACTCCTATTCAATCTGCCCCGTAAAAATATATTCAGCAACCAAGTACACCTCAAACGTCCATCCCAGGAGTACTTCAAAATTTTATTCCAATTACCCCTCAAGTATCGATGCATCCTATTACATAGGATATCCCTCAGATATATGTTTATCAAGCTGAAACTATAATCCATTTTATACCTCAAATACCTTTGGGAAAACCTAGTATGGGAACTCTACAAACATCATATCAAGGCCAACCTTTTCAGGGCTAGTTCGTTCAAGCTCAACCTTACCAGAGTCAGTTGTTTCAAGGCCGCCCTTTACAAAGATAAAACTTTTAGATTAAATATTAATTGGGACATATGGGACAAAATACTCCATTCCAAAGTCTCCATACCTTGGTCATACATTTCAATTTCGTCTCAACTACAGTTTGGTATGGCTAACCCTAGTTATCCTAGAGGAATGCAAATCCCAATCCCTCAAGATATCCCAGGATATCCTGGATACCCTCCTCCAGGTACTAGAATTATCCCACAGAGTTATCAGTTTCCACATGAAGACCCCAATCGATAGTTACCATTTATTGCAACTTTCGATTTACCATATTTTTCTCGGCTAATGAATGATCTGATTTACTATTTCCCATTTTGGTGGGCAATTCCCACAAAGTTTCCTAATGGCATTCCAAAATTTGAAGTAAAATCAAGAGATGACCCTTCAAACCATGTCATGATGTATCATATTTAGTGCACATCAAATTCATTGATCGATGATTCCATTCACTTACGACTTTTTTTATAATGAAATTTAATTGGTTCAACAGCAAAAGGGTACATTGAATTACTGTGAGAATATTTTCACAACTTCGACACCCTAGCCACTGATTTCTTGACACATTTTTAGTTACCAATCTGTTACAATACTGGTACCAAACTTTTGACCTATTTTAAACAGAATTTGTCTAACAATATTTCCGATCATATCCACGAATGGAGATATAGACATTGTTTGGTTAAAGTTTTCACTCCATATTAGATTTTGGTTGTGTGGTTTATGAAATATTTATTTCTAGTCATTACTAAAGATGTTTCCAAGGAATTTGTTGTAACTAAATAAAAATTTATTGCTCTTGCCCAATATCTAGACCTTGTTTACACGCAAACTGGCACTTTGTATGACAAAATTCTAGATTTTCCTTGCCCTGGTCAAATAACCAAAACTCCTTCTGGCTCTCACGTCGTTGATGGTGTAATAAGTTCTGTTAGCCAATCTGAGAGTAAGAATAAAAATTCCAAATCTAATACTCTGATTATAACTTTACTGGATTCACCTAAAGGAAAAACTTCTCCCAAAAATACTTTTGAGATTAACGTTGTGGATTCATCTACTAGTAAAAATAAATCAACCGGAGGTAAGAAGAAATGGAAAGGTAAAGTGAAACAAAATACTTCCTTGAAAGAAATATCGGATAAAACTGAAACATATGATGAAAATAAAAAGCCCCTCTATCCTTGTTTAATCTATGATGAATATCATTTCACCAAGAAATTCCCTCATCGTGCTGAGGTAACTAAATTCGTCAAAGGTTCACCCACCCTGCTATTTTGAAAGATCCATTCCATTCTAACGATAGTAATATGGTTTCACAAAATCCTTCTTCTTCCATCTCATCAGTGGATATCATGATGATTTCTTCTCAAGTTATGGTTGCAACGAGATCTCAATATTATAGATATAAGGGTCCTATCAATGGAAACGATGTTGGTTCACCCAGTCAAGCTTCCACGTCAATTATTCATCCTTCTAAATAATTGTAGATTAAGAGACCTCATTCTGACATGGTGATTTGACCACATCCTTAAGGTGTTCTTCAAATGTTAGCTTTCAATCCACATGCATGAGCTGCTCAAAATTACAACATTGTTGAAGATCTAGGTATGTCCCCTTCAGCAATGCCAGCCCTTGAAGAGTTGAAAAATTGTCTAGCACAAAGGAAATTTATTTTTTTAGTTATAATAGATATCAATCATAAGGATTCTAATCTCATTTAATTTGATATAGACAATTATGTACCTAGACTTCTACATCAACTGGAATTCCAAATACCAGTTTTCGTCAAGACCAAACGAGTCTTTCGCACAATAATTGATGAAGAAGAGTCTACGTGTATTATGTCTATTGCTTGTTGGAAAGCCCTTGGTTATCTAGTTATCAATAAATATCCCACTAATTTGAAAGAATTTGATGGAATATGTTTTCGCCCATAATGGATTCTCAATGATCTACCTATAGTGATAGAAGGTAAAACAATTTCGGTTGAAGTTGAGGTTGTTGATGCTCAGCCTGACTATAACCTTTTATTAGGACAAAGTTAGTATTATGTTATTTTAGTCGTGGTCTCATCATATTTTTTAATGATAGTGTTTCCCCAAAAAGGAAGAATTGTAAAATTATACCAACTATCTTACTACACTTCAGACCCTGCCTCTACAAGCAGTATATTTTTTTTGGAAAGTTGATTACTCCATATGAAGATGTTGGTGTAGGTTTTCTTATGGATTCATCTCTGAAGGGAACTTTTGTGATTCCTCTACCCAATTTACTCATAATTTTTCCTAGTTAAACATGATTACATCAAGCATAATTCCATTACCTGATCCTTGGATTGTGCCTTAAGAGTCTGAATTCATCTTGTACATGTAGTGAGATGCCTTTGATACCGTTTGAATTGGTTTATCAGGTAGTTCAATCAATTTCCAACCCATCATCAACTGAAACTAATTAAGTGAATGTGATCAGTGATGACTATTCTCCTTTGTCACATTTATTATCAATATAATTTCTTGATCCTTTCGATGACATGTTCCCAACTAACAAGAGTATCATGGAAGTCATGAATTTGGATGAATTTCCATGTTCATCCTTTCTTCCTGAACTTAATAAAATAGAGAATGAGTTTTCATCTATCTTTTTGGTTGAGATTTTTGATAATATTCAATGTCCTATGTCAATCCTTCATTCGGATTCTGAAACGAATCTAGGAAACATATCTACAACAGTACCCATCGACATCTCAGTTAAAACTGTAATTACCGAGAACATTCACATAGGTGCTTCATGCTCCCTTGATGAAATTGATACATATAAAGCCCTATTTCAGGAATTGTGTGACATATTTTCCTAGTCCTATGAGAAAATTCCATAAATTTACCCTAGCATTGTAGTTAACAAAATTAAGACATACCTGGATACTAAACTTTTCAGATAGATATGACGTCCAATACATCTGCGGAAAGGTGTTGCTATCAAAGCTGAAGTTGAAAAATTACTTAGAGAAGGTTTCATTTACCTTATTCCCTTGACTGATTGGGTATCCAATATTGTTCCGCTGAAAAAAAAGACAAGGAAATATTAGGGTATGTGTTGACTACAGGTATATTGATAAAGCTTTTCCAAAGGACAATTATTCTACTCCTTAGATAAAAAAAATTGTTGGTGATTGTGCTGGAAATGACATTTTTTCAATAATCGACAAATTTTCTGGTTACAATAAGATAAAGATACTCCCTTCCGATCATCTGAACACTGTGTTCATTTTTCCATGGGGGAATTTTTCCTATCGAAAACTCCCATTTGGATTGAATAATGTTGGCGCAATGTTTCAAAGCCATTTCTTATGTATTTCATGATATCAAACATATTGTGCAACTCTACCTGGATGAATTAATAGCTCATTCATTGAGATGGAAATATCATCCCATGCATTTGAAAGCTATTTTCATTTGATGTAGGCACTACAATATTCATCTGAATCCACACAAGTGTGTGTTTTGTGTTCAATCTCGTCTATTGTTGGGATTTGTCGTGTCAAAGGAAGGCATTCGCGTCGATCCACTTAAAGTTGAGGACATAATCAATTTACCTCCTCCTTATAATCTTCACAAACTCCAAAGTTTGCAAAGGAAAACAAACTTTTTACGTAGATTCATTCCTAACTATTTCAAACTAATGAAATTTTTTACTCGATTGTTGAATAAGGGCATTCCATTCATTTGGGACGAGCTTGCTGAAAAATATTTTTATGCGTTGAAAAATGCATTGACCCATGCATTGTTATTGGATTTTCAGGATTATCATCGAGATTAATTTTATGTTTATATGCATTTGATGCCACGATTAGAATTGTGCTATTTTAGGAGGATTAATCTACCATTGATGTGATCTACTATTTGAGTAGGAATCTCATGAAATCTGAAATCAAATATGTACTTGTGGAGAAATTGGCCTTGGTAGTTGTTCAAGCTATCTAATGTTTTTGTCACTACATAATTTTACACAGAACACCACAATCTCTAATTACAACCTTATGATGTACATTCTTACTAAGGAGTTGCAAGGGGGAAAATACTCTAAATGGATTTTTATCTTGAAATACTTCGCTTTAGAATTTGAAAGATCTAAGTCTAAGAAGTCATTGGTATTTGATGAAATGTTATGTGACTTTCCCTATACTGAAACAGAACCGTGGAAGAGGACCATATTGCAGATGAATCCATGTTTCTTATTATTAATCCAGATCCTTGGTATGGAGATATCATTATATATCTTCAAAATCAAAATTTTCATCTCGGGTTGTCTCGAACTAATCGTCGCAGAATCCGATACCAGTCCTAATAATATACTATTGTTGTCGATACCCTTTATCTTCGTGGTGCTGATTTTGTTCTTAAACATTGTATAACACACGAAGAATCTGAGGTGTTAAATGACTTCCATTCTGGAGTGTGTGATGGTCATATGTCAGGGTTTTCTACTAACTAAAAGATATTGCACGCTGGTAATCTCTGGTCACCATTGTTTAAATATTTCATAACTGCAGTTAGAAAGTGCCATAATTTCCAAATTTACGATCACAATATGCTTGTTCCTCTTGCTCCCCTTCACCCAATCATAGTTTTCACTCCATTTGCTAAATGGGGCATTGATTTTGTTACATGCAACCCTCACTCAGTCGAGGGGCATGGGTATATTATTCTCGATGTAGATTATTTTATGAAATGGTTTGAGGTGATGCCTACATATAAGGACGACGTTGAAACCACAACTATTTTCATCTTCAATTATGTAATTGTTAGGTTCACCATACCACAAACCATAGTTACAGAAAATGGTAGCCACTTTCGAAATTTTATGATGACCGAGATTTTTGCACAGCTCGGCTTGTGTAATGATAGCTCTACTCTTTATTATTTGTAGGCGAATGACCAAGTTGAAGCTGTGAACATGGTTTTGACCAATATGATCAAAAAAATTGTCGGAATTCATAAAAATAACTAGCATACTATGATTTTTTTAACCTTGTGGGTATACCATACCTCTATGAAAACATCGACTAGATTTACTCCCTTCCAACTTGTTTACGGTTTGAAGGTTATTTTTCTAATTGAGTGTGAAATTCTGTCATTAAAACTAGCCATTGAGTTGTTACTATCTACCTCTGTGGAGGAAGAACATTTTTTGTACTTAGCACAACTAGATGAAACTCACTGTAATTTTGCACTAGCTAGCAAGGCTCATAAGAAACGTGTTAAGGCTTACTATGATCAAAATGTGAATCCATTCATTTATTCAGAAGGTGAAATAGTCTTGGTCTATCATCAAGCACGTGATAAGCTAGGCGCTGTTAAATTTGAACCTATGTGGCATGGTCCTTACATCATCAAACATGTACTAGCTAAAGGGGCTTATGAATTAGTTGACTATGATAGTGTTTCTTTAGGAGATCCCAGAAATGCTCTCTACTTTAAGAGATATTATGCATGAGTATCTCGTGAAGATTATTGTACTTTACTTGTATCATATTTTTTTGAGTGTGTGGTTTAGGTTTTAATTTTTTACGATTTCCTACTACTTTTCCTGCTTATCTTGGATTACGCTTGATTTATAGATGCAAATGTTCCCTCAGACTTACATTAGCTTTTCTTATGGCTCTAGTCGTAGTACTCATAATTTTTCTTCTGCAAATTGGGTCATCAATTCACCCACTAATGAGTTAATTTCCATTCATGGGATATGCCTTGGTCGAACAATGAACAACTTAGTATAATATAGTGTAGTCATTGAACTATTATATGATGCCATCAAATTTGGAATTCGACGCTTGATCATTAGTTTAGATTCACAACTCACTGTATTACATTTAAACAATGTATATACATTTAGAATTTTATCAATGTTGAAAATGTTTTTATGGGTCTATCTCTTGGAAAGGCAGTTTGATTATATTGAATATCAACACGTTTCAAGAAATTTAAACACATTAGCTAATGCATTTTCCAATCACATGTTAAATAGAAATTTTCAAAATTTTTCAACTAAAACAATATTCATCTATATATTGAACAAGATAAACTGAGAATAAAGTAGTAATTCTCATTAGGTAATATAGTCTATAGAAAGTGTGTTACAAAAATGTCATCCAAAGACATGAAGCCCTGTGGCCTTTATTATCCGAATATGCTAATAAAAAAATAAAAATGTAGCCCTAAAATACTAGCAACTATCCATGATGATGATCGTGATAGCAAACTATAGCACAAGCTACTCGATGTAAGAATCCTCTAATCGGTCCTAGAATCCCAACCACGTGCCTCTAGTACCAGAGAGGAAATTCATTAGTCCCAGTATCTCGGATATCGATAGTCAACCTCTTCAGGTTGTGATCTAGCTCAGTTAATGCCTTTGCTACATCTAAGTGGCATGGAAGATTTTAGGGGATAATATTCGCAAGTGGGCTAATTTTCCATAGTTTTTCCAAAAACAAGATTCGTTAATTTCCATTTTTTGGTAAAAGTGATTCACCTAAATTTTATAGTATAAAATTCTATTATCTTGAAAGTTTCCAAAATTTTATAGAGACTATATATAGTCATTAGAAATTTGGATATATTTATAAAAATATCACCAAAATTTTTAGAGTCTACATATTAGGGACTCATAATATTCACCAACGTTTCTAAAATTTAAGATAATTTCCATGTTTAAAATTTTCTCTGTTAAGTGGGGTACTACAACTGCTACAGGTTGGTCCCATCGCCTATTAAAATGTAGTAGCTCTGCTGGTCAATTTGGGCCTACATCTACATTATCAGTTCAGATAATTATATTTGGATGTTAAAAACAAAATAAAATTTTAAAAACATTAAAACATCAAAATGAGAAATTTTTACCTAGATCACTCCATTGCATTCTTGTTGGGAGTCGCATGTTTGGGTCACCTTTGTAACCCATCCCTGCATATGGGAAGTCTTATATCATGATGATATGGGTTCCAAACCACACAAAAAACTTAGGACTATAATTCACCATTGAACCATCACCACCATGGTGATCCATCAAAGAAACCCACCGCAGCAAATGTGAATATCGAGATCCTGTCTCATCAACGAGAATTTGTTGTGGGATAAGGAGAGGAATCCTCTCTAGAGAAAAAAAAATTAGAATGGCACCATAAATGAAAATATTTAGTTTACCATTCTTGGCTCTAGTCAGTTGTCCTTTCATATTGACAACCAATCCTTCACACCAACTTAAAATAGTGGATTGTGAACACTCCACTACAATCTACATTTGGGCCTTTGTGGCCATGTGAGGCACTGTGGTTCCACTTATTTTGGTGATTGTGACATCCTACCATCCTTGATCTTAGCACTAGCAACACAATATAGCCTCAAATATGAAGCAATAATCTCCCCACCTCATCTCTGGACAAATAAAGAAATGTCAAGCCCTTTAAGGGATAGCCCATTCAAGAAATACATATCATCGACATCTATTTTGAGTCGATGATCCCCTATCACAAATCATTGTTCTTGTACATCCCAGGTCCTCACCATCCATGTCATGAGCTCCAGTTGAGCTTTCATTATTGAAATAATCCAATATTTGTAGCGGCTGCAATTTTTTAAATCTTGTAGAGTTTTTGGATCACCCACAGCTTATGCATCATGATTTTCATGTTCTCTCTCTCTCCACTCCAACATGATTGATCAAAAGTCCCATAAATAACAATTTAGGAGTGTTAGAATAATGATTGATATAAATTTGCATGTTTTGGGGTGTGTTTTTATTTATTCCTGAAAACACTTGGCACTTTGCATGAGCTTTCTTTACAGAAAAAGCGCATTCGTGCAATTTCTCTGTAGAGAAACCACGCAAATCACATTTCTCAGCATGTAAAAAATTATATAAATGAATTTTGGATTAATCACATAATTAGTATTTGGTTAATCCTAATGATGTGATTAATCCGAAAGACATTTATCTACTTTATGGATCACAAATATCTTCGTTCTAACATGTAAAAAATTACCGACGTGTGTGGTTCTGATGAAGGGAAACCACACGGATCCATGGGCATATTTTAAAAATTTTAACTCCCCCAAAAAATCAAACCAATGGTTAAAATTCAAAATTAATTGGATGAAAATAAAGATAATGAAGATATCTCTTCCCTGGAGAAAACGGTTCACAGATTGGTCCATCGATTTGCTCGAAATAAACCTCTAAACTATATTGGTAAAAACCCTCTTTTTTGTAGAAAATCTATAATACAGTTATAATACCATGTATAAATTATATTAATGGACTTAATGCGATCATGCAATGTACTAAAGCAAGATACTAATCCTTCTACAAGATCCGTGGAATATAAATCACGATCACTCAATCACATGCAAGTAAGAGAAAGAATTAAATCAATACACAACACCAGATATTCCTGGGGGAAGAAACTACTCAAAACCCCTCCATCTTTATTGTATAATCAACCAAGGAATCATGAAACAATAAAATTTATTTGTGATCACCACAACCTCTATAATATTCCAAAACTTTAGGCTTCAGCTAAATGGAATATCATAATTTGTTTTATCACTAGGTAGGTGAATAAATGGGTGGGAAGGCCCATAAATATCCTTAGCAGTAATAAAAGAAATTTAGGTGTGAAAGGAGACCTTCTAAGAAACTAAATAAATCACCTTTGAGTATGAACAGGGGTTGGATCATGTTGAACAGGTCAGCTTTGACCAAGTCAACAATGCTGTTATGGAGGAGTGGGCATTAAATGAGGAATAATGTAGTTTTGGAGGGAGATGGATTGCATGGAGGAAATGACCTAATTGAGTGGGTCCAAAGGCAAGGAAGCTCATAATCTATATAAGGAAAAGGATGTCAGCCATAGGGGATTATGTTTTGGATTATTATTTTGTATGTGGTCTGTTTAGACTTCTTGCATTCTTCAGATGTTTGGTTGAGATTGTTGTGTTGTTTAGCACTGGGTGTTCCCGAGCAGGAATCCCAAATATTCACTTGAGAGGCCTCTTGGAAGAGAATTTAATTTCATTTCCACATTCAAGTTTTCAGTCCAAGCTACAAATTTCTTCATCAGCGTAGTTTCTGCAGGATATTGTGCTATATTGCAGGGTGCAGTAGTGGAGAATTAGATTGGGTGTCTTCAGAACTAGTTTTTCAGTGGAGGAAAGTTTCCATCCATTAGGAGGCCTATAAAGAAGCCCCTTGGGCTTTATTGACACATTTGGCACTAGGACAAGGAGCATTTATCCCCTAGAGCGGAGTTTTAGTCCAGATCCGCGTTATTTGAGGGATGACATGCAGGGGTAGTTGCAGTGGTTGTTTTGAGAGGTGATTTCATCAATGGAGGAGCCATTATTTCATTCGGAGGATATTTTGGAAAATATATGTATTTCTCTACATCAGCTTCAGCCATATATTCTCATTTCATTGGTTACAAAATATCTTTATCCCTAGGGCTGCAGCTTACATTGGCACATTGTGTGCATTTTTCCGGAGACCCTCTTGGGTTGTCTTGGAAAGCTGATCTAGTGCCCAGATCTGTATGTTGAGATTATATTGGGGCCTATATCAATATTTTTTCATTGTATAATCTACAGCGATATTTATATCTAATATGACTACGCTGTAGCAGTTCTCCAGCATTTTGTATTGCAGCAACATCTCACTATTGAGAGTGTTTATGTATTGGAGGCTTGTGTGATCACATTCTATGATTGGTGCCTCATTTTTTTGTACTTATTTGCTGCATATATGATCAATAACATGGCTTTATAGTGGTCTCATGATTTCATGTGTTAAATACTTGCTCCTACTTTCATTTTATGAGCTATATTGTTGATATTTCCATTTAGGAATATTACAATGGTATCAGAGCATAATATTGGCTCAGCCTGTGCATTCAAGATATTATGCCATTAGGAGGAAAAGCTTCTCATAGAAATGTGAAGACATACAAAAAAAACAAATAAAATACTCCCTTATTTGGAGGAAGAGAGGAAGAGGAGATCTCAAGGCTTCTTTTTCAAACTATGCAGAGCATCAAGGGAGATATCAAGAGCATGAGAAGGGAGATGTGTAGGGAATCTCCAAGGGGGTTTTAATATGAAGCAAGCCCTAGATTTTTTAAAGATGGGTGTGAGTATGCAGCCACACACTATGATTCACAACACATTCTTATGCCCAGATTTACTATAAGAGAGAGGGAGGAAGAAGATGTGCCAAAGAGGGAGACCCTTGGTGATTATTTGCAAGAGTATGAATCTCAATCTAAGAGGTTCAAAGATCACCTTAACTTCCAAGGGTTTTGAAAGATCAAGGAGGGAAGAAGTAGAAGGAGCAAATAGCATGATGTGGGTAGATTATTTATATCTACTTTTGATTATTCACCTAAATTTCCAGCTAGAGCTTGGGTGGAGGAGCTAGACACCTATTTGCAGCAACACCAAGTTTCAGAGAATGAAGCCATCAAGGTAGCAGCGCTGCATTTAGAACTTAAGGCCTATGCTTGGTGGATGTTTGAATATTTTTCATTAAAAAATGCAAATGCCTCTACTTATGCAAAGTTCACTAGGAGAATAGTGGAAAGGTTTGGTGAAAAACATTCTAAAACACCTTTGGTGGAGATAAAAAAAAACCAAAACAAACAAAACCTTTGCATGGATTGGAAGGATCTACAAACCCAAATCCACTTCAGAAAACTGTTGAAGAGGCTAACATCTTGCATAATACCTTGCTAGAGGCAAGATATATATCTCATACTCCTGGAAAAGAGGGCATGGAGATCCCTTTTTCAAAAGAGGATCCTCTTATTGAAAAGTTTCCCATTCATATTGAAGAGGAAGAGAAGGCTGGAGGCAACAACATTGTCATATCCAGAGCCTATCTAGCACCTCATGCAGAGGAATATGGAGCACTTGCTCCAACAAAAGAAGTTATTTTATGTTCACAAGGAGTTCCAAAGGATCTCATATGTGGAGATCAAGGCACAATCCATGACTAGCATGTGCCATTATTGATAGATTGTGAGACCTGGCAGATGAAAGGAGAAGGTAGGGAGGATGGCCAACATCATATGATTAAGAGCACACACCCCTATATATTTCAGAAGGTTGATGCACAGAAGAGGCAAACTGATTTTCATAGTGAGGGGAAGGACAAATTTTTCCATTCATATGTGCAGTCTAATCTTGATATTGATGTCTCATTGCATGGAGGCATTCCACCTCGGAGACCACCAGATCAAGAGATGATGAGAGATGCTTCACAATTGGTTGCACCACTCATTGATTCCAAAGGGGTGAGTACCTTGGGAGGACTTGACACAGCACTGAGAACCTTGGGTAAAATCAAGGAGGAGGGAGACATCCTCCCATTTTCAGCATTACCCACTCTCACTACATATTCTGCGCTGACAGATGTTGTTACAGTGATGGAGGATGGCACCACCATGGTGCAAGGAGACCACTCCATGGATTTGGAGAGACAAAGGTTACTTCACTTGAGGAAGGAATCCTCCATATATTGGAGTAGATGGATGCCACTCATGCTTACATGGGCCAAGATCGGGAGGATCTTTTTTTATGGTAGCTTCTCATGGGAGGAAAAATTCCAAACGTCACCACTTTTATTTGAGCATGAGAACTACATGATGGGCATGGCAGCACTTTGGAGGATGACTTTGGCATGAGGGATGTCAAAGGAAAAGACAAAAGCATGTGGGTAGCTTCACATTTCAAATCTTCAACGCTGTCTCTTAGGAGGATTGATCCATATTGGAGGTCTCAACTTTTGGTAGAGTACTCCAAGGATCTTGGTGCTTGCATGATTTTTGATGACCCTAAGAGAGATGATAGATACATGGTGGATGATGGGATCATCTATTCTTATGGAAAAATATTCTTGACTGGAGCTTTTGAACTCAAGGAGAAGTTGTTACATGCAGCACATGTGGACTTTCTTACCATGTACTTTGATGCATATCATTCCTTGATGGAGGAGTTCACTTGGGAGGGCATCCAACAGGATGTATATCAGCATATTGAGAGATGCATAGCTTGTATTATGATGGAGAGGGTGTCACAACCACTTCCATACTCATTAAGAGTGAGGGAGAACTTTCAGTTGAGCCATTCAGCTCAATGACCAAGGTACATAGTAGAGGATGTACATTTATGCATTTCGATTTGTACTCTTTTACTTTTTGTGAGCAACGTATTGTACCTAGGAGGATCATTTCTTCTTGTGTATTGTATTGTGATGTACTTGAGGCCATTTGTAACATTGATGTTTGCCATTCTATTGGTGGTTTGTGGGAGATGCCACATGATTCTTGGTGTGCACCATTGGCACCAAATTTTAATTTTATGATTCCATCTTGTAGGATGATTGTGGCATCAAACAAGTGGCTGAAAGGACATTTTTATAGTTTTTTTTTAGGTAGGTAGGGGATGCACTACGCTGGTTCCATAGGTGGGACTATGATCCACCTCCTGGTTGTCATATGGCAACTTGTTTTTATTTTCTTTTGCTTCCATATATTGATGATGTTCTTGTTATTATGGGATGATTTGTTGGGAGGATGGCACAAGAGTTGAAGGTGCCCATTGGGAGTATGATTATCCATACCTCATATGTTGCATGTTTCAGGAGAAACAATGGGCAAACCATGATTTCCACACTACATCTCTTTTCTTCATGTGGGAGGAGCCATTTGGAGAACTTGAGTTCTTGGGGGAGGAACTTCATGGATGTTTTTATTGGTGGGGTAACTTGGGACATTCTTGGAGACCATAATATTTCAGCCCAAGATCAGCAGCAGCCCCATACATATCATAAATTGAGAGAGAAAGAAAGTGGATGGAAAAATCTAATATCTCCATACAACCCCAATACATTGCATGAACCGGGGGTTGAGGATTTCATTGATGAGCTACCTAGAATGGATCATTTAATTTGGATGATAGCATGAGTATGGGAGTCTATCATTGGGAATGAGATCCCCTATGTTGTCATCATTCCTACCTTGAGGAGGTCATTGGACAGCAAGAAGGTTTCCACTTACACCTTCCACTTTCTCATGATGTGAGCCATTTGGTTTTGCATACTTGGGAGGACCCATTAGAGGGAAGATTTATTGTAGATTATTTTGAGCAGTGGTCAGGACTATTGATGAAGAGGCCACAAGAGGAGGAGGGAAGTAATTTTTCTTCACCTTTACAGTTGCTTGAGGACAAGCAACATTTTGGAGGGGAGGACTATAATATACCAAAAATTTAGCCTTCAACTAAATGGAATATTATAGTTTGTTTTATCACTAGGTAGGTGAATAAATGGTTGAGGAGGCCTATAAATCTCCTTATCAGTAATAAAAGCACTTCAAGTGTGAAAGGAGACCTTCTAAGCAGCTAAATAAAGCACCTTTGAGTATGAACAGGGGTTGGATCATGTTGAAAAAGTCAACTTTGACCAAGTCAACAACGTTGTTTTTGAGGAGTGGACATTAAATGAGGAATAACACAGTTTTGGAGGGAGATGGATTGCATGGATGAAGTGACCTAATTGAGTGGGGCCAAAGGCAAGGAAGCTCATAATATATATAAGTAAGAGGATGTTAGCCATTTGGGGTTATTTTTTGGATTATTATTTTGTATGTGGTCTGTTTAGACTTCTTGCATTCTTCAACTGTCTAGTTGAGATTGTTGTGTTGTTTAGCATCAGGTGTTCCCAAGCGGAAATCCCACCTCTTCCATTGAGAGGAATATTGGAATAGCATTGAATTTCATTTCCACATTCAAGTTTTCAGGCCAAGCTACAAATTTCTTCATCAACACAGTTTCTGCAAGATATTGTGCTGTGTTACAAGGTGCAACAATGGAGAATTAGATCGGGTGTCTTCAGAGCTAGTTTTTCAGTGGAGGAAAGTTTCCATCCATTAGGAGGCATGTAAAGAATCCCCTTGGGCTTTATTGACACATTTTGCACCAGGACAAGGAGCATTTATCCTTTAGAGTGCAGTTTCAATCCAGATCTGCGTTATTTTAGGGAGGAGTTGTAGGGGTAGTTGCAGTGGTTGTTTTGAGAGGTGATTTCTTCAGTGGAGGAGCCATTCTTTCATCCAAAGGATCTATTGGAGCAGATATATATTTCTCTACATCAGCTTCAACCATATATTCTCATTTCAGTGGTTGCAGCATATCTTTAGCCCTAGGGCTGCAGCTTACATTGGCACATTGTGTGCATTTTCTGAAAACCCTCTTGGGTTGTCTTAGAAAGCTAATCTAGTGCCCAGATCTGTATGTTGAGATTCTATTGGGGCCTATATCAATATTTTTTCATTGTATAATCTCCAGCGATATTTATATCTAATATGACTGCGCTGTAACAGTTCTCCAACATTTTGTATTGCAGCAACATCTCACTATTGAGAGTGTTTATGTATTGGAGGCTTGTGTGATCACATTCTATGATTGGTGCCTCATTTGTTTGTACTTATTTGTTGCATTTATGATCAATAACATGTATTTATATTGGTCTCATGATTTCATGTATTAAATTCTTACTGCTAATTTCATTTTATGAGCTATATTGCTGCTATTTCCATTTAGGAATATTACAACCTCATACACTCTACCAATTGCCTCACACTCTGATCTAGTTAAAATTGGAAAAACACATAGAAAATTATCATCCTAACCTCAACCTACCCTTCTTACGAAATACCTAGAGAATTAAACTCCTATTAAATAGGAAATTTGGCCTTCCTTAATTACGCAATTCATCATGGGATTCCCATGGTTTTATAACTGCACCTAGGCAATTTGCCTAAAATACAATTGCTAGTTTAATAGCCTTGAACCTTTGTCTCAACTGGGTATCCACCAAAATTAGCATGCATGCAACTATAAATAGTGAATCATCAGTTACTTGGTAAATCAATACTAGTGAATTAAATCTATTTTCATCCACTTGATCTTCCACTAGCTCATCAAATAATTAGAACTAGTTAAACTCATTTTAACTCAATTATTGTGAGTTAATTGATCCCACCCACACTCCACTAGTGCTACAAATACAACTGGACCCTGTTAATAATAAAATCACTCTACATATCTATCCTTAGACCCTTAACTCAAAATTCTTGAGCTAACTAAGTCTATCACACTTAGTTAACTATAACAAGTTTTTATGAGATAATGTTAGGATATTCCGATAAATAGGAAATAGTTAAGAATAACTTAGTGTAGTGTAAAGTTAGGTAAAGTGTGTTTCTTTACTATGTACATTTGCAACTTATAATCCGAGGATCATGATTTGTAGTGATCCGATGGTTCACTGTCTCCTCGGTATTAATGACACTTGATCTATGGCTTAGCACCCGATTGGTCCATGATCTATATTTAAAGAGCATGGAGGGTCATTTTTCCAAAAACCGCTTATGAGAGAAACATATGTAACTTTTATTTTCATATTAATAAATTTCCTGAAGTGGTTGTGTTGGCTCAGGCCATGGACTGTTTCCCTATTTGAGGGTTTTAACCATGTGATAATACTGGTGTACTAATTTTTGACTTGTTTGTGAGCGGTGACCTTTGGTTTTTGATATAAGGAACTTAACCTGTAAATTCCTACATGGTATCAGAGCTATTTTGAGGGCCGCATGTGTTGTTGATCCAAATCCGAAGCCGGTTTGACTGCCTGCGACTGTCGTTTTGTAGATATACTATTTTTGAACATTTTGGGTCTTGGAGAACTGCTCTGTTGTGTCTGGATCATTTGTTACAGTGAGGAACGCCTTTCTTTTCATGTGAAAAGGTTTTTGGTTGCCCAAGTTATGTTAGTTTAGATCTAGAGCTATAAATTATTTGTTTCGCAGTTATATTTGTTAATAGTTTTGCTTATTTTTGTTCCCTCTATTTATTTTATTTTTTAGGTTTTATTTATTTGTCGGATCTATAATCTCTTCTATGTGTATGATATTTGCTTTGTGCTGTGTGCGATCTCGTCAAATCAGAAACAAGAAGAAGGGATTTTTTTTGCTACGCACACTCTTCCCCCCCGTCTTTGTGCGATCTCGGGAAATCAGAAATAGTGAAAAAATAGATAGTTGTTGGTCAGGCTAATCGAAAATATAACATTCTTCCATAAGGGTTGCATTTCGCTTTTTTGGTGAGAAGTTATTTTATGATAATAAAGGTCTTGGGTTCAAGTCTCTTTCTCAAGATTATTTTCTAAAACGTTTTTTGTTAAAGGGGCGAGATTTTTTTTTAAATTTGAACTTCATCATCAATCGTTCCCATAACTATTCTCCATCTACAACTCAATTTTTTCAAAAAGGCATAAATTCTTCATCCAGAAGCCATTTTTCGAGCCGTTTTTTTTAATCAGTCTAATGTTTTGATATCTTTCCATTGGAGCAGTTAGTTTCAGTTTTTTCAACTTCAAGTTTTAAAAAATGGAAAGTGCATGCTCAATTATTCTTAATAGCACCAATTATTTCCAATGGCTACCTCACTAGTAGATATACTTTCATGTAAAGGACTTTATAGAATAGCCACAGGACAAGAAACTAAACCTTCTGATGATGATAAAGTCACTAAATGGGAAAATAAATAAGATCAAGCACGAGGGTTTATAGGAATGTCAATTACTCAAGATCTTCGATTTCATATCCTTGACATTGACACCCCTCATGAAGCCCTGGAAAAGCTAAATACTGTCTTTGGCATTCAAAATCAAATCAGGGCCCACCAGCTTGAAAATGATTGCTTACTTTGGACCCCAATAATTTCTCCTCTATTGAAGATTTCTTGTCCAAATTCAACACCCTTAGACTTCTTTTAGAAGGTTGTAAGGTCAAAAAGGAAGATGGTAGCCTCATCTATTTCATTCTTGCTAAGCTTGGCCCTACATACTCTGTATTTGTTTCCACCTTCCATTCCACTAGAGAAGCCATCATTTCTTCAGGAACCACCTACAAGAACCCCTCTTTTGATGCATTTTTCGATTCTTTGATAACAGAACAAGAAAAAATCTTACACCTTGGTCTTATCACTTCTGGAAATGCTTCTAATAAATCCTTAGCAACCCAACAAAAATCATATCAAAAGAATCCCAAAAAGCAGTATCCTAAAAATTATGGTCTGAAACCAAACAAGGGTCCTAAGCAATTTCAGGGGCAAACTGAAAAAGAAACTCACCAAAATGATAAGACAAATAAAAAAAAAGGGAAGAAGAAAAATATACTTTGCAAATTTTGTAATCGTGATGGCCATATAGAGTCCAAATGTTTTAAGAAGATGGAAGCCTTAGAAGAAACAATGAAGAAGCACAACATCAATTTGGAGCACTCTTCACCTTCATCTTCAGGAATGACACTTTTTTCTTGTGGTTGTCAAGCATCAAGATCTGGTTATGCATTAAATGTATCTTCTTCTTCTCATTCTCATGAGTGGCTCATTGATTCTAGAGCTTCTTACCACATGACCAAAAATAAAGCCATGTTTTCTTCTTTAAATGTTTGTAACACCAAACATATTTATGTTGGTGATGATAGATCTCTTAGTGTTGTAGGATCTGGAACCATTCATCTAAATAATGGTCAGTTTAATAATGTACTATGTGTTCCTGCCTTGTCATGCAACCTTCTCTCTGTTTATCAGATAACTCATTCAGGTGAAGAGAAAATAGTAGAATTATCACCTCATGATCTTGTAATCAAGGACCTCAAAGATCCTAGACATATTTTAGCTACTAGAATTGTTGATGATTCCACAAGGTTGTATAATTTTGACAACTTTGGGTCATCATGTCTTCCATCCGTTTTTGTTGCTCATAATGATGAAGTGAGAAAACTTTGGCATGAGCGATTTGGTCACTTAAACTATCGCTCTCTTCAAACTCTATGTAAGGAAAATATGGTGACGGGTATTCCTATGGTATCTTGTCGAGATAGAGTTTTCTCCGGATGTGTACTCAGTAAACATCATCAGGATAGTTTTGAAAAATGTGCCTCTTGGCACGCTTCATCCCCTTTGCAGCTTGTGCACAGTGATTTATGTGGTCCACTCCCTATTGTTTCTTTCTCTGGTTGCAAGTACTTCTTAACTTTCATTGATGATTTTTCCAGACGCACTTGAGTAAAATTCTTAAAACTCAAGAGTGAAGTTTTGAACATGTTCTTGGTCTTTAATTCCTTTGTTGAGAAATAATCTGGACATCCAATTCTTAAGTTAAGATCAGACAATGGAGGAGAATATGTTAACAACAAATTTGTCAACTTTTTCGCTAAGCATGGCATTTAATTGCAACATACTGTTCCATATACGCCACAAAAAATGGTGTAGCTGAAAGGAAGAATTGCACTTTAAAAGAAATGGCTAATTGTATGCTTCAATCTAAAGGATTTGGTCTCAATTTTTGGGTAGAAGAAATTAACTGTGAAAACTACATAGTAAATGACACTCCTACGAAGGTTTTGAATAATATAACTCCAGAAGAAGCCTGGAGCTCAATCAAACTAGATGTAAGTCACTTTTGTGTTTTTGGAAGTGATGCTTGGGCACATATTCCAGATGCGAAACATAAAGCCTTAGAACCTAAGAGTGAAAAATGCATTTTTGTTTGATATTCTGAAGATGTAAAAGGATATAGATTTATTCAACCAAAATACAAAAATATAATCATTAGAAGAGATGTAAAATTTGATGAAAAAATATCGGCCTGCGAGCCTAGTTCAGCGGGTGTGCCACCTTTGGCCTGCGAGCCTGATTTGGCATATGTGCCACCTCTCTCTCTCTCTCTTCTATTTTTAATAGCATTCATTTTAGTTCAGATGATGACAAAGAGGATGAAAATCCTTCTCCGCTCTTTAAATTATTCCTTTTACTCCACAGCTTCCAATATGGGTCCTCTCTAATCGGGATGCAGCAGGTTCTCTTACAGGTGACCCTGTCAATCGATTCATACATGTTCTCAGTTCAAATGAACCTCTTCATTATTGGCTCAAGTTCCAGAAAATCCTAATCTGAAAACCTTTGAAGAAGCTTACGGTCATCCATATGGGGATGAATCTATGAATGAAGAATATCATTCCTTATTGGCAAACGATACTTGGGATCTTGTTCCTCTTCCAAAAGGAAGAAAAATTTTCAGATGCATATGGGTGTACAAATTTTTTTTTGGAACAGATAGAAAAGTGGATAGACAGAAGGCTCGTTTTGTTGCTAAATTATTTTCACAAGTTGAAGGCATTCAATATACTAAAACCTTCTCCCCTATTGCCAAAATGAATTCTATCCACCTTGTCCTTTCCATTGCTGCCTTATTTAAATGGGAAGTCCATCAGATGGATGTTAAATCTACCTTCTTACATGGAGATTTGCATGAATAAATCTACATGGAAAAACCCCATGGCTTTATCCAAAATGACTCTAGCCTTTTTTGTCACCTTAGGAAATCTCTCTATGGTCTCGAACAAGCTCCTCAGGCTTGGTATGCCAAAATGGATAGATTTATATTAGATAATGGCTTTTCTAGGTGTCATTTTGACAACGTTGTCTACACCAAGAAAGTGGGTAAGTCCTTCACCATCCTTGCTCTTTATGTTGATGATCTTATCCTTACTGTTAGTGATCCAAACTATATAAACCATGTGAATTATAGCCTCAAAAAGAAGTTTGAAATGCTAGACCTAGGACACTTGCATTATTTCCCTGGTCTTCAAGTCTTGCAATCCAAAGAAGGCATTACCCTCCCTCAGTCTAAGTATGCCTGTGATCTTCTACACCACTTTCACATGGAAGACTGTAAGCTAGCCCATTCTCCCTTTCAGTCTAGAGTCAAGCTTTCATTCAATTGTACTACCCTTGAAGTTGATGCTACCTTATACCATCCACTTGTTGGTAAACTTCTATATCTAACCCATACTCATCCTAACCTTTCCTTTTTTGTTGGTATTGTCACTCGGTTTATGCACCAACCTCATGAAAGTCACTGGAAAGAAACTAAAAGAATACTTTGATATATTTGAGGTACATTTTAGTTCAGGATTCATTACAGTGTAGGAGCATCTCTATTTTTTACTAGTTTCACTGATTATGATTGGGCTGGTGACCCTGATGATCGAAATTCTACTGAAGGATATGTATTCACTCTTGGTTCAGGACCTATTACATGGTCTTGTAAGAAAGAAAGTGTCATCTCTCTTTCTTTAGCAGAAGTAGAGTATCATGGTGCAGTTGGAACCAACAAGGAAGCCATGTGGCTTCATCAGATCCTACCTGAATTTGGTCTTCATCAGCATCCAACTACACTTTGGTGTGATAATCAGAGTTCCATTCAGATATGTAAATATCTAGTTCAGAATCAACGTATGAAACACATTGAACTCTACATACACTTCATCAGAAATTTCATTCATGATCGTGCTCTTGAAGTGCAGTATTGTCCAACCAATTATCAAGTAGTTGATATCGTTACAAAGGCTCTCATAGAAGCGAATTTTTCCAAAATTCGATCCATGCTTGGAGTTCAGGAAAGTTATCATTAAGGGGGGATAGGCTTTAATGCCCCCTTCCTTATCCTATTGTGTCACCTTTATAAATCCTTCAATCCTATCCCAAGTTGTTCTTAAGGGGAGATGTTAGGATATTTTGACACATAGGAAATAGGCTCCTTTTGTGTCACCTTTGTAAATCCTTCAATCCTATCCCAAGTTGTTCTTAAGGGGGGATGTTAGGAATTCCAACACATAGGAAATAGTTAAGAATAACTTAGTCTAATGTAGAGTTAGGTAAAGTGTGTTTCTTTATTATGTACATGTGTAACTTATAATCCGACGATCACAATTTGTAGTGATCCGACGATTCACTCTCTCCTCGGTATTAACGGCACTTGATGCGTGGCTTAACACCGGATTGGTCCATGATCTCTACTTAAATAGCATGGAGGGTAATTTTTCCAAAAACCATTTATGAGAGAAACATATGTAACTTTTCTTTTTATATTAATAAATTTCCTGAAGTGGTCGCATTGGCTCAGGCCGTGGACTGTTTCCCTGTTCGAGGGTTTTAACCACGTGATAATACTGGTGTACTGATTTGTGATCTTTTTGTGAGTGGTGATCTTTGGTTTTTTATCTAAGTAACTTACCCTGTAAATTCCTATAGATAAGATTACAATTAAATTTCCAATTTATTTAATAAATTGGTTGCACACTAATGTGTTGCTAGGACCCATCACTGTGTGACCTATGATGCCACACCAATGAGTGTTTTGTTTCTTGATGCTAATTTCATTGTTTCTTGTTGCAAATTTCAACATTTTTTTCTCTCAAATTGGTTAAAACTCAAAATGGTAAGAATGAAATTACTTTTTCAACTTTTATAGGTTTTTAGGTCAATAAAATATTATTTTTTATGTCTTTGACCTTTTAGAAGTCATTTTTTTTAATGTTTTTACCATAATCTTGAGCATTTATTATAATTTATTGAGCGTAATGTGCAGAATATAGGTTACAACATAAAAACAGACCATTTTGACTATTAGTGAATTTTTATCACATTTTTGGGCTCTCGAAAAATGCGAAAAAGTGAAACCCTAGAATTCTCTTTTAAGCCATTTTCAGACTCTATAAACATGAAAATATTTCTGAGTACTTGACTATTCGAACTCGTAAAATTAAATGAATGATCGTTTATTCAATATAAGTTTATTCCTTTTTCCGGACTGAATTAGAATAATTTACGAAAAATGTATATGTTGACTAAGCATGGTCAATAGAGTTCTCTCCTGCATTATTTTATCCTTTTTCGGGCTTGAGGGACTAAATTTATGAAAAATAACACTATGAAGTTTACTTATGTTTTATTCCTGACTCCTTAAAACTAATAAACATTGAGTTTTACTTTATCCAGACTCTTTAAACATGAAAACGACATCAAGTTAACCCTATACTATAATCATAAAATTTAAACAGTGTAGGACTCGTCAATCATAACAAGACCGAACCACTCCTTCTTAGGGTTCATAAAAAATACTTCTGAGGACTCATCTGAAGGATGAGCTTACAGAACAAGAAAATTTTATCCTCCTAAAGCTTGAAAAAAATAAGGAGGTACTTTCTAGTAATGGTGGGAGGGAACTAGGAAAAGGTATTCATTTTTTCATTCATTATAAAGCAGTATGTCACTCTTGAACATGACACTTCATCACACATGTGTCTGAGTTGGGAAATCCATTTATCTTACAGTTAATTGAACCTCATTGAAATTATTGAGGTGTTTTTGGGTATTATCATTGAGTCAAATGCTGCCAAGTGAATTGTCGTGTCGCCATGTGTTCAAGATAAGTTCAAACTCAGTTCATATTCCTTTGCTAATTTTTTCTCTCAATCGCGTCGGCGATCCCTGAGTCAGTCCTTGTAAAATAGATCTTCAAAACTTGACATGAATTTTTGCATGATAGGCCCTCCTGCGATGGATTTCTTCCTATCGACTTCAACTCACTATCTAGGAAGTTGATATAGAAACCCTTTTTAGTACCTTGAGGCATGCATGCCCTAATGACAGGTTTCACGGATTCAATGATAGGTTCTCATTATTGAACTTTGATCAAATGATTATATGAGTGTTTGACTTAAGAACATATTTTCACTCTCTATATATTTTACTAAGATTACCTTGAGAGCCATTGTCATTATTGATGGTTTCTCTCGCACTTGTTAATGGTTCACATCATTGACTAGTAATAAAGTGGTCTCTACCATGTTTGACTTTAAGACATTTGTTCACATGGTCAGATTCGTACTACGAATCGAGAGATGGAGATCGAGACCCTGGATTTATCTTTATCCATCTATGTTGTGAGGAGTTATGTATTCATAATTATGTAAAAAAATTCATAACATATGGTTGTTTCCATATTGTGTCTACTATTGATATGATTCTAGGCTAGTGTTGTACTTTTTCATCGAGTTAGTTTTACTGAGAGTATGGGAATTCCTACCTTAGTGATGATTATATATATTGCATTGTAATCCTTGAATGTTTTTTGCGGGTTTCCAACTATTATCTCTAATCCAATCTTTGGCATGATAAATAACTTCAATATTTTAAAGAATTTTCAACTTCACACTTTAGGGGGAAATTTGTTACACCTCATTTTGTCACCATGGAACTTTATAGTTGAAATGGCTCTCTCGCCATCCATAAACATGTTTTGATGCGCTCCCTTGAAATTAAAACATCTAAATCCCTTCAAGAAATTATGAATTTGGGTAACATGGCCTTTTAACTTGTTTAGTATGACCTGTATTCTTTTCCTAGTCAGTTTTTTGCGCATGCGCAATTTATTGCATTAAAAACTATGCAGAATTGTGTTATGGCTTCCATTGTAGACCATGCACATGACTCAATGAAAATTTAAAATAAAAATTAAGTTATAGAAGCCTTTTTGGGTGAATATATCCAAACTAGAAGATTTTTGGTCATATCTATTTGAGCCTTACCCCTCACAACATGGAGCTAATTCCCTTTCATCAAGGAACCCTAATCCCATTGTTAGTTGATCTCATTCATTTCTTTTGGATCTAAAACCTCCTCTATTTGTCCTATCAATTTAGTATAGGCTAGAGGGTTTAGGGAGTTCAAAAAGGTTAGTCTTATGCTGGTGAATTTAGATTGGGAAGCTTATCATCCAGGGACAGGATTTGAGGCATTTGGGAGGAACCTCGTGACATCAAGGAAAAGGTTGTAAGGCTCTTCTTTATCTCTGAATTAATACAAATGATTTCCTTTCCATTATATTTTTTATTGTGATTTATATTATTTTATATATTCATTAAGATTATATCAATTTATAATCTCATTGATCATTCGATTAAGCTTATTTTGAATCATTATATTTCATATGCCTTTGATCTCTTTTATGTTTGTGATTTCAGGTCTTATCAAACATCGAGGAGTTGCATCAAGACGGATCAGGGATCTCCATCAAGCATTTCACAAATAGGTATGGACACCATTCTCCTTCTCATCTTTTGATGATTCTAATGAAGTAATCTTGGGGAAACAGTTATTCAATTGCTTGTCTGTTTCTAGTTTTTTGTAATGTTCCTACTTAGCCTAAGCTAAGAGGAATATTCATTTTTGGTTTTATTTTTTGTTGCATGAATAAATGAATAAAGGAGGACATGTAAAACTCCTAAGTAGACTAAGTAAATCAATGCCCATGTGAACACAGTTAAATCAGGGCCATGTAAATAATCACTTGCAGGTGTGAAAGGGGTTTGAGCTATGAGACTGGGTCAACCTTGACCAAATCCACAACGTTGTCTAGGTTAAATGCATCTCCTAAAGGGACAGCGCAATTTTAGTAGGAGGCCCCTCATGTGAAAGGAGCTAACTCATCAAGGTGGTTTAGGGTTTGCAAAGGCTCTCATCTTATAAAAGGAGAGGGAAGGCATCAAGATGAGGTTGTTGATTGATCATATTCTTGAGTATTTTGTATGCTTAGAAAAATACTATTCTCTGTTGTTTAGTGGAGAATTGTTCTTGGAATTCCGATGCAGGGATTTCACCTCTTCCTTTGAGGATCCTTGGAGGAGAATTTGCTGAATTGGTCCGCTATTAGGCTTGAGGCAAAGCTCTAATTTCAATTGTAGTGCTGATCCATTGAGGTTTTTGCTGCTCTTGCAAGCTGCAGCAAGTGGGAGTCTAGATCTGCAGAGATTTAGTGTATTTTGGGAGCCTCTTCTCATGGAGTGTCTTTTAACCTCCTGGAAGAGTGCCTCTCCTGTTTGTACTTCAGATTTGAAACTTGGAAGTGGCTATCTATATCATTTTGAGCTACAGCATTGTTTCCATAGGTGGACTGCGTTATTTTTGTATGAGGTTCATTGAGGTGTTTGATGCTAGTTTTAATCAGAGATCTCTAGTGTTGGGCTTTGCCTTTCACTTTGGTGATCCATGGATTAGCTTGCTGATCCATGTTCTATTTAGATATGATATCTTGTTATGTAAGGTAATATTAAAAAATTATTGCAGTATTTTCCAGATCTGCAATTTGTATCTCAGATCTACTCTTATTTATGCATGATTTGGTCAAAACCCCAAGGGGATCTTGTAGAAAAACTATGTAGTTTCCAGATCTGATATAGATCTGATGTTTTTTCCATAGATATTTCCTAGATCTGAGTTGTAATATGCAGCTACTACAACTCCTGAAAATGACATTGTTGAGCCATTTCTGCTGATATATACATGTTGTAGCTCTCTTTTATGAAGATATATTTCTCTCTTGTCTCGTGTAATCTACTGTATGTTGAAAGGGATTCACTTTTCTTTTGATTTTCTATTGTACATTCATTTATGGATTATATGATGGCCTCCTACTTATATTATCAAAGACTGTGTTATTCCTGAAGTTGCTTGTTGTGCATAGCTGCAGCCCCTCTTGTAGGGTGTTTTCCAGCTAGACTAGGTTGTGGGAGACCTGTTTACCACACCTAGTTTTATTTTTTTTTTCTCCCCTCTTGGATTTAGACTCCAGATCTGATGATATAAGGGATCCAAGGGCTGAAAACTCATTTCTGTACATCAATATCCCAAGGAGTGTGTTATTTTTCCAAGCCTGTTGTGCAATCCCAATTTGGGAACATTACAGTGGTATCAGAGCTCCTTTCTTGGCACAGCCTGTTCTTGCCTTGGAGAACCAGTCATGTTGCATTCAGAAGAATATGATCCTATTACTGAGAGGGAGAAGAGGTACCAGAACAAAATTCATAATAATTTTGACTACACCATTGGTGATCCTGACAAGGATCAAGACAAGGGGAAAGCCCCTGAAACTGGGAATGATAAAGAAGCAGAGGACTTTGTAAAAACTATTTTTGATACCATGAAATATATTTCCAAGGAGATCAGAGAGATGAGGGTAAAAAAAATGAGGGAATATCCTAGGAGATTTCAGTTGGGAGAGAGTTCAGACATGTCTCACCATGGGACTAGTCAACCAGTGAATCCCCCACCAGCTCCAAAAGCTTCACAATGCTCCACTATGCCTACCTTCTTTGCTATGGAGAGTGAAGGACTACATGAGCATTCTTCCCTTGAATATTAATTTGTGGAGTATGATTCTCAAAGTTAGAGATTCAAGGATCACTTTAGTTTCCAATAATTTTGTCACCTCAAGGACAGAAGGAGAACAGGGCAGCATTATAGAGATGGTGGTCTCTTTCATAATAGACACCTCACTCTGGGCAGATTATTTTTGCCCAATTTTGATGGATCCTCCTCTAGTTCTTCCAAGGCATGGGTAGAGAAGTTGGATATCTACTTCTAGTTGAACAAGGTCCCTAAAACTGAAGCCATCAAGATTGCAGCACTGCACTTTGAGGAAGAAGCACACAATTGGTAGTTCCATGGACTGTATACATTGGGACATATCAATATGACTTCCTACTTTGACTTTACTAGAATACTGGTGGAGAGGTTTGACAGGAAGGATGCTAAAGCACCCTTCATAAGCCTTGGATAGCTGAAGCAGTCAGGAGATGCGAAGACTTATATCTATGATTTTTTCAGATTATTAGTCATGGTCCCTGATCTATGTTTAGCCAGAAGGGTCTACATGTTCATTGATGACCTGGAGGAACCTTTGCATGGGTTGGTTAAGTCTACCAAGCCCATCACTTTTCATGATGCCATCAAGAGAGCTATAGATCTCCAAGATGCCTTGCCAAGAGCAAAGGAAACTTTCCAAAGTAAGGCCCCTCACTTCTCTAAGGGGAAGGAAGGAAAAGCTGCTCCTCCCAAGGAGAGCTCTTTGAATAAGCCTCTTGATATTGATCTCAAGAGGGAATTGAGGAAGAAGAAGTTGTGCTTCACTTGCCAAGAGTCATGGGTACCAGGACATAGATGTGTTGCTGGAAGAGCACACTACATAGAAGTCTTCTCTGATTTTGAGGATGAAGATGATGATGAGGAACCTACGAAGGGTCACAGCACTGATGATGATGAGGAAGAACAAACACCCACCATATATGGGAAGGGGGATTTTGCTCCAACTAGTGGGACTCTTTCCTCTTTGATAGGAGTGCCTAAGTACTTGACCCTAAGAGTACAAGGCTCAGTTATGAATCATAGAGTATCAGTACTAATTGACAGTGGGGCAACCCACAACTTTATTGATGCTCACCTTGTGCAAAAGAGAGGAATCCCCACTGATACTTTTGAGGGATTTTCTGTTTTGGTTCTAGGAGATAGGACCATGCATTGCATGCAATATGTTCCATCACTCTCTATCACTATGGGATCCTACACCTTGGTGGATCACTTCTTTGTAGTGGAAATACCAGACACCAACATCATCTTGGGTGTCCAATGGTTGATTACCTTGGGGAAGGTTACCACTGATTGGAAAGCTTTGCAAATGGATTGGGTGTACTTGAAGAGTGGGAAACCACAAATGATTCAAGGCATGCACACTTATCCTTCACCTAATGTGTCCACACAAACAACAAAGATGGATTTGTGTAGTAGAAGCAGGGATCTCACAGTTCCTTCTCTCATGTTCATGAGGATGTTGTAAGGGAAATTCTTATCTCATGGAAAACCACCTGGAATACCATCAAATTCAGATCTTGTAGGAAAGGTTCCACAAAGTGCTGCTCCAAGTCTAGATCCAAGAAGGATTGGGGCAATGAGAGACCAAGTTACAGCATTGGGAGGCTTGGGACAACCCAAGAATGAGGCAGATATTCTTCCTGCTTAACTACCTCCCTCTCACTTTTCTATATCTACGCTGTGGGAATATGGGAATGGGAGGATCAGCCTTCCAACAAACCATTTTGGCATGAGTAATGTCAAAAGAGAAATAAAAAACATGACAAGCACTTCCATGGATGCATCAGCAACACTATCATAATTGTTGAGCAGTGTGGGTATTTATTGGAAATCTCAACTTCTTGTAGAGTATTCCAAAGATCTCCACACAAGTATGATACTATATGGCATGCATCAAGAAGAGGGATACTTGGTCCAAGGAGGGGTCATCTATTATCATGGTAAGGTCTTTTCGTCTAGAGCTTCCAAGCTCAAGAAAAAGATCCTACAAATATCATATGAATAATTCTTCCTCAACCATATGTGTTCAATGAAGATCTATTCCTTGATCATGAAGAGTTTTGATTAGGAAGGCATGAGAGAGGACTTACATTAGCACTTTCAAGAGTGCAGTAGCTATGGAGGATTGGGGCAGCCAATGGAATCTTTACAAGAGTCATTTCAGCCAGCTCTTCCTTTTCTTGAGAGGAAGGGAATGTTCATGCACAACTCCATGTGTGTGAAGGACTATGATGGTAAAGGGTTTGATCATGGTAAAAAAGTTGTATTTTCTGATCTATTACATTCCTTTGCCATGTTTTTGCAGGATGGGACTCCTAAAGGGAGTGAGAGATCATATGGATCTCATAGTTTGTTGGGGGCCAATGAAAATTATGAACTTGGCCACTCCCTTGATGTGCAAAGGGAGATTCCTTTTCATGATGGGTTCTTCCCAAATGCACCAAACTTATGTAACACCTTCAATCATGTTAAGGTGAATTATGCAAAAAAAGTGTGGTGGGAATGCCACTTACCACACCAGGATCTAATGAATACAAGAGGTGCACTGCGTTGGCATATCATGTGGGATTTTGACCCACCTCGTCAAGTTCAGATTTCAGTTTGCATCTATGTAGTCTTGCTTCCATACATTGATGATATAGTTGTATTTTTTATGGGGTTGTATGGATAGAGGATGGGCAGTTTGTATGTACCACATGGGTTGGAAATTCAACTTGTACTTCATGATACATGTTTTAGATGTAGCATTTCTCCACCCATGTTTATTTCTGTTTATTTTTTCACTCTGGAAGGGGCGAACTCATGGCTTGCTGAGCATTTGGGTTATGATGGAGGTTTGATCCTTGATGATGCCAACAATGAAGGAGGAGAAGAACTACAACTCTTACCCTATTAGTCCTTGAGGACAAGCAACATTTTGGAGGGGACGATTGTAATGTTCCTACTTAGCCTAAGCTAAGAGGAATATTCATTTTTGGTTTTATTTTCTGTTGCATGAATAAATGAATAAAGGAGGACATGTAAAACTCCTAAGTAGACTAAATAAATCAATGCCCACGTGAACATAGTTAAATCAGGGCCATGTAAATAATCACTTGCAGGTGTGAAAGGGGTTTGAGCTATGAGACTGGGTCAACCTTGACCAAATCCACAGCGTTGTCTAGGTTCAATGCATCTCCTAAAGGGACAATGCAGTTTTAGTAGGAGGCCCCTCATGTGAAAGGAGCTAACTCATCAAGGTGGTTAAGGGTTTGAAAAGGCTCTCATCTTATAAAAGGAGAGGGAAGGAAGCAAGAGGAGGTTGTTGATTGATCATATTCTTGAGTATTTTGTCTGCTTAGACAAATACTATTCTCTGTTGTTTAGTGGAGAATTGTTCTTGGAATTCCGATGCAGGGATTTCACCTCTTCCTTTGAGGATCCTTGGAGGATTATTTTCTGAATTGGTCCACTATTAGGCTTGAGGCCAAGCTCTAATTTCAATTGCAGCACTGATCCATTGAGGGTTTTGATGCTCTTGCAAGTTGCAGCAAGTGGGAGTCTAGATCTGCAGAGATCTAGTGTATTTTGGGAGCCTCTTCTCATGGAGTGTGTCTTTTAACCTCATAGAAGAGTGCCTCTCCTATTTTTACTTTAGCTCTACAACTTGGCAGTGGATATCTATATCATTTTGAGCTACAACAATTTTTCCATAAGTGGACTGTGTTATTTTTGTATGAGGTTCATTGAGGTGTTTTGATGCTAGTTTTGATCAAAGATCTCTAGTGTTGGGATTTTCCTTTCACTTTGGTGATCCATGGATTAGCGTGTTGATCCATGTTCTATTTAGATCTAATATCGTGTTATGTAATGTAATATTCAGAAATTACTGTATTATTTTCCAGATCTGCAACTTGTATCTCAGATCTACTCTTATTTATGCATGATTTGGTCAAAACCCTAAGGGGATCTTGTAGAAAAAAATATGTAGTTTCCAAATCTGATATAGATCTGATGTTTTTTCCTCAGATTTTTCCTATATCTAAGGTGTAATATGCAGCTACTACATCTCCTAAAAATAACACTGTTGAGCCATTTCTGCTGATATATACATGTTGTAGCTCTCTTTTATGAAGATATATTTCTCTCTTGTCTCGTGTAATCTACTGTATGTTGAAAGGGATTCACTTTGCTTTTGATTTTCTATTGTACATTCATTTATGGATTATATATTATGGCCTCATGCTTACATTATCAAATACTACGTTATTCCTTAAGCTTCTTGTTGTGCATAGCTGCAGCCCCTCTTGTAGGGTGTTTTCCAGCTAGACTAGGTTGTGGGAGACCTGTTTACCACACCTAGTTTGATTTTTTTTTCTCCCCTCTTGGATTTAGACACCAGATCTGATGATATAAGGGATCCAAGGGCTGTAAACTCATTTCTTTACATCAATATCCCAGGGAGTGCATTATTTTTCCAAGCCTGCAGTGCAATCCCAATTTGGGAACATTACATTTTCCCTTAGGAATCTAGGGATATTTCTCCTAATCGCAAAAGGGATTTGTCTGTGTAATAGGTGGGATGAGTGATAGTGTGAGTTATAGAAGGCTACATTGTGTGAGTATGATTCAGACCTGTATTGTGTGAGTATGTGTTCTGATAGTAGCAGAATGAGCATATCTATTTGTTGAAGAATATTTTTTATTCAAAACTACAAATTGAAGATCAAAGAAGTAGAGAATTGTAGAAAAGGTGTTGGTAGAGATGGAGAGATTAGCATAGCTTCATATTTGAGACTCTCACTTTTTTTGCAGGTGCTGCTAGTGCATTTGGCACATAGCCATTGTGTTTTATTATGCATACATTACCATTTGGAGTTAGGGTTTTATATTATGGTTGAGTATGAGATATGTTTTTGCTTTTAGTTGTTTATGGTATTCAAATTTGATGTATCCATTGTGGCCACTATTTTGCTTGAGTTGAGAGCATATGATTGTGATGATTTTATTTGTGTCACTAGTACAAAATTGCTATTTAGTTACTAAAAAAATGACTAAATTTTGCATATAAGTGACTATTTTTCAGTCGGTGACGAGTAGTAGCTAATTTACAGTATCTTAAAAGGTGACCAAAATTTAGTCATTTTTAGCTTAGTCATTAATTGGCTGTCTCAATTTTATCATCTAGTAATATATTTAGTCATAAATTTGGTCATTAATTTATTCATTGATTTAGTCATTAATTTCCACAATTAATGGCCAAATATACAACAAAATATATTACTATATGATCACCTGAGAAAACTAATTAATGACCAAAGAAATATGACCAAAATGTTATTCGTGTTATAAGATATTGTAAGTTAGCTACTAATAGTCATATATGTGCAAATTTTAGTCATCATTTGAAACCAATGAATGACCAAATAAACATGACTAAATTTTAGTCGTGTTACAAGATACTATAAATTAACTAGTAATAGTCGTATATATGCAAAATTTAGTCATCATTTGTAATAAAAAATTTCTCATTTGCAATAGTCATTTATCATCTTTTGTTAGTTTCATATTCATTAGATAAATGCCTAATTTAGAAGTTTATATTCATTTAATTTACTTTCATTAATATTAATTATAAATGACTAATTTTGTCATATATTAATTTTATTTATGTTCAATTAATCAATATAAACTACTAATTTAGTAGTTTTATATTGATTTTATGTGTTCATTATTAATCAACATAAATTAATTAGTATAATTTTGCAACTATATTAAAAAAATGTCATAAAATGTGCATGTTCATCTAATATGAAAATGCAAAGTTACATAAGTTAATTATAATACTAAACAATATCAAGTGCAGGTATAAATAATTTAGACCACATAAATTATATTAAATGAAATGTAAAGAATTAGAATGAGTTTCCAACTTAATATCTGTTGGACTACAATTTACACATGAAATGTTGTTTCATCACTTCAAAACATTATCATTGTGTTGCCAAGGCATTATAGGTGAATTCACCAACTCTAAAGACTTCACCACCAATCTCTATGTGTGTGTCTTATGCGGGATATTGGCTCTAAGGGTAGAAAAGAACACCTTAGTAACTTACTATTCAACCTTTAGGGAAATCTGACACACAATCATGTGAACAATGTTACATGCTAAAAAGTTAAATTTCCAGATAACTTGTGAAAACAAATAATCTTAGGTGTGATGTATAATCCTTTTTGTTTTATTTAGAATAACATTTCATTCTCTAATGCATGAACTTGGTCAAGTATATAAAGAATATGTGCTCAAATAACAACATGAAAGTAAAATTTTCTAATAGTCATGAAAATATTTTAACACAAAACAACTAAAAGGATTTCAATCAATATCATGTAATACTAATTTCATATTCAAGCTTTGGTTGTTGTTTAAATGGAAATGATACCAAGTGTTCTCAATTTCATAGTTAAAATACAAAACAAAATCAAAAGAAACATTGAAAATATAATCAAATAATGAAGAGAGGATATCATGGAATGAACATTGCAATTATAAAAAAATTGTTTACTTGTCCACCAATGTCTTCTCTCGCATTCCTAAAACATTTGTTTTCCCAAAATAACCATGAGGTGAAAGAATCACAACATTAGAAAACATAGGAATCCCTACTAGAAACATTTCCAAAGTTGATGGCTTGGGTGCCTGAAGGATCTCCAACATCAAATGAATAATATCCATGACATGCTCTACATTGACTCCCCATCCTTTTTTCATTCACATTCCTGTGACCTGCCAACACCAGAGTCAAGTAAAAATAAAACAAAGGCATTAACATTTGTTTTTAACTTTTACCTCTATAAAATTCGAATTTGAATTGTTTCAGGAACTTATTAATTCTTATTGAAAGTCTTCCTGTCATGAGAAGGTATTAATCAGGCTGGACATCAGAAAAATCAACCTCAATGAGGTCAACCAATTTCTACAGTACCAATATTTTTATTGTTGTGATATATTGGGTAGAAAAAATAACATATCTACAAAATAAAAAGCCATATATTACCTATGTTCAAACTCTATATATAGTGTATTCTTAGGAAATTTTTTAAGATGTTCCTATGCCTTTACCAAAGGGGACTATAACTGTTGATATTGCAACAAGATGAAGAGCTTAGTGGAAAGGAGTCGCCTTCACTAAGTGGGCCTGTAGGCTATTTTTTGCGCAAAGTCTATTTTTAGACTATGTCTATTTTTAGACATATGGATCATGTTCTATGAGTTGCAGGATGCTATTTGTGGATGGTTGGTCAATTCAGAGAAAATAGATGGACTTCTATTTTTAGACATACTGGGCGGAATCTATTTTTAGATCGCCAGTCTAAAAATAGATATGTCGAATTATATTGGCTCTTAATAATATTTGGACTCTAAACATTATCTTATCCTCTTGGAGCACTTCAGTTTGATGCCTGGATGTGGCACATGCAGCTGAAAAAATGAATTATGCTATTCCTAGGGTTTAGTGGAGCTATTTCATGGTTGAATTCAGTTAGAACTCATGTGACAGAGTTTGGTGGAGTTGATGAGACAGTTAATGGAGTTGTGTTCAGTTTAACTTAGTTGAGCTAGTTGTATCTAGTCTAACTGATCGATACAATTAGTGAGAATGGTGTGAATTAATTATTAATTAATTCACTAATTATTAACTCATAAATCAACTAAAGAATACATCAGTTAACTGCAGTGCATGGATAGTTTCAGTGGAGACCAGTGGAGAGGTAGGTGAAGGAGTAGTGTGACTATTAGTTGTGACTATACTGGTGCATGAGATTTTCACACACATTGATGGAGAAGCCAATGAGGATTGTGCAGTAAATACTAGTGGGATTTGAACCTTGATCTCATGATTATCCATATTGGATTGCGCAGTAGAGGCTGGCTAACAGGTGGAGCAGATTGGATCATGTGTTTTGTATGATCTGAGATTGTGTAGTGTGTAACAATTGGAGATTGTACTAAGAGCTTGTGAGGAGTTTGTACAATGATTGTTACATGATCTCTATCATTATAATATACATATATTTGGGGGTTTTCAGCTTTAACCTTTCCCATAATTACTGTGTTTATATGTGTGATTGTTTATGGTTTTAATGTGCGCATGCGATTGTTTAATTTCCGCAAATTGATGATCAATAGTAGAAGAGGTTATGTATTATGCATGAAGCTCAAATAGTGTGTGATCAGGATAATATCGGTGAATAATTTAACATTTATTCAAATTTCTACATGGTATCAGAGCGATATTGATCATTGGAGCAATTGCAAAACATTGAAGCGGTTGAGTTTTGTGCTGGTGGAATTCGAATTTGCAACAGTGTTTTCTTGGTGTCGAAGTTGAGATGTCTTTCAACGGATTGCGATTGGAGTATGCCCTTGAGGGCAGCTCAAATTATATTGCATGGAAGGACAGGATGGAGGCGGTGCTGGATGACAATGGGTTGAAGGAGTTCATAGATGTTGAAGTCCCAAAGCCTACTTCTAGCGATGCTGCCGTAATTGAGGCTTGGCAAAAGAAGACAGCAAAGTGTCGAAGGATTTTGTTGGAGGGCGTGAAGGATCACATAGTGTCCAGCCTGCATGGTAAGGCTTCTCCATTCTTGATGTGGAAAGCCTTGACAGATTTATTCCAAAGCAAGAGCGACCAGAGGAAGTTGGCGCTCAAGGATAAACTCATAAACATAAAGATGGAGAAAGGCGACAGTATGCCCAAGTACCTCACGAAGTTCACCCAATGCAGGGATGAGCTGGGAAGTGTGGGGGTGACTGTAGATGATGAGGAATTGGTGAGCTTGGCTCTCCTTGGGCTTCCGAAGAGTTGGCATTCCTATCAGGACTCTGTCAATGGTCGGTTGAAATTGCCAGGATGGGAGCGACTTTAGTCGGATCTTGTGCAAGAGGAGATAAGGCGAAGTACCAGGGATGAATCATCATCAAAGAAATCTGATGAAGAGAATTATGATTTGGTTGCCAAAGCAAAAAAGGGGAAGAGCAAGAAAGCTTCTCATTCTAGTGCGAAAGGCAAGAAGCAGGACATGTCCAAGGTGAAGTGCTTTCACTGTCACCAACACGGACATTATGCCACAAATTGTCCACAGAAGAAGAAAAATAAGCAGGCTATTGGATCTGCAGATGGAGAGGCCTTAGCCTCGCAGTTTGAGCTGGATTTTTCACTGATCGCATGATTGGTCTCAAGTGTGGCGGGATCAGTGTGGTTTCTAGATAGTGGTGCGTCTTTTCACATGACAGGAGATCGAGATTTGTTTACTGATCTGGATGAGAAAGATCTTGGAGTGCACATCGAGATGGGCGATGATGGTAGATATAGTGTGATCGGTATCGGTACCATTTCCTTTGAGAGGGAGCCTAGTAAACCCTTCAGATTGAAGGAAGTGATGCATGTTCCGGGATTGAAGAAGAATCTTATCTATGTGGCGATGTTAGAAGACAAGGGATATGATGTTGTCTTTAGCGAGGGAAAGGCTTTCTTGCACAGTAAGGCAACTGGTGAGACCCGAAGCATAGGGGTTCAAGTTAAGAACCTTTATCAATTGCAGGTAGATGGCTGTGCAGCAATGGTAGGCAAGGCAGAAGGAGTGGTGAGCCGGGATGATGGCGAGTTGTGGCATCGGAGATGGGGCCACCTTCACCATGGAGGTTTGAAGATACTACAGCAGATTTCTACTGGGCTTCCTAAAGGCACTCTTGCGCAGTCAGATCAGTGCAAGGGATGTACCTTGGGAAAATTTGTGAAAGCCACCTTTCACGAGAAGGATAGTCACGCCACGACGATCCTTGAGAGAATTCACACAGACGTGTGTGGAACTTTCTCAGTAGCTTAGACAACAAAGCACAGGTATTATGTGATATTTGTTGTTGATTTTTCTCATAAGTGTTGGATCTTCTTCATGCAGAAGAAGAGCGAGACATACTCAAAGTTCTATGAGTTCAAGGCACTGGTTGAGAAAGAATCGGGGAAGCAAGTGAAGGCTCTTAGGAGCGATAATGGTGGTGAATTCATCTCTGGCGAATTCAAGGACTTTTGTAGCATAGAAGGAATTCGAAGAGAGCTCATAGCACCTCATAACCCACAATAGAACGGGGTTGCTGAGCGGAAGAAAAAAACAATCGTGGGTGCTGCACGGGCGATGTTGCATGATCAGGGCCTACCCATTCACTTGTGGACTGAGGCATGCAATACTGCAGTATATGTGCAGAACCGTTGTCCTCACAGGATACTTGGCATGAGTACACCCAAGGAGGCATTTTCTAGTAAGAAGCCTGATATTTCCCATTTGAGGATTTTTGGTTCACCTGTTTACACTCATGTGACAAAGGATGTGTTAGCCATCAATATTTTCCTTACTTGTTGGTGATGACTAGTTCTAACAGCCAAGTTTTCTAGCAGCTGATCCAAAATTTGTCATATTTTCCAGTTGAGAAAACACCCATAAAAATTTTCCCCTCTTACCTCTCAGTTCACCCATGACAAGTTGAAATCCCATTATCAAATCCTACCTAACCTCAGCCATACTAAGTCTTCCTGTCAGCTCTAAAAGGACAATCCAAGTCTGTTCAAAAAACCTCCCCTAAGCTACGAAGTGGTGCTTTAAGGCATTTTACCCTTGGCAACCATCAAAAGGCCAAAAAACCTCCATATGCTACAGACCAATCATAACAGACCTCCCACTCTGCTAATGAAGTTAGTCACAGCTCTAAGTCGCGCCACTTACACGCCCCTAAGTCTCAGCAATGCACAAACCACAGTCTCAAGCTGATTTTAGGTGTTTTATAACGTTTATGAATTCTACAAGAGCAGGAAACATGTCAGCTTCTCAGAAGAAAATTCTTGGCTCCACATGAGAAGATAGCTGCTTCTCAATGTGAACATAAGCCTAAGATACAATTTCAGGACAAAGAGTTACTCATCAAGATCTTGCAGCTTCATTCAGCATGATAACATAGTAGAAAAAAGACAATACTGTCAAACAGACTTGCAATTTGTCATGGCCAAGAACCTCCTTCATCTATAAGCAGAGGGTTAAGGCGCCTCCTTCATCTACAAGTAGAGGGTGATGGCCAATGTTGACTTGAAGAAATGCAAACTGACCATAAGACAGATTTTTTTTTAATAAACGGTGAAACAGTAACTAAAATTTTCTAAGGGAAAGTGATGATCAAAAGCAGAGCTAAGATCAGAAATGTTCAAATCAAGAAAAAGCAGGGTTTTTAGGTCTTATATCCAAAGAAAGAAGATCAATTGAAGTTTCAGGCATTATCATCACGGCAATACAAGAAGAGACTCCATTGATCAAAGCTATTGTAACAAAGCATCTCTGCAGGGGTGCTAGTATGAGTGGCTCAAATCAGTGCTGGGCAAGAAGGCACTTCAGTGAAAAAGACATCTGTGTATTCTTATGTTTCTGTTGGGTTGTGGAATATAGTATATGGTTTCTAGGTATACATAGAGAAAAATGATGCAAGTAGTATACAGCCCAAGTAATAAACCATCTTGATGTCATTCAAAGAGCCAGTGCAAGTCTCGGCGTTGCAATCCACACTCCACCACAAAAACAAGTGCATTCTTCAAATGCAGCAGGGTTATTGACTTCTGGAACAGCATGGGTTGTTTCTCTAGCTGTTAGGGCTCCATTAGGAGGAAAATGGCCAATAACAGCCTTGGTGTCTATGAGTCATTCTAGCAGCCATTCCACATCTCATATATTTGTCTCCTCAACACAAATATATAAATAGGTTATGGCCTGAGTTTTAAAACCCTGGAAACATGCAAGGCTAATCAGGCATGTCATCATTTCCACATGAAAGCAACTCCCTATAAAAATTTGCTTCTCAAATGTGGTTATCAAATTTGACACAGAAAATCTGGTTTGATCTCCTCAAGAGGCATTACCACTGAAAACAATTGTTCATGATATGTAAAAAGGAGGTTTGATATATTTTTCAGGTCCTGGTGAAATATTGAGACAAATATAGGTCTTCATTATTTAAAGGTCAGGAAACACCAATTTGGTACTTTTTCAAGCAGAAGAAAGGGTTAGAGAAACACCCTACTTAATTGACAGAAGATTACAAACTCTGAATATGTGCAACTGAGTCTTGGCACCTACAGTTGGAGAAAAATTGATGAGGCACCTAGAGGTAGAAATTGTCAACCAACTTGAAAAGATAAGCCATCTCCTTTCAAATGACAAAGCAGTTTTCAGTGTTTTTTAACAGATTTAGAGTGGATTTTACATAATGAATATCACCAACAGTGTTAAAACAAGTGATAAAGGATGATCAACAGTTCATTAGGGTATTTTTCAAAGTTGGAGCTTCTATGTTAAATTGTCACTAAAGGTACAAAATTGGTAGGAATCACCTCTAAAACCTATATGCATCGATGGTCTAAAAGCATGAAGACCCCGCTGCCAACATCATTTCGAAAAGGGTGGGCCCCTCTCAAACGCAGTCAAAATTGTTCCAAGTTTCAAAAATGCACCAAAGGCATTATTGAAAAAAGAAAAAACTTTGAAAGCCCTTACAAAGACTAACCAAGAGGTTTGATTTCATTTTTCATTTCTAAATGACAAGAGACCGTGGCCTTTGTGTTTTTTTTTTTTTTTAAAGGGGATAAAAACCGTGGCAAAATCATTTGGAAATCTCCCAAGTATGAGCAAAACGTTCCTTTGAAGTTCACAAAGCCGAAAGACAAGTTTCAAATCGGTTTGTAGAAGTTTGAATGAGTTTGAAAGTGTTTTAACTTGCGCGGCACTCCTGTACAAGCGCGCGGCGCTCCTGGACATACTTTTTACACTGCGCTACAAAGGCGCACGTCGCTCCTGTGTGAGCGCACGGCACTCCTGTAGCCGCGGGTCACAAGGGCCCGACAACGACCTGACAAGCCACCCGGCCATGTTTTTTTGCGCGACGCTCTTTTCCTCTGAAGTGCCACGCACCTGTTCACAGTTCAAACGCCTCCTAAATGAGTGGAACAATAGTCCAAGGTATTCAAATCAACAACATCATCAATTTCTTAAGGTATCCCTTGATCTTCCTTAAAAAATTGTCAATTTTTGAAAGGTGGGAGATGATGTGTTTTCCAAAGCTAAGTGAGGGTAAAAGATGAATGTTCTGGTGTAAGTTAAGAAGATATGTTTTATGTTTAAACTCACCATATGCCCCTTAGCTAAAAGCTTTGCCAAATTCTTGAAAGGCTACCATTGCTTTGATGAAACAAGGTTAAACCTGTCAGCCATATACCTTACTGTAAATAGTAGAAAGGAGAGATAAGGAATTTTCTCCATTTTGTTAAAAGGTGAAACAGTAGGTATTGTTAAAATGGATATGAGGAGGTATGGATTATAAAGGGCAGTATTTTTGTTGAAAGGGTTGATTTTTCATTAAATACTACAAGGCTTGGTCACCTGACCCTATAACACCATAGCCCTGGACTGTGTATTGATACTTGTTGAAATAACTGAGTTTATATTGATAAACATATATTGATGAGCTGCATGTGAGAGGTTAATATTTTGATAAAAGGGGAGCTTCTCGACATTTAACTGCTACAGGTTTTTGTTACCGCAGTACAAAACATTTTTAAACTCTGTCACCATATATATAAACAATGTTTTTTGCTGTGTGGATATCTGTTGTTTAAAACTGTGGTATAGTGTTGGATATGTTGATGAAGTGCCTATAAGGAAAAGGGTCTTGAACTCAAAACTGTGTTTTCACCTACCTCTTAAAAAGAAAGGAGTATCTTATATCATCAAAGCATCAAAGGGCGGGTTACCCTTACCACATACACAGGAAAAGACTATTGTTGACTGTGTATACTGATTGACTGTCTTTTTGTTCTTCAAGCTCATTTGTTAAGTTGATAGTCAGAGATTGAAAAGGAAATTTTCTAGAAGGACAGGAGTTTTATATTGAAAAGGAGCCTTGATTATTTGAAAGATAAAACTCCTACAGGCTTTTGTTAAAACCTTTGAAACATTTCCAAGATATGTCACCTTTGTTCTATAAACAGTGAAATTGACTGTGTGTCTGCACTAAAGGTGACTATGTATATGGTGTGAGCTTTGTTGGTTGATTAGCATACTAAGACAAGGGCAGGATTGTGAAGTTGAGAAGTTTACCTTGGTCAAAGATACAAGAGTATATTGTTGGCCTCCAAACATCATAGAGCAGGGTGACCTTGTCACCATACACAACATATTCACTTGACTGCCTATCTTCCTTTCACTATGTTTTTTCTTCTCAAAGGGTTTGCTGGTTGAATTACATATCAAGGGTTGGGAAGGCCACATTTTAAAGGAGCAGAGGTTTTATATTAAAAGGGAAGCACCCGGCACAGAAAGAGAAGAAGGACACATCAGGACTTGACATTTTGGCTTCAGTTTCAGAGCATGTTGCCAAGGACCCTTGAGGGTCATGCACACCAATTTCGGGCACTTTTTGACAATTTTTGGTTTTTTGGCATTTTTTGAGCTTTTGGTAAAAAACTCATAAATTCGCCATTTCATTTTGAGGATTCGTCAAGGGGGGAGAATGGTATCATTGGATGCCATAATTTCATGAAAACACCCTCAGCGATTTTCAGAACATTTGGAGATCATTTGCCCCCCCAAAACGGCGAAAAATGCTCGCATTTTGCACACTCTGCCCGGTCTATCAGCAGACTGTAATTTTCTGTCTTTTTACACATAGATGCAGATTTGGAGGACTTCTAGGCATCATATTGGGGAAATTTCAGTTGCTTCGGAAGGTAGACACTCAGAGCTTTCCAACGAGCTATCATGAGCCTCGTTTCGACACCGGGAAGGCTGCCAAATGTTTACGGCAAGTCAGGGGACCTTTTGCTGATGAAAATTTGAAGTATTTTTGTAATTTTTAAACCTCTAAAAACTGCTTTTTCCAAATGTGCGTTTAGCTATTTTTGCACTTGGAAAATGATGCAAAGTCAATTTAATTCCCTTTTTTAGCATTTTTTAGATATTTTATGGGATATTTTGTGCCTTGGGCTTTGCAAAGCCTCAAGGACAAGTTTAGATATTTTGATTAGGCCAATGAGGATGCAAGTTGAACCATGAGGTTTTCCTCACTTGAGCCTATTTATTCCATAAGCTCTCATTTGTAAACAAGGCTGAATTGGAGAAGAGAAGCAATATATTGGTCATATGAGCTTTGAAAGAAATACTTGTGTTATGCTTTTGGATTGACTCTTGGATGTTCTTGGATGAATGAAGAAGGATTGTTGATGCATTCCATGAATTGGTAGAATGGTATAGTGTCTCTTTCTATGCTGTTGTCTTCTAGTTTTCATTCATGAATACATGTTTCTTGCTTGCTATAGATTAGTAGAGAACAAATTCGAGATATGCCCTTGGAGGCACCTCTAATTTCATGTTTCTTCATAGCTTTCATGCTTTCTTCTTCCTTAAGTCATATTAAAGAATTCTTAACTGCTCTTTAATAGCTTGAGGATATTGTTGCTTGTTTCATTTATAGTTCTATGCAAGCTAAGTTTGATTTACGGTATGCCCTGCTTACCAATGGCTAGCCATAGTTCCTTCCATGAAATTTCTCTTTGACTGATTAGATTATCATTTTGTTGAACCAAGGAGGCCTAGTTTTGATCTAGCCCTTTGCCTAAAACTATGAAAGCTTGTTTGTCAAAGTGCCCAATAACTTAAAGACTATGTTTAGGCGTTCCGACATAGTATTTTGAGTTTTTAGTCTGTCTTATGTGTTTTCCCCAAAGTCTGATAGCCATTTCCCGAAGTTAGAGAGTTATACTCCTCTATGCATGGCTTGAATGTTTGTTTGTATGTATTGATTAGCCTATAGTTACATTTTGCATGATTAATGGTTTGCCCTACCATGTTTATGTCCTCTATTAAACTAGTTATGCTTGAAACTCTTTGTTGTTCACTAACTTGATGTCCATTTACTCCATTTTTCCCAAAGATCCTTTCTACCTTGAAACAAATCGGCCCTTCAACAGCCTTGTATCATCATTTAATACCTTTCTTGACCTTTTGACCCCATAGCCCAGTTAATCTAACATCTTGTTACCTATTTTATATCTTTGATCATTTTCATCCCTCACAACCTAAAAAACCAAAATAAAAAACTTACTTCATAACTAGTCTAAAATCAGAATACAATAAGCAACCACACAGACATCCCTTACACATATAGAAAGTGCCCTCTCTGATTCCAGGAAGGCTAGGTCCTCAGGCTCCAAATCTTGGTTTGATGTTACACTGTCATTTGGCTTGCCAATCAACCAATTCATGGGACACTAACATAATGGCGATCACGGTGGGACTCTGAGTATTAAACAAACTTAGATTCCCTAGACATTAAGAGACCTTTGAGAATACTATTCGATTGACTTATCCCACCGCTCACTAACATAGTGGCGATCACGGTGGGACGTATTGAGTACATGACAGTCTAGCAAACTTTTATAGACCCTTTAGTCCTTCAACTTTTAACTTAAATCATCAGCCTTTAGAATCATTTAGAGTAAACTCCCTCTTTCACCACCCTAACAAAGTGTCGAAACAAGTTTAGAATACTTTAAATAAACCATAGGCTGCATATAGAAACTCAGAAAAACCCCAAAATATTCCTAGATTGGCTTTTTCCTTAGTTACTGGTGGTGGACCATAACTTCAAAACAACCAAGTTCCACCTGGTGACTCCACTAGCCTCTACTAGGCCTAAAACTCCATTCAAACCAAAAGTTCATAAACCATACCTTTTTGCTCACTCATCCTCCAAAACTCAAGCTCAGGGCAGAAAATCTGTAATCAGTGAAAATCTAAGTATAACTTAGCGATTTAGAAAAACCTCACGTAAACATAAGAGATAAGCAGAAATATTCTTGTCAAGAGAACCATTAGCTTGTCCATGCAGCTTAGCAAACTGTAGGAACCAAGCAAAATCACTCTTCTTTGCAATTTTTCCATCTCAAAGTTTTCTATAAACTTTTTTCCATAAGAAGCTTTAATAGTTTGGTGGTGGACCATAGTTTTCATAAAAATCCACCTCACGACTCCACTAGTCCATCCTTTTTGTTTTTTACCATCCTTCACCTTAGTAAAACTTTAGAGAGGCCATCCATCCGAAACATTCACCAATATCCACCTCTCTAAACTCTAGACCCAAGATCTGGCTTCACGAAGAATCAACACCAGATCCCATCCAGACCCAAATCCCCCTATCGTAGTAGATGACCCAGAGAAGATTTTGTGGCAAGATTCCGAAACTAACCATCTAGCTACTGGTAGATCTATCCGTAAAACAAGATCAGTACCTGAACATCTCAATATCCTACCGGATTCACCTTTTGAATTAGAGTCATCAAAAACTCTTTTCAGAAGAAAGTCACATAGTAAGATAAAATTTGACGATCTTGAACCCCTAGACCCACCACAGAGTCATAGTAGAGAAGCCTCACCTTCCACACCCCCCGACTTTCAGCTTCTCCATCACTTTGGCTCCTACCATCCCAGATCTGCTCAAAACCAGATCACTAGTCCAATTTCATCTGCCACACCTGTCCAAACCGCCACTGTTCAAACCACTTCAGCTCATCCCACTAGTCCTCATCTTGTACATCATCCATTAGCTCCCGGCATGGCAGCCTGGTACGCACCTTTGGTGTTGCCACTACCTTTGGCTCCTCTCCCAAATAAATATCAAGAAAAAATCCCACACTTTACCAGAGAAGACACCACCACACCTCAATAGCATATAAGTAAGATTAGTGATGCTTTTGAATACCTGGAGGTACAAGACGAGACCGTCAGAATGAGAATATTCGCCCAAAGCCTAGGTGGAGAACCCAAAACATGGTTCAAAAGCTTGACTCCAAACAGTATCCACAACATCCCAGAACTGTGTCAAGCCTTCAGAAACAGGTGGGAAGTCCGAAAGAACCCTATTCAAATCCTATCATAATATAACAACCTAAAACGGGAAAATGGGGAAAGTGTTCAGGCTTACTGCACTAGGTTCAATAGTGTGTATAACTCCCTCCCACCTCATTTCAAACCCCCACTTGGTTTAGCCTTGGAAAAATTCCCCGAGGGTTTTGATCCGGACATGACATATCATCTGAGAGACAAAGATCCCCCTACCTTAGAAGAAATGCAACAAATAGCCATAAAAGCAGATGCCAACTTAGCAGAAAAAATAGCTAGGACTAGATCAGAAAGAAAGGTCACATATAAAGATGAGGTCTCCACTTCATCTCCTTCCCTAGATCCTAGAATAGACGACTTAGTCAAAACCATGGCAAAAATGTGGGAAAGGATAAATGAAAAGGCCCCTGTTAGGGACAACCAGCCAAACCCTCCAAACAGAAACCGAAACCAAAATTTTAGGAGGGAGAAGCCTCAAAACAGACCAAGGGAAAATGACCAACAAATTAGGCCACCATTTAATGAAAATTATGTGGAAGAAGAAGATAGGGATACAGAACCCATTGATGAAAGTCATTTGAACCTCATAGGGTCTGATAATAGGAGCGAGGTGTACCTCACAGAAGAAGAACAAGCGTTCTTTTCTCCTAATCAGGATGAGGCCAACTATGAAGATCCCGACGACCCTGCCATAGATTTTCAGAATGCCATAATAGAAGCTCACCGGCAGTATGACCATAGAAGCAAAAGAAATCAAGATAGTTCCAAGAAAGGTAACTCATATACTGCTAAAACCCCTGATACCATCCTTAGGAAAGCAGTAAACAGTAACAAAATCATGGTCGAGAAGAATGACCAAAACAACACTAAAATTACCCAAACTAGTCCTGACTTAGATGCTCCTAGCACTTCCACAAAAGTTCCCGAATTGACTGTGGCAAACAAAATCCTGAAACAAATCCAACAAACTCTGAACATAGAGAAGGTCGTGGCCGAAAAAGCTGAAACAAACATGTCCAAACTTCAATTGCCTTTTAGCTTTGAGGGAAAAATCGCCAATATCAAGATCACCATGCCTCTTACCGAGCTCATCGCCCAAAGCTCTTATAAATCCCAAGTGTTGAAAGTCCTAAATCTAGGGAATGATGCTAACACTATTAATCTGGCTGATGACACTCCTGAAGTATTATTTGGTCCGAAAATAGAGGGGAAAATCCAAGAGGGAACTACTCTTCCATTTTACATTAGCCTAAACATCCACGATCAAATCCTTCACAATGCCATGCTGGACTCTGGCGCCTCACATAATCTTATGCCGAAGGTGGTAATGGAAAGGCTAGGCCTGGAAATCACAATACCATACAAAGATTTGTACTCATTTGACTCAAGTAGAGTCAAATGTATGGGTTTGATCAAAGACCTTTGCTTCAGTCTGGCCCAAATACCCGTGAAACATCTAATCATGGACATAGTAGTGGCAGACATCCCACCCAAATACAGGATGCTTCTATCCAGATCTTGGGGAGCCAAACTCCAAGGGAATATTCAACTGGATATGTCCTTTACCACTATTCCGGTGTTTGACCAAACAAGAATACTCTACCGAGAGTCACACATGAAGTACATGATCAGTAGTCAAGAAAAGCCAGATAATATTCCAATGTATTCCTTGCATTCTGACCTAAACTCTTTTATTTTGCATACTGACGAAGACTTAGAAGAAGAGTCAGAAGAGACTGAAACAAGCTTAGATCCATGACATCAGCTGCCCCTGGTTCTCTATGATGAGCTAGACACTCAAAAATACCATGATAATGAACAGCTGTGTCTTGAAGAAAGTAAGTATGTCCCTTCTGAGGTAGGATTAGAGCAAGAAGCGCAAACCCTTATGTACTATCAAGCGAATTGCTCTAGCCCTAGTCAAACACCAGCAGTAACCTGCGGAAATTTTTTCCGGGTGAAGGCTTTAGAAGACTTACACATCATAAACTTGTTTGGAACCCGGGAGTAAGGGAATTTAATGTTTCTACCATACCTCAAGGATTTACCATCATATGGCTCTTCTACTGCAAATGAAACTTTGACCGCAGCCCCAACAACCCAAAATCTAGAAAAAATGCCTAATAAACTTCTTATGAGAAAGGATGATAGCTGCAGTCCAAGCATACCTGAGTTACTAAAATTGGCTCATATTCTGTCTTTTCATGAAAAACTTAGAAATGCTAGAATCATAAATCTCATGCAAAATACCAATTTATATAGGGAAAACAAGGGAAAATACTGTGCCACTACCTTTCCCTCAAAGAATAACTTTGACAAGAGAAAACATAACAATCTGAACCAAACTGTAATAATTAGGGATAAAACAGCTGGTCATAGGGTCTGTTTCGATTTTAGAAATACTACTGCATATCCCTATAACAGAAATTTTGTTTTTTCTACCCAAGACCATGATATACCAATTAAAAGTGCTTTTAATCATGTGTTTTCACAAGATGATATTTCAGGTTATAATCAAAAGATTCCCTTGCAAAGTAGACATCTTAAAGATTTTTTTTCAGTTTGTGGGAGGTAGATCTAGTCTCAGAATCAAAATGGCAAAACCACCAGATATAAAAAATATGTTCATGAAAGCCATGTTCCCAGTTCTAAATTTCTGCATTTTTGCATACCTCGATGATGTCATTATCTATTTCAAGAATGACTAAGAGTATATGCATTACTTGAAGAAGATGTATAGTAAGGAAAGGAGTGGAAATCAGATATTCAAAGAAGTACAGCAGGAAGATACTGGCTTGTTCAGAGATTCCTGCATGAATCCCTATGTCATGTTAGAGAGAGAAAACTTTTCAAATTTCTCTTTTCAAGAATTGAGTGGGCCAAGGGTGAGAGGAGATCCTTACGAGGATAAGATGCTTAAATTTCATCATTTCCAAGATTTCTGAGTTTGAAACACTTTCATTCATTGTATATACCACTGTTTGAAAAATAGATAAACAGAAAAGTAAAAATCATTAAAAAATAGAAAAGAGGGCGAGTGAAGATAGAACAAAAGCCCCATGTTCCAAAAAATAGTCCTTCAGAAAGCGCGCAAGTCCAAATGCCGCTACTAGCATTTCAATGTCTTGTTCAGCTATCTAGCCTAATCATAGCTGAGCATATTTAAATTTATTTGCTGATAAGTTAGTGAGTGAAAAAGATGGTCAACATTGTGTAAGATTGACTTATCACAGAGAGTAGATTAGGGAGAGATTCTGGTTCCACATGCCTAAAACAAAACCAAAGAGAGAAGCGAGGGATGAAAAATACATTGTATATCTTAGCCCCGCTTTTCTAGTTTTTCTTCTTGCAAAATAATATTTGTGTGCAGTTTGTCCTTTCATGCCACAAATACATGACAAATCAGACTATTTAACCCTGATTCGATCATTTTGAATTTCGTGTTTTAGATTAGAGAACAAAATCCTGTCGAACAGCTTAATCTTGACAGTTGATCCAGTTTAGGTAGAGTAATGAAGGAGTTCATCAATTTAATCTGAACTCCCAACAGATATAAGAGTAGAAATAGATAAGTTCATTTAAAAAAAAGAAAAATATGCATTGTCAAAAGGCTGCTAGTTCAAATGCACCAAAAAGAAGAAAAAATGTTAGGAAAGATAGTGGGGTAGGTAGAAATATCATTGATGCTAATCATGCTGTCTCTTTCAGAAGTAGCATCAAAGAAAAGTGAAAATTTGCACCAATGGGTAAGGCATTGGTCTTCATAAGCCAGAGATCTGAAATTCTGGACACCTCCTGAAAAGGAGGTGCCCTCCCCAAATGGAGCCAATGTTAGCCATCAGTATTTTCCTTACTTGTTGGTGATGACTAGTTCTAACAGCTAAGTTTTCTAGCAGCTGATCCAAAATTTGTCATATTTGCCAGCTGGGAAAACACCCATAAAATTTTTTCCCTCTTACCTCTCAGTTCGCCCATGACAAGTTGAAATCCCATTATCAAATCCTACCTAACCTCAGCCATACTAAGTCTGCCTGTCAGCTCTAAAAGGACAATCCAAGTCTGTTCAAAAAACCTCCCCTAAGCTAGGAAGTGGCACTTTAAGGCATTTTACCCTTGGCAACCATCAAAAGGCCAAAAAACCTCCATCTGCTACAGACCAATCATAACAAACCTCCCACTCTGCTAATGAAGTTAGTCACAGCTCTAAGTCGTGCCACTTACATGCCCCTAAGTCTCAGCAATGCACAAACCACAGTCTCAAGTTGATTTTAGGTGTTTTACACTGTTTATGGATTCTACAAGCGCAGGAAACATGTCAGCTTCTCAGAAGAAAATTCTTGGCTCCACATGAGAAGACAGTTGCTTCACAATGTGAACATAAGCCTAAGATGCAATTGCAGGACAAAGAGTTACTCATCAAGATCTTGCAGCTTCATTCAGCATGATAACACAGTAGAAGAAAGACAATACTGTCAAACAGACTTGTAATTTGTCATGGCCAAGAACCTCCTTCATCCATAAGCAGAGGGTTAAGGCGCCTCCTTCATCTACAAGTAGAGGGCGATGGCCAATGTTGACTTGAAGAAATGCAAACTGACTGTAAGACAGATTTTTTTTTAATAAACGGTGAAACAATAACTAAAATTTTCTAAGGGAAAGTGATGATCAAAAGCAAAGCTAAGATCAGAAATGTTCAAATCAAGAAAAAGCAGAGTTTTTAGGTCTTATATCCAAAGAAAGAAGATCAATTGAAGTTTCAGGCATTATCATCATGGCACTACAAGAAGAGACTCCATTGATCAAAGCTATTGTAACAAAGCATCTCTGCAGGGGTGCTAGTATGAGTGGCTCAAATCAGTGATGGGCAAGAAGGCACTTCAGTGAAAAAGACATCTGTGTATTCTTATGTTTCTGTTGGGTTGTGGAATATAGTATATGGTTTCTAGGTATACATAGAGAAAAATGATGCAAGTAGTATACAACCCCAGTAATAAACCATCTTGATGTCATTCAAAGAGCCAGTGCAAGTCTCGGCGTTGCAATCCACACTCCACCACAAAAACAAGTGCATTCTTCAAATGTAGCAGGGTTATTAACTTCTGGAATAGCATGGGTTGTTTCTCTAGCTGTTAGGGCTCCATTAGGAGGAAAATGGCCAATAACAGCCTTGGTGTCTATGAGTCATTCTAGCAGCCATTCCACATCTCATATATTTGTCTCCTCAACACAAAGATATAAACAGGTTATGGCCTGAGTTTTAAAACCCTGGAACAACATGCAAGGCTAATCAGGCATGTCATCATTTCCACATGAAAGAAACTCCCTATAAAAAGGTGCTTTTCAAATGTGGTTATCAAAATTGACACAGAAAATCTGGTTTGATCTCCTCAATAGGTATTACCACTGAAAACAATTGTTCATGATATGTAAAAAGGAGGTTTGATATATTTTTCAGGTCCTAGTGAAATCTTGAGACAAATATAGGTCTTCATTATTTAAAGGTCAGGAAACACCAATTTGGTACTTTTTCAAGCAGAAGAAAGGGTTAGAGAACACCCTACTTAATTGAAAGAAGATTACAAACTCTGAATATGTGCAACTGAGTCTTGGCACCTACAGTTGGAGAAAAATTGATGAGGCACCTAGAGGCAGAAATTGTCAACCAACTTGAAAAGATAAGCCATCTCCTTTCAAATGACAAAGCATTTTTCAGTGTTTTTTAACAGATTTAGAGTGGATATTACATAATGAATATCACCAACAGTGTTAAAACAAGTGATAAAGGATGATCCACAGTTCATTAGGGTATTTTTCAAAGTTGGAGCTTCTGTGTTAAATTGTCACTAAAGGTACAAAATTGGCAGGAATCACCTCTAAAACCTATATGCATCGATGGTATAAAATCATGAAGACCCCGCTGCCAACATCATTTCGAAAAGGGTGGGCCCCTCTCAAACGCAGTCAAAATTGTTCCAAGTTTCAAAAATGCACCAAAGGCATTATTGAAAAAAGCAAAAACTTTGAAAGCCCTTACAAAGACTAACCAAGAGGTTTGATTTCATTTTGCATTTCTAAATGACAAGAGACCGTGGCCTTTGTGTTTAAAAAAAAAAAAAAGGGGGATAAAAACCGTGGCAAAATCATTTGGAAATCTCCCAAGCATGAGCAAAACGTTCCTTTTAAGTTCACAAAGCCGAAAGACAAGATTCAAATCGGTTTGCAGAAGTTTGAACGAGTTTGAAAGTGTTTTAACTTGTGCGACGCTCCTGTACAAGCGCACGGTGCTCCTGGACATACATTTTACACTGCGCTACAAAGGCACGCGGTGCTCCTGTGCGAGCGCGTGGCACTCCTGTAGCCACGGGTCACAAGGGCTCGACAACGACCCGACAAGCCACCCGGCCATGTTTTTTTGTGCGGCGCTCTTTTCCTCTGAAGTGTCGTGCACCTGTTGACAGTTCAAACGCCTCCTAAATGAGTGGAACAATAGTCCAAGGTATTCAAATCAACAACATCATTGATTTCTTAAGGTATTCCTTGATCTTCCTTAAAAAATTGTCAATTTTTGAAAGGTGGGAGATGCTGTGTTTTCCAAAGCTAAGTGAGGGTAAAAGATGAATGTTCTGGTGTAAGTTAAGAAGATATGTTTTATGTTTAAACTCACCATATGCCCCTTAGCTGAAAGCTTTGAAAAATTCTTGAAAGGCTACCACTGCTTTGATGAAACAAGGTTAAACCTGTCAGCCATATACCTTACTGTAAATAGTAGAAAGGAGAGATAAGGAATTTTCTCCATTTTGTTAAAAGGTGAAACAGTAGGTATTGTCAAAATGGATATGAGGAGGTATGGATTATAAAGGGCAGTATTTTTGTTGAAAGGGTCGATTGTTCATTAAATACTACAAGGCTTGGTCACCTGACCCTATAACACCATAGCCTTGGACTGTGTATTGATACTTGTTGAAATAACTGAGTTTATATTGATAAACATATATTGATGAGTTGCATGTGAGAGGTTAATGTTTTGATCAAAGGGGAGCTTCTCGACATTTAACTGCTACAGGTTTTTGTTACCGCAGTACAAAACATTTTTAAACTCTGTCACCATATATATAAACAATTTTTTTTGCTGTGTGGATATCCATTGTTTAAAACTGTGGTATAGTGTTGGATATGCTGATGAAGTGCCTACAAGGAAAAGGGTCTTGAACTCAAAACTGTGTTTTCACCTTCCTCTTAAAAAGACAAGAGTATTCTATATCATCAAAGCATCAAAGGGCAGGTTACCCTTACCACATACATAGGAAAAGACTATTGTTGACTGTGTATATTGATTGACTATCTTTTTGTTCTTCAAGCTCATTTGTTAAGTTGATAGTCAGAGATTGAAAAGGCAATTGTCTAGAAGGACAAGAGTTTTATATTGAAAAGGAGCCTTGATTATTTGAAAGATAAAACTCCTACAGGCTTTTGTTAAAACCTTTGAAACATTTACAAGATCTATCACCTTTGTTCTATAAATAGTGAAATTGACTGTGTGTCTACACTAAAGGTGACTATGTATATGGTGTGAGCTTTGTTGGTTGATTAGCATACTAAGACAAGGGCAGGATTGTGAAGTTGAGAAGTTTACCTTGGTCAAAGATACAAGAGTATATTGTTGGCCTCCAAACATCACAGAGTAAGGTGACCTTGTCACCATACACAGCATATTCACTTGACTGCCTATCTTCCTTTCACTATTTTTTTTCTTCTCAAAGGGTTTGCTGGTTGAATTACATATCAAGGGTTGGGAAGGCCACATTTTAAAGGAGAAGAGGTTTTATATTAAAAGGGAAGTGCCCGGCATGGAAAGAGAATAAGGACACATCAGGACTTGACATTTTGGCTTCAGTTTCGGAGCATGTTGCCAAGGACCCTTGAGGGTCATGCACACCAATTTCGGGCACTTTTTGACAATTTTTGGTTTTTTGGCATTTTTTGAGCTTTTGGTAAAAAACTCATAAATTCGCCATTTAATTTTGAGGATTCGTCAAGGGAGGAGAATGGTATCATTGGATTCCATAATTTCATGAACACACCCTCAACTATTTTCAGAACATTTGGAGATCATTTTCCCCCTCAAAACGGCGAAAAAGGCTCGCATTTTGCACACTCTGCCCGATCTATCAGCAGACTGTAATTTTCTGGCTTTTTACACATAGATGCAGATTTGGAGGACTTCTAGGCATCAGATTGGGGAAATTTTAGTTGCGCCAGAAGGTAGACACTCAGAGCTTTCCAACGAGCTATCATGAGCCTCGTTTCGACTCCGGGAAGGCTGCCAAATGTTTCCGGCAATTCAGGGGACCTTTTGCTGATGAAAATTTGAAGTATTTTTGTAATTTTTGAGCCTCTAAAAACTGCTTTTTCCAAATGTGCGTTTAGCTATTTTTGCACTTGGAAAATGATGCAAAGTCAATTTAATTCCCTTTTTTAGCATTTTTTAGATATTTTTTGGGATATTTTGTGCCTTGGGCTTTGCAAAGCCTCAAGGACAAGTTTAGATATTTTGATTAGGCCAATGAGGATGCAAGTTGAACCATGAGGTTTTCCTCACTTGAGCCTATTTATTCCACAAGCTCTCATTTGTAAACAAGGCTGAACTGGAGAAGAGAAGCAATATATTGGTCATATGAGCTTTGAAGGAAATACTTGTGTTATGCTTTTGGATTGACTCTTGGATGTTCTTGGATGAATGAAGAAGGATTGTTGATGGATTCCATGACTTGGTAGAATGGTATAGTGTCTCTTTCTATGCTGTTGTCTTCTAGTTTTCATTCATGAATACATGTTTCTTGCTTGCTATAGATCAGTACAGAACAAATTCGAGATATGCCCTTGGAGGCACCTCTAATTTCCTGTTTCTTCATAGCTTTCATGTTTTCTTCTTCCTTAAGTCATATTAAAGAATTCTTAACTGCTCTTTAATAGCTTGAGGATATTGTTGCTTGTTTCATTTATAGTTCTATGCAAGCTAAGTTTGATTTACGGTATGCCCTGCTTACCAATGGCTAGCCATAGTTCCTTCCATGAAATTTCTTTTTGACTGATTCAATTATCATTTAGTCGAACCAAGGAGGCCTAGTTTCGATCTAGCCCTTTGCCTAAAACTATGAAAGCTTGTTTGTAAAAGTGCCCAATAACTTAAAGACTTTGTTTAGGCATTCTGGCATAGTATTTTGAGTTGTTAGTATGTCTTATGTGTTTTCCCCAAAGTCTGATAGCCATTTCCTGAAGTTAGAGAGTTATACTCCTCTATGCATGGCTTGAATGTTTGTTTGTATGTATTGATTAGCCTATAGTTACATTTTGCATGATTAATGGTTTGCCCTACCATGTTTATGTCCTCTATTAAATTAGTTATGCTTGAAACTCTTTGTTGTTCACTAACTTGATGTCCATTTACTCCATTTTTCCCAAAGATCCTTTCTACCTTGAAACAAATCGGCCCTTCAACAGCCTTGTATCATCATTTAATAGCTTTCTTGACCTTTTGACCCCATAGCCCAGTTAATCTAACATCTTGTTACCTATTTTATATCTTTGATCATTTTCATCCCTCACAACCTAAAAAACCAAAATCAAAAACTTACTTCATAACTAGTCTAAAATCAGAATACAATAAGCAACCACATAGACATCCCTTACACATATAGAGAGAGCCCTCTCTGAGTCGAGGAAGGCTAGGTCCTTGGGCTCCAAATATTGGTTTGATGTTACACTGTCATTTGGCTTGCCAATCAGCCAAATCACGAGACCCTAACAGGATTCCAGGAAGAAGCTGGATCCAACCGCAGAGGTTGGAATATTTGTGTGGTACACTGATACGCCCCACAACTATTGTGTGTATTTTCCAGACAGTCGTAAGACTGTTGTGCGATGGGATATCAAATTTTAGGAGGAGAAAGCCATGAAGTGTTCGCTTGAGAGGGAGCTACACTTGCATGCAGAGGAGGAGCTATTAGTTCCTAAGGATGAGCCTCAGGATGTGGATCAGCCACAAGAGGAGGTTCATGGAGTGGAAGAGACCACTCATGCAGCGCCAACCATCAGAGGGCGGAAGCGCACTACAGAAGCTGAGCGACTGGCTCAAGATGTAGAGAAGGTTGTAGGACCACCTACAGCACAGCGCAGACAGAGACAGTCACCGGACCGGTACACTGGATACATGGCTCTTGTGAGAAAATGTGTCGTGACAGAGCCATCCTCTTTCGAGGAAGTTGTGGAGGACCCCGCATGGGTAGATGCCATGGTGGAAGAGTATGATTCGATTGTCAGAAACAGTGCATGGGAGATTGTCCCAAGGCTAGAAGGGAAATCAGTGGTGGGTTCGAGATGGATCTACAAAGTGAAGCAGACAGCTGACGGGAGTGTGGAGAAGTACAAGGCAAGATTTGTTGCCCGAGGCTTTTCACAGATAGAGGGGATCGATTATGAGGAGACCTTTGCACCTGTCAGAAGGTATTCTTCCATAGGGATGATTCTTGCTCTCTCAGCGCAGATGGGGTGGCACATTCATTAGATGGATGTGAAGACTGCATTCCTCAACGGAGTGATTGAGGAGGAGGTGTACATAGAGCAACTCGAAGGTTTCGAGAATTTTAGCAGCGAGTCGCATGTGTGCAGGCTCAAGAGAGTGCTGTATGGGTTGAAACAAGCACCTTGTGCTTGGTACACACGGATAGACAATTATTTCACCAAACTTGGATTCTCCAAGAGTGAGGCGGATCCGAACCTATACCAGATTGTGGTGGAGGGTAAGTTGTTGATCATTGTACTTTATGTAGATGATTTGATTTTGACAAGTGATGAGCTGTTGATACTCTCATGCAAGGAGGATCTTGCAAAAGAGTTTGAGATGAAGGACTTGGGCCTCCTTCATTATTTCCTGGGATTGGAAATTTGGCAGCGCAGTGGTTGACTATTTGTTTCTCAGGGTAAGTATGCCCAAGAGATACTAGAGAAGTTCAACATGCATGGTTGCAAGCCTGTTGATACTCCTCTTCCTGGAGGTTGGAGGAAGGAGGATGCTACTTCGGCGGAGGTAGTGGATGCCACTGTTTATCGACAGTTGGTGGGGTCGCTTATGTATCTGTTCAATACACGACCTGACATATGCTATGCTGTTAACCAGCTTTCACAAGCTATGGTTAAGCCTACCAAGCTCTTTTGGAAGGCAGGCAAGCATGTATTGAGATATCTCAGAGGCACATCAGGATATGGATTATGGTACAAACAGTCGGATGAGGTGAAGCTATGTGGCTTCACGGATGCAGATTGGGCAGGGAGCCCAATGGACAGAAAGAGCACATCCGGAGGGATTTTTAGTATCAGGTTGACAACAGTTTCTTGGTATAGCAGGAAGCAGATATCCATGGCACTCAGTTCAACGGAGGCCGAGTATATGGCAACAAGTTTGGCTGCATGCGAGGCTATATGGATGAGGAAGATCCTGGTCGGGTTGTTCGGTTCACACTTAGATCCTACTGTGATATATTGTGATAATCAGAGTTGCATCAAACTCTCAGTTAATCCAGTATTTCATGATAGATCTAAACACATTGACATCTGGTATCATCATATCAGAGATTGTGTGCAGCGGAGAATCATGTTACTTTCATACATTCCTACGAAGGATCAAGATGCTGATATCTTGACGAAGGCGCTCACCAGGAGAAAATTCGAATACCAGAGGGGCATGATAGGGGTTGCAGATAATCCTTATCTTTTTGAGAGGGAGTGTTGAGATTGCAACAAGATGAGGAGCTTAGTGGAAAGGATCCGCCTTCACTAAGTGGGCCCGCAGGCTATTTTTGGCGCAAAGTCTATTTTTAGACATATGGATCATGTTCTATGAGTTGCAGGATGCTATTTGTGGATGGTTGGTCAAGTCGGAGAAAATATATGGAATTATATTTTTAGACATACTGGGCGGAATCTATTTTTAGATCGCCAGTCTAAAAATAGATATGTCGAATATTATTAGCTCTTAATAATATTTGGACTCTAAACATTATCTTATCCTCTTGGAGCACTTCAGTTTGATGCCTAGATGTGGCACATGCATCTGACAAAAGGAATTACACTATTCCAAGGGTTTAGTGAAGCTATTGCATGGTTGACTTCAATTAGAACTCATGTGACAGAGTTTGGTGGAGTTGATGAGACAGTTAATGGAGTTGTGTTCAGTTTAACTTAGTTGAGCTAGTTGTATCTAGTCTAACTGATTGATACAATTAGTGAGAGTGGTGTGAATTAATTATTAATTAATTCACTAATTATTAACTCATAAATAAACTAAAGAATACATCAGTTAACTGCAGTGCATGGACAGTTTCAGTGGAGACTAGTGGAGAGGTAGGTGAAAGAGCAGTGTGACTATCAGTTGTGACTATACTGGTGCATGAGATTTGCACACACATTGATGGAGCAGCCAATGAGGATTGCGCAGTACATACTCGTGGGATTTGAACCTTGATCTCATGATTATCCATATTGGATTGCGTAGTAGAGGCTGGCTAATAGGTGGAGCAGATTGGAGCATGTGTTTTGTATGATCTAAGCTTGTGTAGTGTGTAACAATTGGAGATTGTACTGAGAGATTTTGAGGAGTTTGTACAATGATTTTTACATGATCTCTATCATTATAATATACAAATAGTTGGGGGTTTTTAGCTTTAAGCTTTCCCATAAATACTGTGTTTATATGTGTGATTTTTTATGGTTTTAATGTGCGCATGCGATTGTTTAATTTCCACAAATTGATGATCAATAGTAGAGGAGATTATGTATTATGCATGAAGCTCAAATAGTGTGTGATCAGGATAATCTCGATGAATAATTTAACAATTATTCAAATTTCTACAGTAACTTGGTTAAACTTTCTATCCTTTCATTCAACATCAATTTCTTCAAGATAAATTACGCACACTATTCTTTCCCAATTATCAAAATGCTACATATGATAAATTTAAAGTCACATAAAACCAAGATAAAACCCTTTTCTAACCAAAACAAACAAACAAACAAACAATGCCTCTAATAAAAATTTGTGCCTCAAAAATTACTCTACCATGTGCTTAGGCTAAAAGTGAGATTCTTTGAATCATATTTAAGTCATATTTAATGGGATATTTGTATGTTTACTATGATGTCAATTTGGTGCTAAGAGAAATATATAAATCCATATTATTATCAGTGAAATTCAAGTATAATTCATTGCAAGGTAGTGGAGAGAGAAACATATTCATAATTATGCTTCTCTATTTTAGTTTGGTTTGAGTTGAGTTTGTATTTGAGTATATATATTTCTCTAAAGAAGTAAAATAGAAAGATGAGAATCAAAATAGCCCTATGAATTTTTAATCAATTCATATTATATATCTCTAAAATAGCCATGCCATCCTTCTCTGTTATTTGATAGATATTTATTGTGCATAGAAGAATAATGAATTAACTATCATATACAATGATGCAATATTTTAACCAAGGAAATAAAAAATACATGGTTGTGGTATTTTTGTGCTTGAAGGGAATCCAACAATGGTTGCATGCTTTCTTTATCATGACATAGTCTTGAAGACAAATGTCGGTTTAAAAATTGAACTCCATTACCAATGGAAGATGGTTGTGTTGGTAAAGGAAAGGATGCATTGAAGGGCTTAAGGTCTAACACCAATACATATTTATCTTGTCACTGCAAAATACAAAGTTGTCATTATTTTCTTATCCAGGTAAAAATAAGAGTGAATATGTATTTGTGCACATGCGATAGTATATGGAAAAGAGAGCACTAGTGTACCCTAGAGCACCATATCTCTCTCCTCCAGAGATACTAGTGTACCATCAACACTATTGTGCAACCCACTAAAGGATGACATTCTTTATTATACTTAACACTATTGTACAATGTTCTAACTACAACCCTCCTAAAGGAAGAGCACTGTGGTTAGAAAATTTTCCAAACCACATGGATAAACTAACTCTAAATACATGGAAAAAATAAAATATTGAAAAGCCATGAATTTTTCCTGATGGACATGAAAAACACCATTTTTAGAAGAAATTTACCAAAGAAATCATTTCCCATAACATTATTCTTACTTCCCATAATTATCCTCATTCTAAAGATGCACTAAATCCTACTTCCAAAGCTCCAAAACATAATTAAAATGGTTTTCATGGTTCTTGTAGCTCTTGTTGTAAATAAAATGAGTGATAGGAAGAGACTTCTTATAGGAAAAAAATAACCAAGACAACAAATGTTGACGCCAATACTAGACTCAATTCAATTTATTTCTCGATGAATGATTGAACAACATAAAGACATCTTAACCTTAGATTTATTAAACTTGGAGATAGACAGAAAATCAACATATAAATATTTTAATATGTAATAGATATATATATATATATATATATATATATATATATATATATATATCTGTGTGTGTGTGTGTGTATTTTGTGGGAGTATTGGCTTCAACAATTTTTTTTTCCTTTATAAGCTTTACCTAGTGACATATCTTAACTATATTGGCCATAAAATGTACTTAGGCTATTTGAATTCAGTAATAGAACCCTCACCTAGTTACATCTTTCATCAATATTGAGTTGTAAAGAGGACCTGACTACTCTAGGTGAAATTATATATCTTTCATCAAACATAACTAACATTTGATAAGGGAAAAGGATAATGTGTATAAAGGAACCTCATGTGTGGCATTGGTTGGATGTCCACCTAAAAATGTATCTTTGGTTATATGATCTATGAATTAATGGTATTAGGTGCACAAGAAAGTAAAAATCCAATTTTGAAGTAGGAGGAGAATTTTTTTTGTGATTATTCCAGTTTTGATTATCCCTTCTCTCATAAGTCACCCCTTTGTGTTTTTCCATAGAAATAATTTTTCGAGATGTATTTTCCCCAAAAATCTTAGTGACTTTGTCAAAATTTTCAATCATATTGTCAACCCCAAGATTATTAGGCCTATGGTCAATCTCTTGACTTCTTTTAGTGGTGTATAATTTTGGAAAATATAACTAGGTTCGATATTCATTTAATGTACTTGAGTAATCTTGTAAAGTACTTGTAAAAATAATAAAGAAAAAAAATATTATTATTATTATTATTGTGACTTATTAAAGCACGGGTTTCATGTTTGGGTCACCATATTTTAGGTCAAAGTCCCCATTAGGGACTTGTAGAATTTTTTCTGAGTTAATAGATTCATTGTACTTTTAAAGAGACCCTTATTGGAATTTTTAATCATGTAAAACGTTTTAGTATTGAGTCCAATATTATTTATGTATGCTCCACATAAATTTGGCCTAAGGACCTTAATTGGACCTCACATGAAGCCTATATATACAAGCAAATCAAATTCATTCGGAACACGCTCTCACACAAGAAGTTTGATATCTCTTGTAGCTGGGAAGAAGTTTAAATTCTGTTTCTGAGAAGCCAAAAAAAGTGCAATTTTGGGGAAGTCTAAGGAGAAGAAGAAAATATAAATTTTGGTGCTTCTCTCTCTCTGTTTCGTGCTTTGGATTGGGAGATCGAAGTCTTCCAACTTTTACTGCTGCTAGAAGCCGTATGTTTCCGAAAGCTGCTTCCTAGTCAAATTTGCTAGAAAGCAATTAAAAATTATGGAGGCTAACTTGGTGTGGAGAGAAGGTCCGGTCTTTGTCTAGGATGAAGAGTCTCAAAGAATACTATTGAAAGGAATAATTTATTGTTTGGGTTTTCCCTAGAGGGGGTTTTTTCCTTGGCATAGTGCCTATATATGGTGTTCATTGTTTTATGTGTTGTTGATTTGGTAATTTCTTAATGAATTAAAAGAAAGAAGATATCAAGAATTGTAATAACAAGAAACATCACAAATAATTATCAAGAATAAGAAAATATTTCTGCTGGAGAGAGAGCCAGAGATTGAAGAAGTGAGAGAGGGGAAAGGGTAGTGAGGCTGGAGGAATATTTCCGGATCCAGTGAGTGCATTTGCAGAGAGGCAAAAGAACCACATTGAGGCTGACACAAGGACTTCGTAGTAGCCTCTATAGGAAATATCGATTCTACTAGGGAAAAGTCGAGTTTCATTGTGAGAGGCTAGACAGAGGTTCTGGAGGCAAGGAAAAAAATTTCACCAGATAGCAACATAGTAGATGACTTGGGCTGATGCTGATTCAGGCTAAGCGTAGAAGGGACTGTGCTAGGGTGACACAGGGACAATGTAGAGGCAGTTTGGATGGCTCACTTAGAGTTGCAGTTAGAGCCCAGATTTTCCTTGGAGGTGAGGAAAATTCCTCACTATATTTTTTCTAGTAGCTTTCTCTGCAAGATTTCCAAATTTCAGCATCCAGTTGTACTAATAATTTCTCACTACTGCATAATAATAAAACCCTCAGTTGTTGTACCATTTTTCTAACATTGGGACTTTTGTCGAAACATAATTATGTTATTTTTATATGTGTGTGTGCTAGCATTTCTCAACTTCCAGTGTTTTATTCTTCTACAGTTTTATTTGTATATATTACAGTGTGATTTATTTAGTATTTGTCATAGAAAACAACAAATAAATTGTTGAATTAATTTAACAATTAGGATAATAGTTTCCCGTTGCTGCAATAGGATTCTGGTTCAGAATTTGCGAACGGTTGTGCCATAGTGAATGTCTTCCCTCCTATGTGTTTGGTCCTCGGGTCTCTTGTTTGGCCTCGGGTCTCTTGTTTGGGCTCTAGGGGGGAGTTCATTTGTGGAATTTGTTTCCCCTCCCGAGAATCCAAGGTGGAAATTTGGTGAGAATTTAGTCATGCCTCAATAGAGAGGCAGGTCCCACCAAGGTGAAGGTCAGCAGGGGCCATCATTGCACTGGACCATCAGCCACAACTCATCAACTGCAGACTCAGCAAGCGTGGAGCACAAGGGGGAGGTAGCCCTTGACCAAGGCAACTCCTCGGGACACGTGGACTCACCGTCAACTCTAGATTCAATAGTTGAGTAGCTGTGACGAGTCAAGGACAACCTAGATATCCTCAAGGATCATCGATACGAGGATAGGAATGAGTTTGTGGCTTACAAAAATGACATCCAATTCAGTCAAAAATTAAATTCTGGAGCAACTGGACAACATTCGTCGAAGCCAGCGTCATACCAATGATCACCTGCATGATTTGGAGGTTAGAGTAGAGAATATAGATTTCCACATGCATGAGGGATTTGGCCTATTTACAGCACCTCTTATGCTTCCTCCTTAACCACCTCGGTGATATGATTCTTACAGGTTCTCTGTTATTTTTGTATCCTTTTTGGTTTGTATGGAAATCATCCTGTCAGAAATAAAGGTTCAATGAAAACATCTTAGCCATACTCTGGCTCTCCTAGATAACAAATCTGTTAGAGTAAAGTCAAGGGAGCCATCAAGGAACATTTTGTACTGTGTATTTTCATATAATATAATTGAAGACATTTGACTGACAAAAAAATAAAAAAATGAGTTAAAATCAAAGTTCATGATCAAACCAATGCCACATGCTTTGATGCCATTATTTTGGCTTCTTCTAACTTTACTCTAAGGTTCATGATTTCTTAAATTGTATCCTCCTACTCTAAGGTGTGGCAGTTAAATTATTTCTCTTATTATGAAATTATCTTGTGATGTTTTTGTTATTATTATTCGTTTTTTCTATTTATCTTTTCTTATCATTAATATTAATGTCAAGAAACAAATGGAATAGAACATAAGATGTAAGCACGCAACCAGGGAAAAATCCCACTCTTGGGGAAAACTCGGTCCAAATTCTTCCTTCAGTAGATTCAAGATGAGACGACCAAGACCATTACAACCTAGACTAAGGACTCCCTCCATTAAGTCATCCTTTTTTTCTTCTAAGTAGTGAATTCCATTCGATGTGCTTACATTTAACTTGTATTCTAAGGTATACCAAAATCCATGTCATTGTACTGAATACTTGTCACTGTGTTGCACTGAGACCTCATCACTATAATAGCACTAATATCTCATCAATGTAATCACATGAAGAACACATCACTATAGTTGCATTGTGACCTCATCATTTTAATGCACCAAGACCTCATCAGTGTAATGGTACCTAGATCTCATCACTATAATAGCACTGAGGTCTGCATTAGTATAATTACACTAAGACCTGTGACAACATCGAGACTGTAATGGAACTGAAATTGTGATATCATCGAGACTATAATTTAATGAGCGATGTTAATACTATGATATCACCGAAATATTCTTTCTGTGGTAGCACTGGGACCTTCTCATTGAGGTAGCATTGAACCCTCATCGTTGTGATGGGACTGAATCCTTATTGTTGTGATAATACCAAAATATCTCCACTATGATGTCCAAAATTATTTAAAAGATGATCTCAACTCGTTCACTGTATTTATGTGAAGATCTCATACTTTTATATATAGTTGTTTCCATATGAAAATAGGTCGACATGTGATCATGAAGAGATGTGTCTCTATTTTAGGCCGACTTGAGTTCATTTGATGTAATTCCTTTGAGGTTGACTTGAAGACTTTGGTTAAGAGGCTGACTTGATTGAGGAGTCTTTGACCAAAAAATAATTGACTTTAACAACTACCTAAATCCTACAATAGATGCTTGACCTATGACAATTTACCCAAGCATGAAACCCATGCGTAAACAAGTCAATTCAATAATTAAAAAATTATTTTTGCTCTTTATTTTGACAAATATATTAAACTTTGAATCAAGTACAATTTATGAAGACCGAACCTAGTTACGTTCTTCAAAAAAATGAGGAATGGCTCTTTCTTGCCCCCCCCCCCCTTCCCCTGCCACATGTAAAAATCACCGCGGGTTAAGTTAATAGGAGATTGGTTTGTTTGACCCACATAATCATTTTTGAGGTACGCCTTCTCAAAATGAACCTGAGAACCCATTTCTCATCATCATTTAACCTAGTGCATTTAATATGAACTGATTTTGTTTGGGTTCACCAGAGAAGAAGCCAACCCTGAAGTAGGGACGTGGAGACAAGAAACCGAGACTGGTACGTGAACCTAACCCATCTGAATGCATGACCCATGAAAATTAGTCTTTAAATGAAGAAATGTAATTTTATCTAACAAGGAGCACCCCTTAGAGTTGTCGCAAACCAATAAAAGTGAGGAATGTGGTTAGTTGATAGCACAAATTCCTTGCAAGTTATCCAAAAACTTTGCTTCACTTTTATCCAAGGAATTTCTAGGGCTAACACACACTAGAATTACTTTCCTTTTTATTTTCCTTTGCAAAATAACTTCCCTTTGTTTATTGCACATTGTTTGATCAAGGTTTCTTGTCCTTGTTTTGGTATTTAAAGTTTTTTATGTAAAGTGAATGTTTCAGCTGCTTCTTTTATTGTTTCTATCATAGTTGTTCAAATTAATTAAGAGAGAAATCAAGGAACATAGGTTTTGGATGCAATTTGAAAAATATTCAATTACTCAATTTTTCTAGCTCCAAATTGGCACTTGAAGAAGATAAATCCATGCATAACCAGTTATGGAGCCAGACCAGATCAGAGACACCTAAATTCTCCACAGGCTCAATGAACACATATAGAAATTTGAGAATCTTAATAACAAGTGTGCCCACTTGGAGAAAACAGTTAATTTCCTTCACGAAGTCATTGCTAAGAAGCCAAAGGAAATTTCAAACAATCCAAATTGTAGCTATAGGAATCAGCTGTAGGAAGAGAGCACGGTTAACCAGGAATAGCATAGACTCAAGTTCATGGTGCATTGGATCCATTTCGTCTACAGTTAGAAGAAATTCTCTAGATTTAAATATCTATCTTATGTATTCAAGTAGTTATGAGATGTAAATGTATATCGCTCTTGCAGTAATTTTTCAAGCTTTGCAAGCTAGATGTTGTAGATGTTGAACCCTTAGTTAAACTGAGAGGGGGGGTGAATCAGTTTAACACATTCATGGAATTTTAAAACTTTTCATTAAACTTTATTAACACCTTCATTTCATGATCAACATAATGTATGAGCAATCTTTATTTGTGAGCAGCAATTAATCAACAGATTAGATAATGTACCAGCAGTCTTAATATGTTAGCAGCAGGTATTAGCAGAATAGATATACCATATCAACACATAGGCATCATGCACATAGACACCAGATATAAGTGGAAACCCATAAAGGGAGAAAACCACATCTTATTATTGTTGTGATGCAAAGGCAAGCTCCAACTCACTCTCACCACTAATTTTCTGTAGGCACCAACCTACAGGAGGCTCCTACCTCAATTCTGCAATCTACAACTTGCAAGGAAGCTCCAACTCCCATCAATTTTCTGCAGGCACCAACCTACAGGAGGCTCCAACCTCAGTCAGCTACAACTGACATCTTATCAAGCTACAAATTGATGTGGAAGCACCAACTCCCATCTATTTTCTGCAGGCACCAACCTACAGGAGGCTCCAACCTCAGTCAGCTACAACCGACATCTATCAAGCTACAACTTGACAGGGAAGCTCCAACTTCCTTACTCTTTCAAAAGGAAAACATTTGCTAATTTACCTTGGATATCAGCTCTGTTCTGTGTCATCTTCACTGTTGTGCATCTTTCTTCATATCTGCCTTATATCATATCTGCATCTTCTTGGATTCTATATCAGCTCCATATTCTTCTCTTCTCTACTCCTTCTCCTTCTCCTCTTCACTGCTTTATTTCTGCATTCTCCAACCTCACACTCTCTAACCTCTTGCAACTTTCTTATTTTCTTCAACTTTCTTTAATTCTGCTGCACACTCTCTTCTTCTCTCACTCCTTTTCGTCAACCTTCTCCCCTTGGATATTACCCTGTTTTATACAAAATAGCTTCATGGCTATTTGTATTCTACTGGGAATTCGAAATGGATAGCCGTGTCTCTTTGCCTTTTCCCTTCTCATCTCTTTTCAGCTCACTCAGAGGAATGTAACTGTAGGTGCTTATTTTAATATTACAGTGGGATATTTGTTCTCTTCCGGAGACTTTCCAATGCATCACAAACAATAAAAATAAATTAACATTTACATTCAAATTACAATGCGAACTCCAGCTCAACTCATTTAGTCTTTTGGCTCGCTGCGCGTTTGTCTTTTCTTTAACTGTTTCTGTCCTTTTGGTGACTGTGTTTTGTCTCTTTTTAGCTCTGTTTTCTCTTTTGTCCTCTGCTGTGGTGTAACTATTGCATACGTGTAACTATGCCTTTTATATCAATGCATTTTATATAAATATGTAACAACTAGCGTTAAGTCTGGGAAAATTCTAGCCCTTTACACACAGCAAGTGTCTTGTTGATGTGGCGAGTTCCGCAAGTGGAACATACATACACCACAGAAATCATTGTATGTTAACAATCGCCCTCCACCTTAAGCCGAGGCCCATGGGTCCACAGACCACGCGGAATATTTCAATATAATTGCAACCGTTACATAAAACAACTCTCGGCGTTTATAACACCTTTTTAATAGCACAATATTCACAATCCTTATCATGAAATATCAACAATAAAACCCTTTCTTATGTAACTTTTGGTGATTTAATAATAGACCCATTTAACATAAGAAACAACCTTTCGGGCCCACTTTCCGATATTTGTCTATCCGCCGATGCGATGAGTTGCCTCTGATGCGATGTATCACTCTTGATTACTTCCGATTGCAATTAATCGCAATCGCAAATCGCATTGTCAAGCTCCACTGCTGATGCGATTGACCAGTGCCGATGTGATTAGACCGTAACTCAAACATATACAGTCATAACTTATAGACCCATCGGGTCCGGAATTTCAATCGCAATCGCAACATGTATTTGCCTGTTCCGATACTCGCTTTAACTCCGATTGCGATTGACCATTTTTCACCAGAACTCAAAACATATATCAATCGTGATTTATAAACCCATCGGGTCCGAAACTCAATCGTGATTTATAAACATTGAGATGTTCCGATGCTCCACTTTAATTCTAATGCGATTGACCACTGTTCACCAGAACTCAAAACATATATCAATCGTGATTTATAAACCCATCGGGTTCGAGCTTCAATCGCAATCGCAAGTATTTTAATATATGTTCCGACGATCTGTTTCTTTCTGATGCGATTGACCACTGTTCACTGCATTTTACCGATGCGATTGGAACTGGACTTCAAACACTTGTTAAACATGATTTATAGACCCATCGGGTCCGGACTTCCAATCGCAATCGCAAACCTTTTGTTGCATGTTCCGATGCCCTGCTTAAATCCGATGTGATTGGGAAGGGTCCCACCTTATATTACTTCGTTTCTTTATTTATAAAGTGCTCCACTTATATATATATATATATATATATATATATATATATATATATATATATTTATGCTTTTACATTTGGTTATATGATGCGCTGCACATATATGTAATGTGCTGCATATATGCTCCAGTGTGGGTAGCGATTCCTGGAATGAGATTTATATATATATTTTGTTGTTGGGTTATATGATTCCCGAAATTTATGTGCCTCTGCTGTGGCCTCTGCTGTGCTAACGCCTCTGCCGCTCTACCGCTTCACTGCCTCTGTATTCGCTGCCTTTGTCTCCACTGCTCAACTATTTCACTGCCTCCATATTCGCTGCTTTTGTCTCCACTGCTCGACCGTTTCACTGTGCCTCTGTATTCGACTGTTATACTTTAGCAGTGTTCTTCCACCTGTCTCCTTTGCCCTGCTTTCTTTTCTTTTGTCTGTCGCTGTTCTGCTGTACTTTGCCTGTTTCTGCTTCAGCGCTGCCTCCTTTGCCTGTCTCTGTCTTTTCTGCCTCCATTGCCATGATAACGGCTCTACCTCTATATTCGCTGCTTTTGCCTCTGCCTTAGCCGCTTCTGCTGCTTGAACTCTGTACCTCTATTCTTTGCCTATCTGCATCTGCTGCCTTCTTTGCACTACATTTCTCAAGTTCAACTCTTTTGTACATTACGTTGCCTCTGCTTCTATTCACTATCTCTGCTTTGTCTGCTACCTCAGTTCCTTATCTGCCTTACCTCTTTTGCTGCCTTGCTACCTCTCTGCTTCTTTGCTATCTCTGTTGTCTCTGCTAATTCTTTGACTGATGCTGCTCCTTACTTATCTTTTTCCTGTCTCTACTACCTCTCTTTTTGCTTCCTCTACTCCTTGGCTGATGTTTCAGGTGCTCCTCCTTTGTCATCTCCTTTGCCATCAATGACAACATTTCCAACAGTAGAAAATCTAGGAAGTTATGAAGAAATTAAATAGTTGTAAAAGAAGGTTCAAGGATTTCGTATTCCTATTTTCCCTTTAACTCTTCAACACATATGTATCAAGAATATTTGCTTCATCCTTTTTGGATATAATATCAAATACCAGACTTTGTTTAAAAAAAATTGGCACTTGAAGAAGAACATTTTGTTATCATTCATTGATTCTTTTTTGTTTCAACAAAATGCCTTTGTGTCTTGTATAAACACTTGACCCTCTTCCACTACATAAACTGAAAATCACTAGAATTGTTTTTCTTTGGCATTAATTTTCAAGAATAATTCACCTTGATACAAAGTCATCAAGGCTTCATATATACCCCAAGTTGACTTCTTTCTAGATAATGTGAGGGATTAAAAGGTCCTTCAAAGAATGAAGTATGGTTCTGAAAATTAATCACCTTTTTGTTGTGTTAAGCCAATAATGAGGGATTGGTAACAAGTGTAACCTTCCCCTCAAAAAAACACCAAAGCCAATAGCATCTGAAATATGGACTCTGCACATCTGAAATATGGACTCTGCATCTAAAATATGGACTTTGCAGTGCTTTATAACTAATCATACTCTCTAAAACATTTAGCTTATGAATCTATCCAAACACATCTTAGGTCCAGATTGCTTCAATCACTAAATATTGAGCATCACCAAATAAAACATTTCAAAAAATTTCTCTCACAGGTAACAACCCTATCCACTCATGGAACACTGGATCATTTCATATTTTCCACTCTAATACCATGTTAAGTTTCATGGTAAACAGATTATCACTCAAAAATGAAACCCTAAGCTAATGGGAATGTAAATAGAAACCCTTCTCAAAACATAAGTTCAGAAAACAAAATTTGCATGCAAAAAATATCTGGAAATTTGAATAGCAACTATAGATCTGAACTCTCAATCATAAACCTATTCTATTAACCGTAAACAAGAATACAATGGATCTAGTTCCAATCAAAACTTTATATATCAATGGAAGACCCTGCTTGTTTTTCTATAGATAAAGATATCTAGTGTTATAATTCATCTATACATACCAAGCAAGGTTCCTAAAACCTAACCCTAGTCTCCTGGAAGTGTGTCCAGATTATGTGTGAAAAGTTGCTTAGAATAGCACACCTAGTCTTGCATGAGTGAATTCCTAAAATAGCGTCCACCAGGAGAGTAATGCATAAAGGCATGCATAACATCCTCTTTGGTGGTCTACACTTTTGATGATTCAAGAAATGCAAAAATTAGATAAGAAAATTCTAAAAATACAAAAAAATAAAATAAAAGGTAAAATTGGAATTAATTCTATGTTGAGAATTATAGCTCAGATAGGAACTTTTTCACAAATTCAGTGTGAATGTGCAAGTAGTATTTCAAAATATTTAAAAAATGTAATATTATTTTTGGCAAAGTAATTCTATTTAAGACGACGGGCATGCATGACATGTAGGGTCATTTCATGCAGTCCATACATCATGACGTACTACTGGTAGTTGTTCCAATCAAGTTTGGGATGTGTTCTACATATCCATGCATTGTTGTCTTGGTGGGAAGCTTGTGAAGGTCTCTTAGAAAGAATGAAAGTCTGATTTGGAGGAGTAATTACTTGTGTATGTGTGAAATTAATTGTGAGGATTCCACTATTTAATTTTTAACTATTGGGTGATTGGTGTTATGGTATGAAATTTAATTTTATCATTAATTGAACTCAATGATCTACTTGTTAGATTGAGGTAACGAAGATATTAGTCACCTAGGGCATGGGATTTAAATTTTCACATAAAATGATGTTGTCTCTGTAACTACTCTCATGCACCTTGTACCAGGCTGCTATCAACAAAAATACTCATGAACTCTCATCCAAACTGCCCTTACTACGTAGGATTTGATGAGCGTGCCACAATATATCTTATGTGTATGTTGGAGGAGAACAATGGCCAAGAAGTCCAAGTATAAAATAAGAAAAATTTCAAGCAAATACAAAAGGATTATAGTAATCATGGTAGAAATTAGCAACATGGAAATCACCCTACAAACACCCTAAACACTCAAATTCTTATCTTTCAAAGACTAGATCCTATCTCATTCCACTGTTTTGATTTCATATACATTGAATGATTCCACTTTCACCGTATGCAAATGCTACTGATATAAAAATAAGAGAACTTCCAAGCTACAAATTGACCTATGCCCAATTAGGTAACAAAAACTCAATCCTCTTTTGAACTTCTCAAAACATCTTAAACTACAATCCTAAAAAAGTACAATTAGTTCAACCCGTAAGAAACAAGATATCACTTCCAACAACTGTAGCCAAATTTTCCAATATTAATACCCTTAATAAGACATATTTGGTATTGTTTTTGGTAGTTATTGTTTCCAATCATTTATACCATAACTAGGACATATTTAAGTTTTGTAACAGGGATCCAAGTTTCTTATTCAGCCAAATTGTTTACAACAAATTTAAAATATCCATCCTTTCGCACAATCTCAAAGGAAAGAACTAGTCATCTTTGCAAATCATTTAAATTCTAAAGTATCATTAGCACATAAAAATCAACCTCTTATGTCTACTGTGGAAATAAAGAATTTCCATGTGAATCAATGATCCAAAAAATGAGGCACTCTGGATTTTTCAAGTTGGGCATTCAGGTTTATGTATATTCTGAAAAGAGAAATAAAATGCACAAGACTCCAAAAAAAAATTTAAATTATGTTTCACTCATAATTATAAAGAACTCCTAGAACATTTACAATTTTCTTGGTTTATAACTAAAGGCCCCAAAATTTTGTGAGTTGGTCAGAATGTAATGTAGCATTCACTATCCCATTCATAAATATTTTAAGAAAACACAGTATGCATAATCAAGGGAATAAGGGAGAATAGTGAGGATGAATAGAATTTCAAACAAGGACACACTTCTCCTAGTAAGAAGTTGAAATTTATAGAAATATATTTTGTATCAAAAACAAAAATCATTAAACAAAAATCCCAAACAAAAGAAATTCCAGAAAGCTTGAGAAAATATCTTAGAGAGTGCATTATTTAATCAAAGCTCGAGTAAATTTCCCTTCATCATAAGCTCTAATAGAATTTTCTGCATTATAATATAACTAATCTCCTAAACTAGATAGATGAGGGGGCTTCCTTGTACAGATTCCTATTGCAACAACTGAAACTCCTTACTCTCCAAATGCTGGTGATGCTTAAATAGGTGCTTGTGCTATTGTTGGATTTGATGCTTATGGCAGTGCTCCTGTATATTCCTCTATTACGTTTAGAGCTGCAAATCCTAGAGCAACCACATTTTTATCCGAAGGCACAAGATATTAGTTGGATAATGATTCAAATTGTTGTATCAGATCTAGTTTAGCTTAGATGAATTGTGTTCACGAAACATCATGATACTAACATAAACCATAATTCCTAAAACTAAAACAATTTTCAGTCAGGAAAGAAATTGTTTCCTAGGACATTCAGTCACAACAACAGAGAAACGACCCAAAAAAAAGCTTGAAACCCATATATATTGATGTCCTACACTATATCAATAAACACCCCACCATTTAACAAAAGTATAAAACACAAAAAGAATACTATCAAAGGAAAAGACACACAAACCTGACCTCCACCTAGTTATTCTTATCCTTGCTTCTCACCGATTTTTTTCTCATTGTCCTAACATCTTAAAACACATTGAAAAGACCAAAAAACAAAAAATTCATGAAACCATGTACAAAAGAAAACAAAATCACATATTGTTGGTCTGGCTCTATGAGATTTTGGTTTTAGAGTGGACACAATTTATTAAATCCAAAATGTACATACTTCAGAGAAGCATGCTTCATTTCCATTTTCTTCACCTCTACTACCCATGTGATGCTTCCATTCTTACCCATGTGAGAATAATGATAATAATACCCAACGCGTAAGTGGGCACTCACGAAGGCAGGGGGAGCCTTAAAATAGATTTTTGTTTCCTGTTGAGAGCACAATATTACAGGTTATGTCGGACCAGAAGTATAAGAAGGCACTTAAAATAACACGACTCCTTCAATTATATAAATATAGCATACCATGGGAGGGTTTTTATGTATGCACTGCCATTTGGTGCAGTCAGCTGAGGAAACCAAAGAATTTGAATATGGGTGGTTTCATGCTTGTGCTATTGCTGGATTTGATGCTTATGGTGGTACTCCTATCTATTCCTATATTGCGTTTAGAGCCATGTATCCTAGATCAATCACATTTTTATCCAAGGGCATAAGATACTAGTTAGAGAATGCTTCAAATCAGTGTATCAAATCTATTTTAGCTTAGACGACTAAGTTTTACGAGAAAAATCCCCATCGAGAGGACAGATTCATACCACCATAGATGAGAGGAAAGATTCATACCATAGATTATGTTAGCTCCCTGTAATCAGCAATATTGGCAAAGTCCGATCGCAGGGAGAAACATCGTTTCAACCACTTTGGGATTCTAGGATCTAGCCCTCCTGAATCCGAAGAGGGATCTCTCCAATAAGTGCAAAGATGGATTTTTCTTTGAAGTTTTGGGTAATGATATTAGGCTAGTTATAAAGGCCAAGGGTTTGTTTTGTCTTTTGGATGGTTGAGCATGGTTACTGTCTAAGGTGGAAAGCTCCAAATGCAAAGAGTTTCAAAGGTGTGAAGTTGCAAGCGGATAGAACAAGCTTTGGCCAGGAAGGTAGATAACTGCAGGTTTTAGTCCATTGGGCTATGGAGTCATAATATGGTTTAATTGGAATAGAAAGAGGCAAGAGTGGTCCATGGGGAAAGTCATCTATGTCTAAGGATCTCTTTAAGGTTTGATTTATGGAATGAAATGATACAATAAGAAGGGAAAATAAACAGATGAAGAAAAAAGAGCAGCCCAGGATCTAGTAAGTACTTTTAAACTAGCCAGCCTTTGAAACACACTTAAGAAAAACATGAAAGCAAACTAGGATCTGGTAAGTACTTCTAAACTACCCAGCCTTTGATACACTTTCAAATAGAAAACATATAAAAACAAAGGGAAAATTGAAGGCAACTGTTAGAGTAGAAAATAGCGGGCTGGGCTCACCACAATTCCTCTCCTAGCTCTACTTTACTTGGTCACTTTCAAGACAATCACAAAGATAACACAGAATGGCCTAAGATCTGGTAAGTACTTATAAACTAGCCAGCTTTTAACACATTCCAAGGGAAACATTCAGACAATTGTAGAGATAAAACTGGGACCAGGGCTCACCATATCTTCCTCGGTTCATCTTCACTTAACATATGCTGAAAATAACATTTAAGAATGATATTTAGCTAAGACATTAAGACGAGGGAACGCCAGCATACCTATGCTCAAACTGAATTAAATCATTCCTAAATAACACAAATTAGAAGAAAACATTTAGATAAAGATTTTCAGTCAGAGAAGGGTACTGATATACAGTAGGTCCTAAATCCATGCATGTTGTTCTTTATAAGAGAAGATGAAACACAGTGAAAACAGAAACAAAATAACAAGTTACAATGAGAAAAAATCACTGTCAACATAGACCAGGATCCCATAAATCAGCTTGTATTGATGCTCCAAACCAGTTACAGCTTTAAGTCCAATGCTTTAGTTTAGCAATCATCTACTCATCTCAGCCTAACTTATCTATCACAAGCAGAGCTTCAAGGGCCAATGAACACTATGTACAGATAGAAGTCTCAAGCTCAATTACATTACAATGTTTAGCAACTACATCAACCAACCCCTCACTCATCTTCTGTAGTAGTATATATAGAAGAATGAGGAGGTGAGATCGAATAAAAGATCTCTAAAGACAATTAATACAGAATTAATGGTTCCTTGGCCTTTGGGGGCTTAATGAAGAAGCTTACATAGGTTTCTTCTATATTAAAGGATTTTCATAAAGATTTAAGCTCGGTGGGAGCTCGTTTTGACCTTTGTGGCTCTGTGTGATGTCGAATTTACTCTGCTGATATTTTGTCATTAGTTTTTCTGCAGAATTCATCCTTTGGCTGCGTTATGAGGCAAATATCTGGTCCTAATCAATAAATTCGGCCTCTGGTTGAATGCTTCGAGACACAGGTGGCTTTGTGGTAGCTGGGAGGAATCAATTTGCCTCAAATGTGGCGGTGGAGGCCTTCTGTCCAATGAAACGTTATGATTCTTTCTTTAACTATGTTTTAATCGGGGATTAGGATTTTGATAAACCATCTTAGACGTGATCCCTAAAGGCCTGTCTTCAGTCTTCTGTTCTGGCATATCTCTGGTTTTCTGCAGTGATACTCTTTGACGGTTCTTTGCTGGTGTGCAGGGCTGTGTAGGGGTTATGTAGCATCAATGCTTCATGGATAATTGATGAAACGTGGATTTAACACCTGCAAGTGTTTTCCTTTGACAAATCTAAGGTGGGAGGATCGTCACCCTCTACCTTCGAATCTTCTTCAGACATAGTGGAAAAACCTTTGAACCCTGCAAAATACGAAAAAAGATTAGAAAATCCTACATGTATAGGTTATATTTCTTTAGAGGACATGTGGGGGGGGGCTTGGCCATTGGATGGCATCATCTAATGGTCAAGATTGATCAGAAGAAGTCGGAGGAAAGTGAAAAATGAATTTGAATCGGAGTCGTTGATCATGCAGAGATCGATGGTCGGGAGCGGAGATGAAAAGTCAAAGTGGGGGAATCAGGGCGATGAATTGTGGGCTGTCGATCTGTAGATCAGATCGACAACGGAGATACTTCAATGACCATGCCGTATCTTGGTTAACTGTCAGAATTATTTGGTGAGCGATCACTGTCCGATGAGCGGCCTCAGATCGGATGGTGGATGCTAATATCGCGTCGGGTCCACGTCTGATCTTTAACATGCGATGAAAGGCATTTTAGTGAATAGTGTCCAAGCCACGTGTCAAACGGTGTATGGGATCACTGCAAAATAAGAAAAACTGCCCCGCTCTCACAAACGGTGCGATGGATACCACGTGGTTTTGCAATGGTGAATGGACGACAGGGACCACCGGGGCAATGGACTGCGCATCGTCGATCTGCAGATCAGATCGACGACGGAGAATGATTCAAACTCTACGCTGGCGGTAACCTTATAATATAACAAAAACTGACATTTTTATATATAAATGAAGGTTTAAAACATTAATTCTCAATATGGGTTGGCACCCGAGTGCGGGGCCTTTGGGCGCATGGAAGATAATATGACTGGAGGCTTATGGAGGAAGGGCTAATCGGCATCAGAGGACACGATAAACGTTTGGAAGGCTGGCGCTTGGTTCCAGCACCAAGGCGTATGGAAGGGAAGGGTTAGAGACTTAGCCCAAGGGGGCTTAAGTCTACAATATATAAAAAATATGATTTTTATGGATTTTGAATGATTTTCAAAGGTTTTGGGGGGTTTCGATAAGGCTAAGAAAGGGTCTTAATCCTTATTAAAGAATTTTTGATGAAGGGGAGAGGAGAGAAACATGAAAATAAGGGTTTTTCACGGGAGATGAAGGGGTTAAAATGAGGTTAGTTTTGGAAGGAGGGGGAAAAAGAAAATGGTGCTTGCAACAGTATTCTTTCTTGGGAATCAACAAGATTTCTGAGTGTCGAAATGGGCACAACATTGAAGATTTGGATAGAGGCATGAGGCCTTTAAGAGTCTTCAAGAGCCAACACTTTTTATCAATAAAATTTGTTCCTTGAAGGCTCCAAAAAGTCTTAGCCACCTTCTGCTATAAATTTTTTATAGGTGGCTAACAGATTAGAATTGAATCCATGCCCACAACGCTATATATTGGAACTTCATCATCTTTGGTAATTATTCGTATAACAAGGCATGGTAATTGTTGGCATGGAAATCAACACTTTTATCGCATAGAGATAGATACCTTCATTGAAGCAGAGACAGAGAGATCTTCATTTATAGTGGCCTATATATTGATTTAGATAGAAAGATCTAACCCCCATTCGGTAGGTGTGGAACTAGATTCTATATTCTTGGTTCTAGTTAGATTTATTCAGGGATTGGTGGATGTGATATGGATTGATTATTTCCACCGAATTCTAATTATGATTCTTGTAATCACTTGGGTAGAACATATTTGGCCTTTTTATACGATGCATCTTCACACAATAAGAACAAATCTCATCCAATGATGACGATGAGTGATTGATGATTTGAATTCCATTCATGATTATTGCATGCCTTAATCGTAGAATCAGAATCGTTCCTATCTAATTGTTTTTTCTTCCAACGTATGTGATTTCATGCGTGTGTGAATGTTTGATGTCTTTTTGTGAGCTAATAAATCAATGGTAAGTGAACCCTAATTATTTTCCAGTAGCCGGTAGTAATGGGTAAGCATTGAAACTTGATAAATAATGGTAAGTGGTAAGCTCTATTTGTTTTTCCAATAGCCGCAAAAGACCCAATCGTACGACCATCAATAAAACTTGTGAAAAATTCTTCAAGAAAGAATAATTTAATCAAACCTTCAGTAAATTTTCCCTTATTCCAAAATATAACAAAGTTCCATGCATTAGAATATATTTAACATGAATCTGATCTACAAAAACTTAAAAATAACAACAATTTCCATGAATATCAATTGCGATTTTGTAATTATAACAACCAACCACCATGCAAACCTCAGAAAACCAGAGAGGGTGCTAATAAAATCTAGCCAAGCATGGATATGACCATGGGTTAATGACTGGAAACCAATAGAAGTGGAGACAAATGTAGAATACTAACTAATTCGGTGAAAGGAACAGGAAACTGCAACGAGGCGAGCATGATCCATGGATCACCCAGGTAATTGAATATTTGGCTTGTCAGGCCCAAGTCAAAGTGGTTTTTCAATATTGGGATATCTTATTCCATGGTTGAGGAAGAGGCCTCTATAATCTCCATAGCCAAGAACAACCAAAGTCACAGTAAAAAAAAGATAACTGTAAATACAGTAAAATGTAGGTTCGATGCACACTAAAATTATGGGATACTTAACCTAATTTTTAGACGTTTTTTTATTTATTTCCTTACATGGACTCTTCCATCCTAACCAAAAGCATCAACATGTTCGAAAAGACATAGGAACATAAGCATCAACATGCTTGAAACGACACAGGAACAAAAGCATCAACATGTTCGAAGCGGCACAGGGAAGAAATATAAGGGCTTTTCATTGTGAGTATTATCTTCTTGGTTTTTCGATCAATACTCCTTGGCCATACCCTCCCTTGAGTGGAAAAATGAAATTCCAAATGAAAAGCCCAAAACTTTTACCTCCCAAAATTTGTACCATAATCGGGAAATGAAATTCCAAATGGAAGCCCAAAACTTTTACCGCCCAAAATTTGTACCATAATCATAAAGAAAATATTATTTGAATATAATAAATATTTTAATTTTTTTTAAAGTTATTAAAGGTTGTAAATGTTTGGAGGTTTTCCAAAATAAAGGTAATTGAATTTGTAAGTTATTTTGTTTTCTTAATTTTTTTCTTTTTTTCATTGTATGTGACCAATCTAGATCCATTTTAACTTCAAAACAAGAGCAATCAAATCTATTTTCACTCTAAAAAGATATATTTGATTCCTCTGGAGCTTGTTATATCCAAAGTTAAGATGGATCTAGATCGGTTTAATTATTAATTATAGTTATACTTATAATTTATTTTTCTTTTCATTCTTTTTTAATCATTTTTTTGCAGATTCAAAATGTTAAAGAGGGCATCACAACATCTCTACCATGGGAGGAATTCAATAATTATGGAGAATGCCTATAGGCCCATGGAAAAATTATAGGCAAAGAAAGGGGTGTGGATTTTCTGAATAGAGCGAGGCGTAGTTTTGACAAAGATTTAATGGGCTCTATTCAATGTCAAGCTTTGGCATCCCTGTCAAAATGAAAAATACGATTAAATGATAACCATGATATTTTTATTCACATTTTTTATATTTTTTAAGTACATAGATCGTCATCGTGATAAAACCTTTGAAGACACACAACTACTCATCAAATATGTTTTTGAGATGATATGTTAGTTCATTACTATCAGACCGACATGAAGGAGGAGGATTTGGTGGATTATGCATTGGAGGAGGGGGTTTTCAACAAATTTGGGCTAATCGCAAGGATTTTATTCATTCGCATTTGGAAGTTAGATCGAAAGGTCACCAAACCTCAATTTTCGGGCCTACCAGGTATTTAGAAAGAAAATTTAATAATTTGATAGGGCATCCATCTAGTGATTTAGAGGCCCTAAACCCTACTCTAATTGTGCACTGTTTGGGTCCTCTAATTTTGGCCAACCCAATGCTCGAGGCCATTTGTGAGGAGTTGCAAAAATCTTCTTGGGGTTCTCTAGCTCTGAGTTTGGTTTCCCTTTCATTCTTATAGAGATCAGAGAAAAATATGAAATTTGTTATGACTTTTTTATGGCTTTCAAAGTTTAGAAGTTACGAATTTCTCAGGTTTTTGTTTTTTCTTGTCCTTCATCTCAAGTGCCATTTGCCTCACCATCCTTGGATGAATTTGTTGAGAAATTAGGGCTTTTAATTCAAATTTATCTTCTTGATAATTACTTGTGAGATTATTATTCTTCTATTACTTAGATCTTATCTTCATTATCTTATTATGTATTTCATCAAGTCAACTATCAAAACACAAGAGATGCAAATTTTAGGCTCTTCAAGTCAGGGCCAAAAACTCTCCCTCTTGGAGAGGAAAACTCAAAAGTAATTTTTCTTATAGATCTTCAATTGATGAGTACCATAACCATGACATAGACCCTTGACACCAGTATTCCTCCAATACCCTTGTCATTGTTCTTCTCAGATCCTTATGTTGACCTTCCTTTTTAGCATTGCTTTGCACCAACCCTGTGGAAACTTAGTCCCTAGCATTATATTATTTCTTGGTAACCTAGAAATATTTCTTTGATCTTCTTGTTGTTGTGAATGTTTGTTAATATACAAAAGAGTGTGAGATCAATGGCGGAGGATAGTCCCTTCTGCAGTTCTTACAACATTCCTTGATGCATTGCTTGAGCATTATATAAACGCCTCGTTCTACACTGTATAGAAGACACTTATCTTTGTTGTGGTATCCTTCGACCTAGCTGAAAGATGTGAGGTTTAATATGCCCCAAACATATTTGCTATACATTCTTCCTTCCTTCATTGGAAACCTTCTCTTCTTCGCACAAAACACATACTAAAACCCACACTTATCATCTCAGACATGTATGAACTGTGGTATTTCTAACCCATCCGAAAATATCAGAAGTAACCCACTAAAAAACTTAGAGAAGAATTCTAAAATATGTCTTTATGTGGTGACCGAGGTTCCTATATATAGTTGTTTCCACCAATAATGAGCCGACATGACCTATTGAATAGTTGTTTCTTTACTTTGAGCTGACTTGAGTTTTTTCTCATTCTTTTTCTTTGAGGTCAACTTCAAGGAGATAGTGGCAAGGTCTTGGAGCTTACTATTAGATCAATAATTTGTCTTTTACAATTTTAACAACACTTCATATACATGACTCTGAATTATATGTTTATGACAAGATGAAAAACCCCTAAAGACATCATGAATAATTCTTTGACCTATAATAAAAAATCCTTGCTCATGAAACCCATGATGCAAGTATTACAAAATACATTTTTTTAACTGTCTTCTTCATTAGATAAATTCATAATTACAAGTCCTTATGAAGACTGAACCTAGTTACACTTTCCAACACTCCCTCTTAACTAGGGAGGTATTCATAATGGTACATGGTCACTCTCAAGCTGAAGAATCTCATATTAAAGAAGAATTATATTGGTAATCCATCTGTTATAGCATCATATTAACCAACATTTTCATAGTGCAAGGCCCTGACTAACAGCTCCATATCTCCACGAGAACATGATCTACAATGCTAGGGAGACCATTGATTATATACACCATCATCATTATCTCCAAGGTACATGCTCCACCTGGGTGTTCATCGTGTATGACCTTTTGGACTATTCTTACTGTTGGATTCCTAGTCCTCAAAGAATATATGTCCTTCCATGACTACTCTTTTCTCGAATTCTAGATGATTACCCAATCCCACATTTTGTCTTCTAGTTGAATACCATAATGATATGTCTATCTCTCCCTCTCAACTAGGGAGGACATATTACAAAAATTAATATACGAATTCCTAAACAAGGAATGTACCTAAGCTTCCTCTTAGGAATTACCGAGTTTCCTCCAAGTAAGAAACTTATCACCAGGCTCCCTCTTAACTAGGGACTTGCAACAGTAATGGTGAGGCATCCAACTACTCATGAAGAACTCCTTCATTCAATTTCATGAATTTATTTATTGAGGAGCCATCATATTTGGGATCTCTTCATTAGGGTACAAATCATCCAACACTTTTCATTCTATCAGAAAGTGATCCATCAATCTTTTCATCTGGTCTAGCTTCATATCATGTTGCTTTCCTGCGAACTGTAATTCTTTCAAGGAAATTTCATCCTACCATATGGTTATAAACTTGTGGAAGACATATACTTCCCTTTGGAAGCCCTCTATAAGCTCATCCAGATATTATGCAATTATAAATATGAATACTTGAATAAAAAATTACCTTACTGATGATCTTTCATCATGACATCCTTCTTGTAGGCATCGACATCTTTTGTATACATTGAAACATCTCCAAAATATATATATTTTCAAGGTTATTCATCTTTATTTGGATTATCACCATAGTCTACATATCTTCCCATGATATTTTCAATTCAAGTCTTCTTAACTTCCTTGGATGTTGATTACCTCTGACTATGGTTTTTTTTTTTCACGATCTCCTGCCCTTTCCTTCTCCACACAATTTTGTTTTATTCTCGGGAACTTCCAATGTGAAACTCCTTGATAATGTATAATCACCTCATATTCCATATGAGGACATATTATATTGATTTCATCTGGTGTGGAACATGTGCACAAGAAGATTTTATGCTTTCTTTTATCATACTTCTTTTACCTACAACCATATGACCTATCTATATAGCATCCAATGTTAGCATAAATATACATATACCTTATTTCCTTCCTTTGAGTCATCATGCAATAGTTTTCCTTGGAGTGAAGAGTCTCCAATATCTTATACCATCAATCCATGTGAAAAATAATTGTGCATTGGAGTTCGGAGGTGGTGAAATGATAAGGCGAGGGAAGATGAGGGAGCCCAACATTCGACTCCTCACTCTGGTTTGGTGTTGGTCCTGGTTGTGGCCTTCAAAGAGGAAGCATAAATGTTATAGGAAGGTTTACGAAGGAAGTGGCTTGTGTGTGCTTGTCATGGGAATTTGTTGGTGTGGTGTGCTCAACCGGTCCCTGCTGCTCAGTTTCTTAGCCATTATATATGTCTGGGTTGAGGATAGGAATTTGAAGGAAAGGAGCTCACTCGTTTCCATTTTTTTTGGATTTCGATGAGCTTGTTTTTTCATGCTAAGAGAGGAATCTATAATCTCCACTCCAAGAAACATCGAGGGTGGTGGAGGAAAACTAGTTTCTTTTCCCAATTTTGTGTCGTTCGGCATGGGTTTGATGGTTTTTGGTGGTTTGGTGTGTGGTCCCTGTGCGAAGAATTTGGAGTTTGGTTACTGCCCTAAGGGAAGTTATGCTCAGGCATCGACTACTTTGTCATCATTTGTTGTCCAATTTCCTACGATGGATTGGTGGGTGATAGTATTTTGTTTTCCTGGTTGTGGAGGTCTCTACCCTATAGTGGGAGGTGGCTTTATGCTTCCCTATGATGGTGGGAGACCACATTTGGCTCCTTTGTTGGTGGTGTTTGTTTTTTTATGGTGAGGGGTCTAGTCTATAGGACTTTACACATGGTGGGGTTCCTCTACCTTAGCAATTTATGAAGCCCCCAATGCGGTGTGGGTGTTCTCCCTCCCATGTCTTCCACGGCCCTGTGGGGGTGGCAGACTCAGAAATAATCATGGCAGCTCCATGCCAGAGTGGAGAGACTGTGGGGCATGCATGAATCGCTAGTGTGGGTGTGCACGGGGCCATGGAGGAGGTGAACGGGGGGATAACGGGGCGGGGGTTCGAGGGTTAAAAAAGAAGATTCATCAGGGCGGAGGATCCCGTGGTGGCAAGGGGAATCGTGGGTCTGATTGATCTGAGGTATTTAAGGTGTAGGATTTCTAGCATTGCTTCCTAGAGAATTTTTGTGCACTTATCTACATCCTAATGGAAAGAGTGGACACAACTGAGAGAGTAGAAAAGATGGAGACTTGGTTGTTGCACTTTGAAGGGCACTTTCAGTGTGACTTATGTCCTCCACCTCCTCCAGGAACAACCCCGGACAAACCTGCATCCATCACGTCAAACAACTAGTATGCTATTTGGTGTTCTTTATGTTTTATATGTTTTTTGGTCCCTCTGGCCCAATCATTTATGGACAATGTCCCCAGTCTCTCTTTTGTATTTTTTTCATCTGGTGCAAATATTGGTCAACAAACTCGATCGGGGTGAGACCACCTGTTTTTAAGTGGCTATATGTACTCCTTTGTTCCTACATGAATAGAATGTTGACTTAAAAAAAACAAAGGTTCATATCATTAAAAAATTAATTAATGTTCATACTTAAATTAATAAAGGTTCATACCTATTTACTAAATAGGTCTATGAATATATATTTTAGGTTTATCTATTTATTATTTATCAAATATAAATATGAAGATTTAATACTAGACTTAAATGAAATCACATGTTTAACATAAGCAATGTTATATTTATCTATTTAGTAAATGTAAATATGAAGATTTAACCTTAGATTTAAAAAAACTCACACTTTTAACATAAATCAATGAAGTTTCAAAATTAAAATATTAAATATAAATATAAATATTAATTTGACTATCTAAATATTACCTTTACTAAAATTTTAATGAAGGCATTAGTGTAAATTCGATAAATGATAAATTCAATTATGTTAATTGTATATGAATCCATTGGAAATTTTAAACTTTAGAGACAAAAGGGTATTCAGAATTTTAACACTGTAAATTCAAACACACCTTTGTCTCTAAATTTTAACACTGCAGATGGATTCAGAGACACCTATAGTGAAATGTAACACTTCGGTACCAAAATTACAATTTTCCATTTATGGAGTGTCATGATAAAAATTACTAACATAAATGACTAATCCATATACTTTTGTACTCGTTATTTGGTCATATTTTTATTCTGGGACTATAATAGTCATTGACATTAATCATTATTAACTTTGTCACTTATTATCTTGTCATATATTTTAATCCTATACTAAATTAGTCATTTAAGTTAGTCGCTTTTTGTTTAGTCACTTATTATCTAGTCATATATTTTATCCCTAGACTAAATTAGTCATTTAAGTTAGTCTCTTTTGGTTTAGTCACTTATTATCTAGTCGTATATTTTATTCCTAGACTAAATTAGTCATTTTAAGTTTGGTAACTTAAAATTGCTCAAATTTAGTAGTAATTCACTTGAAATAATTGCAGTGACTAACGTTTTTAGTCACATAGTCATTTATTTCATCCTTTTTTAAAGGTGTGTTGATGGTATCTTGTTGTTGGAGATCATATTGCAGAGTTGAATCAAGTTGAGAAGAAAGTCTTGGGATCCAATATGAAAATAGATGAAAAGAGGTCCACATATAATAGAGGATCAATGAGTTCATGGGTGTGCAGCAGTGATTGCAAAGTTTCAACAAAATGAATAGTTTATCTATCTAATCAAATTTGGATAGTCCAATCAGAGTTGGGACATGATTGCTGATTTTGGTGGCTTTCAACGGATGGTAGTCCATAGATATGCGCGAGAAAATAATACTCCAGGATGATCAGTAGAATCATGTCTCCTGGATGATTGGTGTTGTCCTATTGTATATGAAGTTGAGTCTCCTAGCTGACGGGGGAGTCAACAAATATATGTAAAAGACATATTTTTCTTAATAGAAGATTTAGAGCATCACAATAGCAACAAGGGTGGTTTCTTCCCAGTGAAGGGTTTTCCACCAAATAGCTTGTGTCCCTTGTGTAGATGTGTTTTTGATGTGTTTTTTATTGTTTCTATCATGGTTATCTTATTTTGGATGCTTATAAAGCTTATGTGGATGAGATAATATAATGTGTTATTGGTCAATATATGCGAGATTCAGTAGAGAAGCAAATAAAAGGAATTTTTTTTTAACAAGTCACACTATTGATTCACCCCCCCTCCTTTCTCAATAGTGCTCAAAGGTTTCCAACATATTTGTGCAAATCCAAGGGGAACCGATCACCTTCTCAGTGAAAAAAAAATTGTACACTCAACAATATATAATTATAAATAAAAATGTGCATTTTCCATCCACTCAACTAGGAAATTCGAATTCCATGCATGATTGGGTCTATTTTTAGCTTATTTTCTAGTTAAATGGGAGATCAGTGAGTTAACAATAGTCATAACTACTCAAGTGGCCGTCAACTAACTCAAATAATGAGTAAATCTCAGTTAAATGAGTTCAACTAACTATAACTCCATTATATTTCTAAATTTTAGCAATAAACCCATGCACAATTGTACTTATAGCTTATAACTCGAATCTATTGACTTAACTAGGAGACAAGGCCATGTCACTCCAGCTAACTGCAATCCAAGTCAGCCTACTTATGTGGAAAATCGAATTTCTCCATTTGACTAAGGCACAAGTCAAATGAAGACTTTTCTTGCTACAATTTCAACACTCCCTTTTAGAAAGAAAATTGTTATGCACAATCTAAATCTTGCTCCATTAGGAATGTACTATAACAAGAATCCCTCTCACTGTTGTTGTTTCTACTACAACAACTGCAACTAAGAAGTATATGTAATATTCCAAAACAAGAAAAGCAACAATATTGAACATAAACTAGAAAAATGCAGTGAATATCAATACATTAAACATGAGCCAATCATAGCTCCATCGTATTAAGTATAAAAACAAAAAATAATTAAAATATCTTGAGTAACAAGTCCCCCACTCTAAGCAAGAGAAGCCCCCAATGCTCAAATGCACCAAAACATGAAATGCAGCTACTACACAAAATGTCAGAGTACAAGACAATGCAGTCCCATTCAGTGCAACTACAACTGGAAAATGTATATATATAGGTATACAAATATAGAGCTCAAGAAGTTCCAGGAATAGAGATCTAAGATCCCAAGCACATTTCCAAGACAACCCAGAAAGGGTTTCCGGAAATACACATAATAAAAAATGATGAAATGTAGCCCTAGGGATGAATAATATTTGCAACTGGATGACTGATAGGAGGTAGCTGATCTGATATGAAAATTTTTGATACTCCTCCTATAGATATCTCGGATGAAGGGTTTCTCCACTCACTAGAAATCTAACTCACCAATTAGGGCCCTAACCCCTCCTCTGCAACTACTCAGCAAAATAACATAGTTTCTAAAGAAAATTGCACTATAGGTGATGGTAACAACTCGGTCTACTGCTAGATGAAAAAATGATGCACCAAGACCCTCCTTGCTAGCCTCCCGGATGAAGGGCTGCTCCCTTCACTAGAAAACAAGCTCAGAATTGGATCTATCAATCCTCCACTGTTACTGCCCTGCAAAAAACACAGTCTTGAAGGATACTGCATTGTGGATAATGGCTGAAGCTTGGCCTAATGCTGGATGGTGGAAATGCAGCTCAATATACCTCTTCTAAGTAGGCACTCAAAGTTACCCAATGATGAGGATGGGATTTCCACTCGGAAAAACCCTTGTGCTGAATAGTACATCAGACTCCACTAAACATCTGAAGTGTGAAAGAAGTCATAAAAGACCAAGACATAAAAAATAATCATCATGCCCTCTATGGATGTAATCCCCTTCCTTATATGATTTGTGAGCTTCCTCACCTTGGGCCCCACACATCATAAGTCACTACTCTCATTGAGACTTCCTCCCACTAACATTGCATTGTCCCCCATTAACTATCCACTCCCTCCATACCAACGTTGTTGATTTGGTCAAACTTGACCCCATCCACATGCTTCAGCCTCTATTCACACATAAGGGTGATTTATCCAGTTGATATGATGATCCACATCCACATTAGAAGTGGTTTTATTCCTACTAAGGAGATTTATGGGTCTCACTACCCTCTTATTCATTTATCTAAATGACAAAAACAAAATTTAATATTCCAACTAGCTGAAAGCTAATTAGGAATATTACAGTATCTGAAATATTGAATCAATTATGTCTCTAAACTACAATTGTCTCCTAAGTATCTAACTGCTACTAGTATATGCATTGTTTGTTAGTGTCAGAATATGCATTCTGCCATCAGTGATCAAAATCACTCTTTTCATATTCATTTTAGGGGTCCCACTCAAATTTTTTTTATCATTTCCACTAGGTCATGTAAAAAATTCACTCACTGATTGTAGCCCTAGTCATAAAACCTCACTCTCCCTCAAAATTTCACATTTGTTGACCCACCTTCATGTCTTGATGAGCATAAAACAATCTTAAAATCTCACTTCACTATGTCATTATGTCAGTCAAAGTCAACCATGGAGTCAGGTCATTCAAGGTCCCATTAGGTCAACTAGGTTTTGTATTTCAAGGTTCATAACACACCATTTCATCTCAATAAGGCCAGCAAAGGTGTGAGAGTGACTCGAACAATACTTTCTCAATAATTTGCACAGGATTTATTAGCATGTAAATATGATTTTTAAAGGTTGTAATTATGGTTCCAGAGTATGATTTTCATACTAAAGTGTAATTTTATTTTTAAAAAAAGAGATGTAATTTATTTTTAAATTTTATGTAATTCTATGCTCATTATATGTAATAAGTTATGTCCCAAGCTACCGACTCAAATTTCATATGCAAAACTGAAGATAGGCAAAGCCAAAGTGAAAAGTTCCAAATTCCAGCAACATCATCCTGCAAAGAATAAAAATCAAAGAAAAAGGGTAATCAACAATGTCTTCAAAAGGTGAAATGAAACATTAGAAAAGTGGGTTTTAATCTAAATTCAAATTCAAACAAGTATTAAATACCTATTGACATCATTTCAAACTCATTTGTCTCCTACAAACACCAAGAAAACACTCCAAGAGAGCAAAATTTCGAGATTCTGGGCAAAATTAGCAAAAACCAAAGTAGAGGGTGCATATCCTTCAGAGAGGGAACAAATTCTTCAAGCATTGCGCATAGCCTTATTTTAGGGTGCACAGTCTTAAGAGAGGGCGCAAAGCCTAAAGGAAATGTGCATATTTCCAGAAAGGCTAGAATTGCTTCAAATTTCGCCAAATTTGCCTCCAAAACTTCAGCAAAATTTTCTTCTTCCTCCAACAAGTAAAGGTGTCTTCCATCAATTCTCTCCTCCTTCAAGTTCATTTATTGGTGTTGTGAAATTTGTTTAAGGTTTGGTGTTTAAAATCATTTAAAACCCTAGTATTTCCCTCTTACACTCACAATTCCTAATTTTCACTCACCTACACATTCATACCCTTCCTGCATTACAGAATACCCATTCCCAAAACCATGTATTACATAATTCCCTTTCCCCTACACCCTTTATCCCAATACCCTAGGCCATAGGTGCTAAATTTACCTAGGCTCCCAATCCCTAAATCCTCATCCTAAATCCCATCATACTACCACTCCTTATCCTCTCCCCCATTTTGTACATCCCTAGCACCATATCCTTCATTTTCCCTTTCCCATTCCTCATTCCTAAAACCATATTCCACATCATCACACTTCCCTAGTGTTTTGATAAAAATACCATGGCATAAGAGGAAGAAAACAAATCATACAATGAGGGAGAGGAAACAGAGGTGAGGAGGCAACATAAAGGGGGAAGAGCAATTAGAATTGAACCTACCAGCACTAGGGAACTATTGGCTTCTCCAATGGTTGTGACATGCTTCAAACATGTTGGTTGTTATGAGTTCTGCGAGAAAATTCAGAGGGTCCAACACCATGCCATGTTGACCAGAATTTTCATATCTAGACTCCATGACAACCAAGTTAATTTAGCTGGTATCACCTTTAATATATAAACTGCTATCATTTCAGCTGCCACTGGGATCCCAAATGTCGGGGATAAGTGGTTCAAAAAGAGTGATTTGGAGGAACAGTAATTTGAGCCTTTCCTAAAACCACGATACAAGAATGAGAAAAAGATGTTCTTTCCTTTTTCTTACCTCTAGGACAGATATGCACCAATGATGAATATAATCATGAAATAATTTTCATGCAAAGGTAGATTTTCAAGACTTTATACTTATCATATCTACCTCTTAATGCATTTCACTAGGATAAGGATGCTTAACATACCCTACTACCTTTTCCGGAGCATAGATAATATGGAATTTATTGTCCAGAAAAGGGAGTATGAACATCAAATGAGAATTATTTTCCATCATTCCCTCATTAAAATCATAGTCCTCTATCATCTCAATGAACTAAACATTGCATGGAGTACCTTCATAGCCAATGATATATTCAGAGAGCCATCTACTCAGCATGCACAAAATGTGCCTTCATCATCTCAACCATCCACTTCCATCCTTGCATCTTAACCCATATCACCGTCATCTCCATCATATCACACTCCTTCGCCCATTTCACCCCCTTCATCTCCATTTCATATTGAGATTGGATCACCCGACAGGATTGAGGTCAATGAGCCTAAGAGGGCTAGTATGGTTGAGGTTGAGCCATTACCAAAAACCTACCATAGAGGCCATAGGAATGTGTTTTTTCCACACATAGTGGAAGGGTCCATGCCTTCTATAGCAACAAAACAGGTGGAAAAAGGCAAAAATAAGGTGACAGAGGCAGAAATTCAAGTAGAGGTTAGACATGAGGAGAACCTCCATGAGACTGAGCATGATTTTGAGTTTGTTGACCTAAGTGAGGATGATGACGATGAAAACATTAATATAGCCATCAAAGGAAAGGATGACAAGATTAAGGAGCTCCAAACTAATTTTGACAGGGCCAAATATATTATAAACTTACTTGAGCAAGAGAATAATCAATTGAAGACTAAATAGGTCATTGATGAGGTTAAGTAGATCATTGCTCAAAGGAAGGAAGAAAAGGACAAAGTTATGCTAGATGAGACACTTTAAAAATATGGGTTGTTTGATGAAAAAGATGAACAAGCACCAAGAGGAAGACCTAGAACTAGAGGGATGAAAAGAGCTCTAGCTCTAGAAAGACAAAAAGAGGCTTAGATTGCTGATCAGCTAACCCTAAATGAGAAACTTGCAATGGTGATCAATGAAAATAGGGAGCCATGGATTGATAGATCCAATCAACATTTGGAAAAACTTTTGGCAAAGGCTAACAAAGACAATGACCTACTAAGAAAGAAGGTTAAGCATCATGCTCAAAAGGAGAAAATTGCAATGGCCAAGCTTAAAAGAGCCAATGCAAAGGTTGAGGCTTTGACCATGCTGGAGGAGAAAAGGAAATTAGAATTACTTACAAAGGCTTCACTCAAGCCTAGCCACCTCACCAGCACTCTCTCCACCAATTTTGATGCATTTTGAAACATTTTTGCAAAATCTTTGTTTTTTATAGTTTTTCTAAACAAGCACATATCAAAAATTAGGTCATATGCACAGCACCCTAGGCGTTGTGCAAATATTTGGGTCACTTTTTGAGGAAAAGGAGACCACCAATGGATTCCTAAGGAAAAATGAATTTTAGAAAACCACTTTTCCAGCTTTGATTTTCATATTTGACAGGTGAAAAGGGAAAAAAACTAGCTAAAAATCACATTTTGTCCCTATTTTGGCCTAGGCGCTGCACACAGAGCAGTCTTGGGAGAATGAAATTTTGAGGGGTCAAATCAGCTTCATTTTGAAAACTGGAGGCATATTCAGAAAGAAGACTTGAAGGGCTTTCCAACAAGCCACCTTGGGCTTGATTATGACACCTACAAGTCAATAAAAATCAGCCTTGAATAGGGAGGGCACATATGGCACAACGAGGGTGCATATCGCAGAAAAATGGCGCATATGAGAGAAAAATGGTGGATATGACAGAAATGGCGCATATGACCATTTGATGATATTTTTGGGTTTTCACTGTAATTTTTGACTTATCTCATAAATTGACCTTTTTACCTATGTCATTGAGCATGGTAATTGTAATTATGTTGTGGACACATTACCTAGGGGTAGATTCATTAGGTAAAATTTATCCTTAAGTCAAATGAATAAATTTGAATGTAATTAGGAATGAGTCACTTGGACCATCCTACACTTCAGATTTCAGTTCAGAATCTTGCGGAGCTCTTCCTCACCTCATGGATTCGACCCCTGAGGATGAGTGAATGTTGTTTTGATGTCTATTTAGTCCCTTTCTTCACACTAAGCAAGGGTTGGAATCAGTTTGGATGTTAGCTCATTTATCAAGGACTATTGTACTCAGTTTTGACCAGTTAATAAAGAATATTTGCAACAATTATTTGGGATACTTGTGGTATGATGTTTATCATTTTTTTCCTTCAGTTTCATATGTTAGAATGTGTTGCCTTCATATTCATTACATCTCTGTTGTATGATCTCTTTCAAGTTGATAGGCAGAAAACATGCTTGCTCATGCTCTGTTTATGGAAAGTTATCATAATTTGTCCATTTTCATCTATTTAGGAAGAATACATCTCCCGTGCTCTTCATAGTTCCTCATCAGTCTTAAAACCATCTCATCACAGTCATTTTAAAGTGCTAAGATTTATGCCTACCTTTCCCCATTGAATCTATGGTAACCTATCTAAACACACCTAAGCCTAGCTCCCTTGACCATCCTTACATCTAGCAACCCAGCCGTCATTATGAAACCCCGGAACTCACACCTAGCCTAAAATCTTAATCCATTCAGCCTCCTAGGCTGTGTTTTGTGGAGAGAGCCCTCTCCAACTTGGTAGGGCTATCTACCAAGTTAAACCTCTGTTGGGATTCCTTCTTTAGCCTTAGGAATTTGGTGGAGTGATAACACTGTCTACTGGGGAAATTGCATTGTTGTTGATTCTACACTGTGCCTCTTGTACTTCTATAAATACTGCTTTGTGCTCTTCAACATTTTATTGCAACTAGTTTGCAACTATCGCTCAAGTTATGACTTCATCAACTGACATAAATCCTTATGCTACTTAATACTGTGTGCCCTTGTAGCACTAGTATTGATCCATTATAAGAGTATACTTCAACTAATATTGCTCTCCTATGGACCCTACCCAAATCTTTGCAACTCTGGGACTAACTCTCTACATCTCCCTACCTCACTCCTGGAGGTATTACTAGTATTTCATCACTCCTCTACCTCACTCTAGTGTACATACACTAAATCATGTTTTCCATGGAGGTAGAGGAGTGATGAAATACCAGAAATACCTTCTAGACTATCAGGAATCTACTCGCGAGGAAATTGTTGGGTAATTTAATTGTTGATTAAATTACTTCATTAAATTGTCGACCAAGGCTTGTGAACTTGTGAAGTGTATATGCACTATATATGCTAGCAAATCTATTTCAATCAAAGAGAATAAATCTAGATACAAAATGTAAATATAATCTATTCCATATTAATTCTTATTAAGTATATGCATATGTTATGTATATAAGCCCTTTCAACTAGGGGAAAAAAAAACTATGCTAGTATTAAAGGAATTCAAAACTATTATATTGAATAGAAATAGAAAGTTATTTTATTGAATAGAATTTAAATTTGATTCTATTGAAAAGGTAAATCTAAGCTATTTGACAATTGAAAGAAATATAATATATGATTATATTCTAACTCTATTGTAAAAAACTTTGAAATCAATCTATTCTGAAATCATGAAAGGAAATATAGATATCGATTTGAAAGTAAAAACTGAAATGAAACTAGTTTAAAGAGTAGTAATAAAAGAGCATGAACTGAATGGAATTTTAAATTTAAAAGCCTTCATAGATTACTTGTGTGTGAATCCATAATTAGGACTAATCTTAACATCCAATATAAATCTGAGACTAAGAATAAAAGAAGTATTTTTGGGGTTTTTGTTTACTGTTGAGCGCTCAACCTGTCACAAACCAAAGACAAATGAGAAAACTATGCTTGAAAACAAAGTATTAAAACATCTATCTATTTTGAAAACTGAACTCAATTCTAGTCTAATTGTAAAGCAGTAAAGAATAAAATCTAAAGAACAATTACACTATCTCAGAACTCCACAAGGGGCCCTCTCGGTGAGCGCGAGGAAATAAGAATTTAGATCACTAGATTAAGTCACCAACACATTCAGAATTGTGTCATGAAATACAGTAATTGCATTAACTATAAAACAGAGTCTTCTCTCCAAAGAGTAACAATAATTCCAAACTTAATACTTGTCCTATTCGCTTCCAAATTGAATCATTTTATAATTTTTTTTCAATCTAGCAAATTCAATAAATTAACATTGAGAAGTAGTTCCTTAACTTCTAAGTTTTAAAATCTAAACAAGAAATTTTCTCTCATGATTCACTACTGAGAGTGAATCATGAGAGATATTTTTATTGACACATCATCAATTAAAATTCTAAACTCCAGATCTTGCTCACTTTGCTTCTTCAAAATCGTGTGATGATAAGGCTGAATCCTTGATAGTTTACGTAAGAACAACATTCCATAGTCCTATTTGACTCTTAGTTTGACTGACAATATTCACACATCTTGTAAAATTCCAGCTACTCCCAATATTTGGATGTCCATGTGACTGACATCTAGCAATGATCCTAATCAGGATATCAAGTCATATGATAAAAAATTAAAGTTCTCAAAATAGGTCCAAACTTGAGCGATCGAAAAGGTCTCGTCGTTGTGATTTCGGTGTTGTGAACAGTTCGAAAAACCAATGTTGTATGAGGAAGATATCACGTTCTCTTCATTTTCCCAAACAACAAAATTTTGGTGAATGGATGCCCAGTCAGCTTGCAAGTACAATCAGTAGAATATTTTGGGAATATTCCATTTTTCATCTGAGCCAATGTGGTGGTGCCACAGGGCACTTTTTGGACCATTTGATGATGAGGGTACGGAAGTGATTTGGCCATCGGATACATTTTTGGTTGGGAAAATGACTAAGTGACACGTGGAAAGCCTGCAGGTCGCCACGTGTCCTCACAAGGTTAGTGAAAGATTTTGTGGAGCCGACAAGGGTCGAACCCGCGACCTCCTCTCCGTGTGAAAGACTTCTTATCATTCCGCCTATGGGGCGTTACATAACCCTATAGGTTGTCGGTTATATTTTAAGTTTAATAAAAAATTTGATGAGGGCTTAGGAGGCTAGCCCCCCTACCACATGTCCATCCACCTGGAACCATGACCACACATTAACCACGATGTTTAATTAAACCTTCAGCGGGATTGCTGCGACTATTCACATGGCGGGGATTGACATTAAATGCGACAGTTTCAAAGTTTGGAACGTTGACACTCCAAGTTCTGACCTCCAGCGGGTTTGTAGCAAATAGGTTAATCACATGCGTGAATGGTTAGTGCAACGGTTATGTGGCGGGTTATGGAACCCGTAACTCCTTGTTTTGATCTCAAACAACGGGAGTTTAAAACCGTTAATGGAGTATTCAGCGGGGGTGGCATGTGACCACCCCACCACTCACCATTTAATTTTAAGGTTATCTGCCCAATTGATTTGGAGTGTGCCCCCAAATTTGGGGTAAACTATTAAATTATCTACAGTTAAACTGCCAGTCTCCACATTTAGTGGAGCTTTTCTAGTTGTTATTGGGAAAAATGCATTGGGGGGTCAATTTTCGACCAATTTTTGGTGAAACAAGAGTCTACCTAGACTAATTTGAGCATTCTGGAGCCATTGGTGCAGACCATTAGAGGCCTGAAAAACATACGTAATTTACAATTTTGAGCATAATTAAAAAGAGGGACATGCCATTGGGAGCTTGACCAGCAGATATATCCCAGGAGGGGTGAATTTATTCATCATTCCTACTATGTAAAACTTATGTGTGAATGTTTTTCTCTGTTATGCACTATTGTTCAGTGTTTTTAAGGCTTATTTACATTCTTAAAGTTCACTAATTCATCTAATTTTCATGGTTAAAACTATCATACCTTAAGAAAACTTATGGAGACAATTTTTACATGTTTATTTAACTGCAAGGACACTCAGCACAACTGAACTAATACACTCCTTTTAGATCAATTTGGTATTGAAGCTATAGTTTTATCTCTTTTTTTTTATGTGCAAGGATTTGTTAACTGATTGCAAGAGTTTTCATTCTTACTAGGCTCAAGCTTAAGAGATGAGAAGGAAAATTGGTTGAAACAAGAGGTTCTCAAAGTGAGCCACAACAAAGGAGGGAAAGATTTCCACATTCTCCACTACTTGGTTCACCTCCAAGGGAAGCATAAGCAACATCAAGCATGCCTCCAGGAGAAGAATGAACCCATGAAGAGGTGGATCCCAAAGAGGAAGAAAGAGTATTCAAGAAAGCATTCCTTAACATGACTGAAATGGTGAGAGTCCTTTATCAAGAAAGGAATGGAAGACTAGAAGGAGAAGGATCCAAACTTCACAAGGAAGGTCATGGATCATCAGGATGTCACAATGATGAAGATAAATCAAAGAAGGTAAATGGAGAAAATGGAGGTAGTGGAAACTCACCATCCTCACCCTCATCATCATCATCCTCTACTTCATCTTCAGTACACTAGTCACAGAAGTCAAAGAACACTGGTAAAATTCCTTTTCTAAAACTTGATGTTAAGTTCGAATTGCCAATGTTTAATGGTGAAGTCAATGTAGAAAACCTTGATAATTGGATTAGGAAATTGGAGGTTTATTTGAGAATTCAGAACCTTCATGATGATGACACCAAAATCCAACTAGCTTCATTGAGGATAGAAGGTGCAACTCTTGTCTGGTGGGAAGCCAAGACAAAGGAGGAGATCAAAAAACATGGTAAGATTATTCTATCATGGACTGATTTCATTACTATAATAAAACAATTGTTTTATCCACTAGCTCACATGCAGAAATCCATAATGAACTGGAAAAAATTTAGACAATTGAAAGGACAAAATGTACAAGACTACACACAAGAATTTAGGAGAAAAACTCTCTTTCTAGGGGTAGATTTGCATATTCAAGATACTTTGATCAAGTACATAGGAGGCTTACATAGCTACCTTAAACATAATTTTCTCATGTTTAAGCCTACAAGCCTAGATGAGGTATATTTTCAAGCTACACATTTAGAAACTAGAATGGAAAAATACTTTTGAAGAGGGTAGAAACAAGCCTTTTAAGGGGAAAAACAAAGAGAAGACCTCAAAAGGAAAAGGAAAAAATAATGCTTCTGTCAAGAAAGAGGGAGAGAAATTGGTTTGTAAACATTGTTCAAGAGAAGGCCATGAAGAGAAAAACTGTTGGAAACTACATCCTGAAAAGAGACCCCAATTTAACAACAACAAAGGGAAGCAGAAAACTGCAGCTACAACTCAACATGACTGAAGAGAAGATTTAGGTGATGAAACTAAAATTACAGCCATGGGATTGAAGAACTTGAATGGGAAAGAAACTGAAACAAACCCAGTACTAGTACTTCAAACTTTGACATAGAAGCTCCAAATGAAGAAGAGAGAATTGAACTGTTTCATGTGAGGATCATATCCAAACATACCAAGATTGATACACTGTTTGATAGTGGTTCACAAGCGAATTTAATTTTTGAAGACTTTGTCAAGAAACTTAAACTTGAGACCATTCCACATCTGAAACCATATCCACTTGGGTGGATTTGTAAGGATTCAAATTTACAAGTTTCAAAGAAGTGCATATTGCACTTTGCAATAACTGCACATTTTATTGACACAGTTGAATTAAATGTGATTCCGCTTGATATTACAGGTGTTGTGTTGGGCAGTCCTTACTTGTATGACATGAAATCTATCTTCCATCACCATGAGAACAAATACCATTTATTCAAAGATGGCAAGGAGTACATTGTTAGAGAACATTGCAATAAGACAAATATTGCAATGGTAAATGTTGGACAGGTAAAAAGGCTGGTGAATTCAAGTAAGAAATTTTTTTTTTCTAATGATTAAGCCTAAATCAAATCTGATGTTAATCATGAGTCATTTGAAGATTGTGATCCTAATTTGAAATCATATTTATATGATGTAGTTTATGCACATCATGAGATGTTTCAAGAGCCAACAGGTTTGCCTCCTAAAAGGGAGATTCAACATGAGATTCAGTTTCAACAAGATTGTCCTCTTCCAAACATCGGCATGTATCGCATGTCGATAATGGAGAATGCTAAAATAAAGAGGAAAATCAAGGACTTGTTGGAAAAGGGACTCATAAGGCCAAGCACTTCACCATGCAGTTCACTTATAGTTCTCATTCCGAGGAAAGATGGGACTTGGTGCATGTGTGTCGATTTCAGAGCTTTGAACAAGATAAAGGTAAAAAAATGATACCCACTGCGAAGGATAGATGATTTGTTAGATCAGCTGAAAGAAGCAAATTATTTCACTAAGTTAGATTTACAAAGTGGATATCATCAAGTAAGAACTGTAGAAAGTGACATATGGAAGACTGCATTCAAAACCAAACAAAGACTCTTTGAGTGGTTGGTTATGCCATTTAGTTTGTGTAATGCACCAACGACTTTCATGCATGTGATGGATAATATTTTGCGTCCATTTCTTGATGAATTTATGATTGTGTATTTAGATGATATACTCATTTTCAGCAAAACAATAGAAGAGCATGTCTTGCATGTAAAGAGGGTACTTGATGTTTTGAAGAAAGAGAAATTATTTCTTAAGATTTCTAGGTGCGAATTTGGAAAACTTATTTGGTTTATTTGGGACACATTGTAGGAGGAGGTGCATTGAGAATTTATCCTTATAAAGTGGAAGCCATTTCCAATTAGCCCACTCCCAAATCAGTAACAGAGGTAAGAAGTTTTTTAGGCGCAGCTCAGTATTGGAGAAAGTTTATTGCTAACTTTTCTGCCATAGCAACCCCTATCCTTGCAGTGACAAGTGTGAGGAAAGGCTTCCAATGGGGAGGAAAATAGTAGAAATCTTTTGAATCTTTGAAAGACAAGATCAGTTCAGCTTCGGTTCTTGCATTACCAGATTTGAGACAGCCATTCAAGATACAGACTGATGCTAGTGATTATGCCATGGGCGCAGTACTTTTGCAGCATGGTAAGCCTATCACTTTTCATTCTGAAACATTCAATGGTGTTGTAATAAATTATCCAAAATATGACAAAGAGCTATATGCATTGGTGCAAAGTGTCAAGAAGTGGAAACACTACTTGATGGGTAAAGAGATAATTATTCATATTGGTCACCAACCGCTACAGTACTTGTAGTTGCAAACAAAATTGCAGCAATCACAACATTTCAGGTGGATGGGGTTTCTTCAACAATTTCATTTGGCTATAAGGTACAAGAAAGGTGTTTTCAATAAATTTGTTGATATACTTTCAAGGCCTATTATAAGTGCTTCTACTTTTATTAAAAATGATTCTATTGTACATGAGAGTTACATAGAACAATATGCATCTGATGTTGATTTTAAAGATGTGTGTGCTAGTTTGAGTGAAGGGAATAAAGTTGAGGAAAATGATTATCACTTGCATAACAATTTGTTGTTTCATTTGGGAAAGTTGTGTATACTACAAGGAGAGAGACTTAGTGTCATGAGAGAGGCTCATTCGTCTCTTATTGTTGGTCACTTTGGGGTAAGAAAAACAGTGGCACATCTACAAAGGTATTGTTATTGGCCTCGCATGATAGATAGTGTGTCACATTTTATAATAGGATGTTCTATTTGTGCAACAAGAAAGCCTAGCAATAGGAAGCTTGGGTTGTACATTCCACTACCGGTACCATCAAGGCCATGGGAGAGTGTCTCCATGGACTCTGTTGGAGGTCTACCTATGTCAAGAAAACAACATGATTATCTTTATGTAGTTGTGGATAGATTCAGTAAATGTGTATACTTATGCCATGTAAGAAAACCATTACTGCTGAACTTTATTTGAACAATGTATGGGCTCATTTTGGTTTTCCAACTTCTATAGTTAGTGGCAGGGATTCCAGGTTCGTTGGGAATTTTTGGTCCAATATTTGGAATATGATGGACACAAAGTTGAAAAATAGTATTGCTTTTCATCTGCAAACTGATGGCCAAACTGAGGTGGTGAACAAAACCATTCTGCATCTATTGAGAGGATATTGTAGCAAGAATCCCAAGTTGTGGGATGAACAATTGCATTAAATTTAGCATGCTTAGAACCAAGCCAAGCACTCTTCTACAAATACTTCACCTTTTGAAGCCTGCTTTAGGTATTTTCCAAAATCGCCATTAGACTTCATCTATGAGAAGGATTTTGCAATTGATGGGCATAGTGATATTGACAAGGCTCGAAAGTTCATTGAGAAAATTTAGATTATTCATCAACAAGTTCAAGAACAACTTGAGAAGAGTCCAAGCAAGTACAAGGAGAGGCATGAAAAACATAGAGTTGATCACAAGTTTCAAGAAGTAGACAAATTATGGTTGCACATAAGAAAAGAAAGGATGCAAGGAGAAGGTAAAAGGCTCAAGCCTATTCGTTATGGTCCATTCAATATTATTAAGCAAGTTGGTAATAATGCATTTCAACTTGACTTGCCTTCATATATGCAAATGTATTCCATTGTCAATGTGGATAATTTATGTTTGTATGAGCCTCCATTGATTAATGATCAAGGGAGTGACATTTAGCTACCATAAATAGAATATTTCTCACCAAAATTTCTGGACGAGTTCAAGGAGGATGTCATCCTTGACAAGAGGACACGCACTTCTAAAATATGAAGTGTCTATTATCTTCGAATTGGGTTCAAGGGTAGCAAACCAAGTAAGGCAAGATGGATGGAAGTGGAAAAGGTGAGGGAGTTGTTCCCTCATCTTTTGAACAGGTGATTAAAGTCGTTTGGGGTCCAAAAGCTTCCCAATGGGGAGGTATGATAAGGAGATCAAGTCATATGCTCAAAAATGAAAGTGCTCGAAACAGGTTCAAACTTGAGTGACCAGGAAGGTCTCCTTGTTGCGATTCTGGTGCCTCAAATGATTCAAAAAACCAATTTCATATGAGGAAGATATCGCATTCTGTTCGTTTTCCCAAACAACAAATTTTGGTGACTGGATGGCTAGTCAGCTTGCAGGTACAGTCAGCAAAATATTTTGGGAATATTCCATTTTTCGTCTGAGCCAATGTGGTGGTGGCACGTGGCACTTTGTGGACTGTTGGATGATGAGGGTACAGAAGTGATCTGGCCATCAGATGTGTTTTTGGTTGGGCAAATGACTGAGTGACATGTGGCAAGCCTATAGGCGGCACGTGTCCTCACAAAGCTAGTGAAAAATTTTGTGGAGCCGACGGGGGTCGAACTCACAACCTCCTCCATTCTTCCTGTGGGGTGTTACTTAACCCTATTGGCTGTTGATTATATTTGAAGTTTAATAAAAAATGCGATGAGGGCTTAGGAGGCCAAACCCTAAGGGCCAACCCCCCTACCATATGTTCATCCACTAGAACCACATCCACACGTTAACCACGACATTTAATTAAACCTCCAGCAGGATTGCTGTGACTGTTCACATGGTAGGGATTGACATTACATGCGATGGTTCCAAAGTTTTGAACATTTCCACTCCAGGTTCTAACCTCTGGCGGGTTTGTAGCAAACAGGTTGATCACATGCGGGAACAGTTAGTGCAACAGTTATGTGGCCGGTTATGGAACCCATAACTCCCGGTTCCAATCTCAAATGGTAGGAGTTTAAAACCGTTAACGGAGTATTCGGTGGGTGTGGCATGTGACCACCCTGCCACTCACCATTTAATGTCAAGGTTATTTACCTACCTGATTTGAAGTGCACCCCCAAATTTGGAGTAAACTATTAAATTATCTGCAGTTAAACTACCAGTCTCCACATTTAGTGGAGCTTTTCTAGCTGTTATTGGGAAAAATGCATTGGGAGGTCAATTTTTGACCAATTTTTGGTGAAACAAGAGTCTACCTAGACTAATTTGAGCATTATGGAGACATTGGTGCAGAGAAAATAGATATTAGAGGCCTAAAACATATGTAATTTACAATTTTGACATAATGACAAAGAGGGACATGCCATTGGGAGCTGGACCAGCAGATGTAGCCTAGGAGGGGTGAACTGCTTCATCATGCCTACTGTTTAAAACTTATGTGTGAATATTTTTCTCTATTATGCATTATTTTTCAGTGTTTTTAAGGTTTATTTACATGCTTAAAGTTCACTAATTCTTCTAATTTTCATGGTTAAAACTCTCATACCTTAAGCAAACTTATGGAGACAATTTGTACATGTTTATTTAACTGAAAGGACACTTAGCATAGTAGAACTAATACACTCCTTTCAGATCAGATCCATATGTTATGTTTATCTTTATGTTATGTTTGTCTTCAGACTTGTGTGAACCTGTTTAACTTTTGATTTGGCTGTAGAAATGCTAGTTAGTTTCAGAATATGCATCTTTCGGTACCTACAACAAATTTTTAATCAATTTCAAAAAGCAATCATAGAATATGAGTCGAGAGTGGATGGTACCTTTTTATTGTAGTTTTGCATGAACTAGATAACTATAATTCATGGATGAAGAAAAAATGTATATAGAATGGATGAAATAAAAGGTAAAGGGTTTTTCAAAATGACGACAATTCAGGTTCAACGACAACTTAGGGGGAAAGAAGAAACCAAAGAAATATTTGAGAGCAGGATGGAAAATTAAACTCCTTTCTGACCCATATGTGTACAACACTCAAGAACCTGGCTAGGGAATTGAGGATCCCCTTTCCTCCTCTTCCAAAAACTTCCAATTCTCATGATAGGTAAGAAGTGGCTGGCTCCTCCCATAAATCACTAAGACCCTCTCATTTGGGGAAATTAGAGTCACAAGAAAAGAAGAAAAAGGTGGCAACCAACCACAACTCACCAAAACTTGTGGAACAACCATTGAACCTGTCCAATCATACTAGCACACATGCACATCTAAGGGAGAACCCTCCAAGAGATAGGAGGACCCTTACATTGGGTATGAATTTGTTGAACGACAGTGTCCTCCCTCACTACCAAAGGGATACAATAACCCATTCATGTATCTAGTGTAGTAAGATCAGGATAGAAGGAATAAATATCAACAAAACAAGGTATCGATTGAGCCAACACATCCATCCTAGCCAAAATTTGACTGGGACAAGGTTCAGTCCCACCATGCATGATAAATATCCAGAATTATTACTCTCATTGGTTTTCATTTTCATGTTATTTTGTTGCTTAAAATTGTCTAGTTTCAACAATTTCATTTTAGTTTTTCTATCATATAGTCAATGTCATGCACTTGAAATCATGAGGAGACCATTTTGTTTCCCAAGTAGATGGTCATTGTACTTCTCTCCTCATGAATTTTATGCTTTTTTTTTCTACTGTTGACATTAGGGATCAATTTTTTTGGGGAGACCACCTACCTTTTCCTTTCATGGGTAGATGATTTCCATATGGCTTCATTATCTGAAATTTTCTCTTAAACATAGACATTCTAGTTCTTCAAGGTTGTATTTTATGTACATTATTTATAATATAAAAATTTTGACCTTCCTAAAACAAATTACTTTTATTTTTACATTTACTTTTTATTTTATTTTGATCGAGTTAAAATGTTTATATGAAATTACATTACAACATCTTTACCATACTAGGCTAAAGAGTGTCTCTCGACACAATTAGTAATAATATTTATATTACATTTTTTTCTTTTCTCCCTCACAATATAATCAATGTATAATATGATTTATAACCTTATATAAGAAATATAATGGTATAATATAAAATGAGTTCAAATTTATCATAACAAAAACTTATAGTATAAGTTTTATATAAAATCATGTTTTACTTATAAATTTTGATCTAAGAAAAAAAGATAATTACATTTTAATTTGATTTTAATATTATATTATATTAGATAATTACTTACCGTTATTTTTACTTGTGCTAATTAAAATTATAATTTTTTTAGTGCAACAAAAGCCAATTTTTAGCTCAGATCTAATGTGTTATTATACCAAGGTATTATACCAAGCCATTTACAAGTTGGACATCACCAAAACTAATTGTGCTCGGAGCTATTATGCAACCTAGTATAGAAGAGATGTTGTAATGTCCTATCACGTTATGTTATGTAAACATTTTAACCCATTCAAATTACATAAGATAGAAATAAAAATAGAATCAATAAAAATTAAATTAAACTAATAAAATTATTAATTAAAACATTTTAACTAACTCAAATTTGATAAAAATAAAATAAAACTAAAAATAATAATAATAACTACAATTATAATTAATAATTAAAGGAGCCTAGACCCATCTTAACTCTAGATTTAGCAAGGGTCGAGATGGATCAAATCTCTTGAGATGTAAACCTATTTTAGAGTGAAAAGAGAATTGATCCCTCTTGGCACTTGGTAGATCCAAAGTTAAAATAAATCTAGGTTGATTTATAAATTTCATTTGTCTAAAAAAATAGGTGTACCATCAATGTTAGAAGGCAAGAAAAAAAATATATGGTTATAACCATCAAGGAGGACATTAATTCTAGAAATTTCATAATGGACATTATCCCTTGCAAAATTACAGTCTAGTTCTACCCAAAGCTTGTGCCAATGCAAATAACAACACAATAACACAACCCCATAGAATAAGTGTTGAAATCATGACTTTCCATTAATTATTTTGACACACTTTCATTCCATTAAAAAATTTAAAAATACAAGTGTTTATGACGATGTAAGGAAATTACCCACAAAGATACCTTTGGATGATGTTTCCCCATGTGGCTAAGGAGTAATTCCTCACAATCATATAAAAATGAAAATTTGGAGTAAACCTCTAAGAATAGTGATGAATCCAATGACTTACATATATTTTGAAGAAAATGCTAGGTCTAGGGTAGAAAGAATGAATGAAATACCAAACTAGGAAATATTCTCCACTTGCACCATTTCAATGTTAAAACTCAAGCCATTAGGCTCAATTATTGACCTTGGAAGTAAATATCTAATAATAATTAATTTCCTAAAACAAGAAACTACAATGCCACAAACTGTGATGGAGACAACAACTACTACTAAACCAAAAAATAATCACACACCAACTATAGATTGGATATCTTGCTTTCAAATTATACATTATGAAAACATTGTTCTTTCTTTCAATTAAATGGGGGAAATGATTTTCTTTGTTCTCATTTTCCAAGAAAACATGCAAGTGGAATAACCATATTCCATTTGATTCTTCAAACTCATTTTCTTAGGCATGTCACAAGGAACCCTAGCCATAGTCTGCAATACAACCCATTGATCAACCAGACTAGTATTATGTTTCTATTGTTTGATCCTTTTATATGCTATTTTTTAGAAAATCCCCTCTCACAAATGTTATTGAACATATCTACAACTTCTTCCACATTAATCAAGTTTGATGGGATGGCTTGTGCTTGAAAAATACCCTACAATGAGTGAATTAATTTCACCATCTATTTGGAAACTACTTGTCTTCTTGAAAAAGAAATCTCATTAGAATCAAATATATTATTTATACATTTTTTATGGTTTCAAAATAAACTAACATACAAATTGTTGCGATTGCTTGCTTCCTCCTCTTCATGGTTTATAATACATGTAATTATATCATGTGCTTAGAGAGACTAATATAGGAACCACTATCCTTAATAGCAACTAAGTGGCCAATATCAATTAGCATAGGAGTATGGTGAGTAAAAGAGGTTGCATTATATTCTATGAAAGCCCAAACATGATAGATTTAGGCGTGGAATGACAATGAGTGGATAACTACTTAGACAATTCAATGGGAAATATAAGAGGCATGGAGATTGAATGTGGTGTTGGATGATCATATGTGATTTTAGAAACAATGAAAAGGTGAAGGAGAGTTTATGAAGAGCTGCCTATCGGACAACAATACTAAAAAATAAAGGGGAGAGTTGAGGCTTTACCAAGGAGTGAAAGTGACAAGTGCATCCATACTTAGTGAGTATGTAAGGATTAGTATGACATTCATTAGGCAAAGCATTGAAACTAATAAGGTATACATAGAAGCAACTTAGCTCAATCCAATGGAGACACATCATACAAAACCATCTCTCATAAATGGAGACTAATAAAAAATGTGACAACACATTACCATGACACAAATAATGACAAAGCATATTCATTTACATAGTTGAGACGATATGGGTAAGGATGAGGAGTGACTAGAAGAGCCAATTATCTGATAAGGGGAACCAAAACAAATGATTCTTTTGACTATTATTATCCATTTTTCATTGAACAATGTGATCCTTAACTTGGTAGTTGTGAGTAAATATTGATGCATAAGCTAGAGTATGAATACAAGTAATTGGAGGCACTATTTGAGGGCACGTTTAGTGGGATTATCAACATCAATTGCTTTCTCAGGATATGTACAATATGTGGTGGGGATTTGTGGTTTATATAACAAAGTTGTAGAGAAGTGTTGGAATTGAAGTGAATGATAATTGACTATACTATGAGAGTTCATCTTATGAAATTCACAATATGAGATAGGTTGTGTTGGGTATTCAGATTGGATAATTATATAAACTGTCACATATTTCAATTCTTTTAAATTAAGTGGAGAACTTAGAGGAATTAGCTAAAAGAATAATTTTTCTTGTCTAGCACAATTTGGAGAATTGGAATCTGAAACCTTTTGGGGTCATTTTTAGGCATAAATGATTTTTTGGGGTAAAACATTAGCTCTTGAGATAGAATTTTTCTACACTCAAATATCTTTCCAAAAGTGCAAGAATCATGTCAATCAAAGTTTGTATGCAAAATTTATGTCTCCAAGAAGTTGACCTATCGTGTTTGATCGTAGTGGCATGAGTAGATGCCACAACAACCCCAATTAGTCATGGAAAAGTGGTTGTGACTATGGAGAAGACTCTAAAAGGGTCAAAATTGTACCCCTAGTTGAGAGATGAAGGAGTCAAACCTAATCCCTAGTTGTCTATTGGACTATGTTATAACTAGGTCACAGTGAGGAAAATGATTTCATTCTTTTTTATTATATCTTGTTCCATAGTAGAGTAGAGAAACTAGGAGTGGAAGTGAGAGATCATAACAAAGGGATTTAGTGTTCTGTAGTAACCTATAAAACCACAAGTATTCAGTGAATCCATAAAGAGTTTCTTATCCTTTGTACTTGCATTATTTCCATTTTAGACAAAAAAGAATAGAGAAGTCTCACCTTCTAGCTATTTTTCTCCCATATCATAATAAAAAGCTTATATGAAGGCCTTCAATCATAAGTTTAACATAGAATTTCCTTTCTCTTATAAGATCATTGGCTACAAAACCAAATATGAGCAATTTTGACCTTATCTCCATCTTTATTTTAGTATTATATTATATTATTACTTACCACTAACCAAAATTTCACTAATTAATATCATCCTATTCTTAATGCCTCATTTTCCTAATCATGATATTTAATTCTTAAACTTTGAAATAATTACTTAATATTTACTAATAATTAATAAGTTTTCATAAAATTGTATTATAAAATTTAATTTCAAGCATAAGTTTGACCTCAATATATGAATGACAAAATCATAAGATATGTATCGTCATATAAATATAATACTAGCACCATTATATAAATTGAATGGTTGGTAAGCATGGATAGGTATCAAAACACTTACCTCATGATACATCTCATGTTGCCAAGATAATAAATATTCAAAAAGATTAACTAAATTATAACTTTATTGTAAATTATTCAATTATATATATATATATATATATATATATATGCATTTAAAAACATGTAACAAGATTTTTAACTATGGAGACACATTCTCACTTTCTTACCTTATAAATAGAATTTGTTATGATACCATTGGAAAATATGATGGCTTGCTAACGCCACATGTCCAAAAAACCATAACTCATGTTCATATGACATTTTTTTTAATTAATCGATTTAATTACAAAAAGAGAAAAGGGCACACTATCTCAACTTTTCATATGTGAAGTCTACTATGCATATTTTAAAATATTCTTTAGAGGTTAAACTTTGTTGTCCACCTAATAATAATTATTAATAATTAAATTAAAAGTGTGGATGTCATATTCCAAAAAAACAGACGTAATAAATATAATGCTAGCTCAGCCATATAAATTAAATAGATAATAAAAGTAGATAGTCATGAAAACACTTACCTCATGATACATCTTACATTGCCAAGTAACTAAATTATAACTTAATTGTAAATTATTATTATTAGTTTAAAAATTAATTAAATTAAGGGATATATATATATATATATATATATATATATATATAAAATAAAAAATTTAGTCATGGAGATTCATTCCAACTTTACCATGAATATTCTTAAATTGTAAATAGGCTTTATTACAATATCATGAGCCACTATGATGGTGTAGTAATACCACATGCCCAAAAAACCATAACTAATGTTCATATAACTTGTTTTTTATTTAATTTATTTATTAAAGGGGGAAAAAGGGGCATAACTACTCTAAAATAAATCTCAACATTTAATCTTCAAATACTATTATAAATATTCTAGAATATTTTATGGAGGTTAAATCCCTACCATCCACCTAATAAATTTTAATAAATATTAAATTAAAATGTTGGAAACTTTATTCCAAAATAGACATGCTTATCAGCTTAATAAATATAATACTAGCTTAGCCATATAAATTAAATAGTTGGTAAATTCTCATAGGTATCAAAACACTTACCTAATACATCTTACATTTTCAAGAATAAAAAAACTTATAAAAATTAACTAAATTATTACTTTATTATTATTATTATTATTATTAATTAAAAATATTAATATATGAATTAAACATATATACATTTAAAAAGACATGAAACAAGATTTTTAAACATGAAGATTCATCTCCATTTTATCATGGAAATTCTTAATTTATAAATATGATTTGTTATTATACCATGAGCCAATATTATGACTTACTTATACCACAGGCCCACAAAATCATAGCTCATATTTATACGACATATTATTCATATGACATTTTTTTAATTCATCAATTTTCTTAAAAAGAGAAATAATTACTTTTTAAAATAAAATTGATTAAAAAACATTACTATAAATATTTTTAGATATTTCTTGAAAATGAAATCTTTACCATTCATCTAATAATTAAATTAAAATTCTATAAAATTATTCAACATATACCATTTATCTATATAATATTTATTTCAATCTTTTTATTTAAAGTTATAAGTATCCCTATATTAAAATTAAATCACATAAATTTATAAGTGATTGAAAATATTAAAGCACAAAAATTTGAGTGATTGAAAATATTAAACCATATATTTTTTAGAAAAGGTACTAGGTACTAGATATATTCTTTGAAATGATATACGGGATTGATTTTAAAAAGCAACCTCATCAATGGTATTGTTAAAAAGACAACATTTCATAATTGAAATTGAAAATTCAAAACTTTTTAAAAAACACATTAATATATTTAAACTTTTTAATATTATCAAATAAAAATTTAAAGCAACCTCATTAATGGTATTCTTAGGTGAAAAGACAACACTTGATAGTTGAAATAAAACATTCAAAACTCTTTAAATATATTTAAACTTTTTAATATTAATTAAAAAGGAAAATCAACATTGATAATTATGAAGTGTGATATAAATATCTATATAAAGAAAAAGAAATATAAACACTATATTTAAAATAAAAACAGGTACTATATATTTATATTTATAGTCACTATATTTATCATTATACAATTAAATTTTATATAATTTATTTAACAACTATTAAAATGAGATTGAGGAAATAATATACATATCATATGCATATATATGACCTTTCAAACGAGATATATAAATAGTACCTGATATATGGTATGATTTTTTCTTTATTTATATTTATACCATGTAGAAGGCTTTTGAACTTTCGGTTGTTTGTAGATTCTTCCACACTTTCCTTTTTAATTTATGGCGTCTTAAAAAAGTGAATATCTTTGTTATTTTAGTAGATTTTGTGATCATATTTATGGATATGATTTTTTTTATAGTAGATTTTGTGATAAGTTTTATGGATATGATTTTTTTATATGGAAAGTGTTTTTCGTGAGATTATTCATTACAGCTAATAAGATTCATTTATTTTGATCTTGATGAATTAAATTATTTTTAATCATGTGGCATTTTAAACAATGCAATATATTAATTTTATTATCGACAATTCTTGGCACTTTGAAGTAGTTAACTTTACTACTAACAACTCTAATTTGGTTAATGCAGGTCTTTCTAATACTGTTTAAAGAAGGCCGTCAAGGCGCAATATCATACATTAGATCTGAAGAGTTGTTTTATCATTTAAATCCACACTTACTCTTATAATCTTCCTGGGAATGATTCTATTATACTCTTGTGAAGTATCTAAAAAAGTGACATGAGGCCCTCCAAATTCCACTGTAACCCCAAACCTCTTAGCAGATCCACTAGCCCTATTTTCTTTGAACTTCCCCAGAGACTTTGATATCGTCAGTGCCAATAGATGTGGCCATGAAAACCTTAGCACCATTGGCATGTGTATTCCTGATAAAATCAAAGTACTTCGAGACCTCCCCTTTGGTTCCAGGATATTGGATCAGAACCTCGAAGTAGTGTCAACTATACTAGTGGAAACTCACCAGAGGACCATTGTGCGACCTACGGAACGATTCGTTGGGCTCTAGGACTTCGACAGAGATCAATCTTGTGCCCTAGTGGAAATCCAAGACTAGCGGCACTGTGTAGGAGCGAAAAGACAATGGTCAGGTGGGCAAGGTTTTTCAACACTTTGTGCTCATGCATACGTTGTGAGTAGTGAACTTGCCTCATGGCACTTGCGTTCAAGAGTTTGGTAGACCTTTTGTGCATGCATGTATTCAGTAGTGGGCTCTATTTGTGACAAGATTATCTTCACAAATTTTTTATTCCTTCAGTGTCTCTGTGCACCTTTAATAGCAATTGTTAATTTTAACTTTATTTATACCATGTAACAAATTTTTTACTTTTGTAGATTTTTTTATAATTTTTTACATTTTTTACAATTATTTTTTATTTGTAATGTATTAAAAATAAAATAAATAAATATAGTGATAATGTGTATGAAATAATATTAAAATTGTTAAATCGGAATAATTTTATTTTTTTTTCTTTCTTATTTATAAGAATTTTATAAGATTTTTTTTACATTTTATATGAAAATATGTGTTTAAATCATAAAGGGATTTACTTTATAAGATGATTCAAAACCATTACAACAAAGTCTATAATATTATATGGGATTGGGAAAGATCACAATCATTTTTTGGATAAGAGTTATTCTCCACTCATAAAATAAAATAATTACCATATATATTTATAAACATAATTGACATATATATTTATAGTTTTATGTTTGCAAATATTCTAACTTTAATTTTAATTAAATTTTTAATCATTTCAAAAACAATATTAAAATAATTATTTAAAAAATAATAATTTAAATTTCTAAATATATAAAGATAAATTTAAATTACAAACTAATTACACCTTTATAAATATTTATTTTATTTTTGATGTTGACTGATTTTATTTTATACATAATTATAATTATGTTATCATTAAAAAAATCCAATAATTTTATTATAAGGAAAAATAATATTTGTAGATGTCATTTAGAATTGGTTAATTTCACCACTAAGAAGTGTCCAAAAATAAGGTCATACAAGTTTTTGAACACATATAATTGGATCATGGATGTATTAACAAAGAAGGCAAAAAAAAAAAAAAAAAAAAATCATGAAAACTTAAGGGTATGATTTAAAAAAATGGCTATGCATCTACATGAATCAAATAGTATATATATATATATATATATATATATATATATATATATATATATATATATATATATATAAGCTTTAAACTAACTAGAGGTAGGAGTCATAAATATACTATAAATAAGAGGCTTGCAAAATTTCCTTTATCTTTTAGAAACCTCTTTCCAATGTCATACCAATTTTGGATAGTGCATATATTTCTTCATTCTAATCTCTAATAAATGTGATAAAAGAGAATATGAGAAAATGTAGATAAATGTTTTATTTTTCAAAAAGTGGTTTGAGAGAATATTTGTTGGGTTGGTAAAAACCTTTCATCCAAAAATAGCCACTTGAGAATCCCCAATAATTTGTATGTATTGTAGGTATTTCTTTTTTGCTAACATGGGGAGGAGATAAATACTAGAAATTTCGGCCAAATTTACATGTTAAGGGACCTAAACCAACCATGCAAAAAATTTAGTGAGACTCAATGAGGTGTATAATCCCCCCAACACCCCACATGGGTGGGCTACCTTGTGTTGCACCTTTAAAGAAGGCCCAAGGCATATTAGGGACCATCAAAGGAGTAGAATTTGGGTGAGAAGAAGACATTTGTGACAAATAGGAACCCACATCCAAAATCACAAAAATTTGAACCACTGAGTGAGAAGGAGAAGGAGGCTTATCCTTGAAAAGGGTGTAATTCCAAGCCAACCAAATACCCCAAAAAACCAAAACGTGAAGAGCTAGAAATTTTTTATATTGAGGGATAGAGAGAGAATCTTAAAGAGCCAATTCAATAATATCTCTTTGTCAAAGAAAAAAATGTCAAGTGACTCTTTGAATTTCCTTCCAAACCTAATAATTAGTAATAATTAAATTAAAATTATGGAATCCCTATCCCAAAATAGAGATGCCTATTGACGTAATAAATATAATACTAAAGAAACCATATAAATTGAATCAGTAGTAAACATAAATGAGCATCAAAATACTTACCTCTTACCTCTTGATGCATCTCACATTTTCAATATTAAAAAAATCATAAATATTAACTAAATTATAATTGCATTATAAATTAATATAATTATAAAAATTAATATGAGTTAAACATACATACATTTAAAAAAACATGTAACAAGATTTTTAAGCATGGAAATTCATCCCCATTTTACCATAAAGATTCTTAATTTTTAAAGAGGCTTTGTTATGAGAGTATGGGCCAACACCATCGCTTACTAATATCACATGCCCAAAAAACCATAACTCGCGTTCATATCACATTTTTAATTAAGAGGAGAGAGAACATAGTTAGTTTTAAGATAATCTCAACCTTTGATCTTGAACGCTACTATGAATATTCTATAACATTTCCCATAAGCTAAATCCATACATCCACCTGTAATTATTATTAATTAATTAAAATTATGGAAATCCTATACCAAAATAGACACATATATCGACATGCAATTATGTAATGTGGTATTTAAATTATTAATATTTACTTAAATATTTAATTTATGAGCATCCATATGTTGAAGGCGTGTCACATAGATTCTTCAATAATTGAAAATATTAAACATTTTTATATGTATAATTTTTCAAAATTAAGTTATTTTACTTTAATCCAAATGGTACATTACATCAAATGAGGATCACATAGACCAAAAAATTGTTATTGGTATGTTCGAAGGGAAACCAAACCAAGAATATAATTTCGAAGTTCGAGGTTTTTAAGAACTCATCTAACTAGAGCATCTTGCAAATAGAAACTTATAAAAATAGGTTGTATGTGCCAGACTGTTGGGTGTGTGTTAATATTCTGGACCGTATATTAGGTGGGCATACCTTCCTATGGTTTTGCACACGGTTTTGGGCATGATGGTTTTCTGCTCCTGGTATTTTGTAGACTGCTCAAGGGAACTATGGTTATGTTCTAATCCAGGGTTAATGGATTGGGGTTTATGTATGCTTCGACATGTATATATATGTGTGTGTGTGTGTGTTGTAACACTAAAAGGAATGTAATAAAAATAAAGCTAGTAGTCCTGGTTTGGGATCCAGGGGAAAATATCTGTGTATATTTGTTTTATTTTTTATGCTCTCGCTATTTTTTATTTTCGGTTTTTAAAAATTCGTTTACAGATAATTTATGTACAGGGTTAAAACCTACATTTGGTATCATAGTGGTTCGGATTCAAGGGGATGTCTTTGCTGCTGAGGGGTTTTTTGCTAGGGCCTGTGGTAGACCATGTTCAGTGGGAGATCTATGGGATCGATTCTTGCAATGAAAGAAGATGGCGTGTAGTGGAAAGATAGAGATCGAGAAATTTCATGGTCAGAGTTTTGAGTTGTGGAAGCTCAAGATGGAGGTCCTGCTGGTGGATAAAGATCAGTGGATCGTAGTAGATCTGGGTACTAAACCAACGATAATGTTAGATGAAGACTAGGCAAAGTTGGATCAGAAGGAAAAGAACACAATATGATCATGTACCTTAGATTCAGTATTTTGAATGTATCTAGGGAAGCTACGGTGAAGACTTTGTGGTTCAAGTTAGGGATTTTGAACCAATCTAAGTCTCTGGTAAATAAATTTGTCCTGCGGAAAAATTTGTATAACTTCAGAATGAAATATGGAGACTCGTTGACAGAGCATCTGAACACCTTCAATATTGTGGTAAGTCATTTTTCATATGTTGATATTAAAATCTCATATGAAGATAAGTGCATCAATTTTATGTGTTCTCTACCATATTCATGGGATAGTCTGGTTATTGAAATAGATAGCAACCTTGAATTTTGATGAAATTGTCTCAGCCTTGCTATCGGAGGAAATGAGACGGAATTATGGAGAGTCAGAATGGATATGCCTTGTCTATACGAGGAAGGTCACAGAACAGAAACAAAAATAATTTTTCAAGTGGGAGATCTAAATATAGAGGGAGATTTAAATCTCCATGAATTCCTGTAAAGGTGTGCAGGAAATGTGGAAAGGAAGGGAACTTCAAAAAGGACTATAGATTTAAAGCTCCTAAGAAAGGAAATGGATCTTATGATTCTCCTTCTACAGAGGCGAAAACCACCTCAGATGAAGGTGGGGATGTGTATTTGGATTATTCTTCAAATACACATGTCGATAAGGAGGCATGGATGATTGACGCAGGTGCATCCTTTCACTTCACTCCCCATAGGGAGTGGTTTTGTGAGTGTGAGAAGTATGATGGTGGTGATGTCTTCTTAGGGGATGATAGGAAGGCCAGAATTGTCAGATGTGAAAAATTCAAGATGAAGCTGCAAGGTGGAAGGATTAGAACACTTCCTAGTGTTCTTCATATTCCTGCATTGGCCATAAATCTGATTTATGTAAGAAAGATGGATGATGCAGGTGTAAAAATAATGTTCGAGAAAAATACCTACAAGATGGTTCGGGGAGCACTCGTATTAATGTGGGGAGTTCGGATTGGAACTATGTACAAGCTTATGGGTAGCACTATTATTGAAGGGTGAAACTATCCTATGGTTCCTGAACGTGGAGTAGAAAGCCTACCGGTCTCTGGAGAAAACACCATGCTATGGCATCAAAGGATTGGACATATTGGAGAGAAGTATCTTTGGATACTTCATGGTAATGGTATGGTAGAAAGTATGTCTAATTTCTCTCTGGATTTTTATTTTTTTGAACATTGTGAATATGGTTAGTAGAATCAAGTGACTTTTCCTTCTGGTGCTAAGAGGGTGAACAAGATATTAGAGCTTACGCACAGTGATGTGTTTGGACCTGTGTCGGTTCCATCACTAGGTAAGTCTGTGTAATATGTTTCATTTATAGATGAATTATCAAGAAATACATGGATATATTTCTTGAGGAATAAATCTAAATTCCTTAGCAGATTTAAAGAATTTAAGGCTTTGGTGGAAAACCAGACAAAGAAGAAAAAAAAGGTGTTGAGCACAGATAATGGTGCAGAGTTTTGCAAGAAGGAATTTGAAGATTTTTGTAAGAAGTGTGGTATAGCATGGCAGAAGACTACTCCATACACACCTCAGCAAAATGGAGTTGCAGAAATAATGAAGAGAGCGTTGATGGAAAAGGTAAGAAGCATGCTTAGTGGTACCGGGTTGTTTCGGGGAATTAACACCCTAGAGGTTGGTTGGGATTCAACCTCCACAGAGCAGGGGCGTACTACTTAACAGAGACTCACACAATCATGCACATTCATAAAAACTAAATAGAGCAGAATGAGAGGTTTACTCGTTGGTCCTACGTTTGAAGTAGATCCACGTGGAGTCCAAACTCCCTGCAACCGTCCTTCCTCCTTAACCTGAAATACAAGAAGAAACCAACACAAAGGACAAGTTGTACAACATATATCTACTCTAAATGTTAGTGAGATTCATATAAAACATTAAATAAATCATAATGAATGCTTGTATAACAAATATTCTCATACATTAAAGCATACACTAACACGTTTATTTCAGGAACAGCATGATACTTCTGTATTATAAATAGTACGTACAAAAGTAATCAAGAGGAGAGATCACCTGATCCTTCCAAGGCCTTCGCAGACCGTCGTCCGGATCCGTCCAGCCCTTGCCTCGCTAAGACTCCTTCCAAATGAGTGCACACGAGATAACATATAAAGGGATGTATCTCAAGGAAACAAGGGTTTCCTGAAATGAACTGGGAAAGTGCAGGAGGCACGGGGAATCAGACTTGGATTGGGGAAATACCAACAGAGTATAATAATAATCATTCTCTCTCTCCCTTAGGCCATACATATGAGGTCTTTTTATAGTCCCTCCAAGTAGTTTCAGCAGTTGGAAACAGTTGGCCACGGGCTGGGGTGGTTGAACTACCTGAGTAACCATCAACCCAGCGCGAAATTAAGGATTTTTATATATTTTTTAATCATTAAAATGGCATACGCGGAAAAGTCTAGCTGTACTCGCGTATACACGCGGAAAAACACGGGCATAGTCGCGTATGGAGGATTTTCCACTGTTTTTAAGTGAATTTGTCCAAGTCTGTAGGAATGGGTGCCCAAAAAGCCATAAAGCAATCATGAATCATGTCAAAGTGAGAAATGATGCTATAACAGGGTTAGGACAGGAATGTTGGGTAGAGGCAGTGGAGATTGCATGTTACCTGGTTAACAGATCACCTTAATGAGCGTTGGAGGATAAGAATCCACATGATGTATATATGGACTGGTAAGAAACCTTCTCTTTCACATCTAAGGGTATTTGGATGTGATTCATATGTACATATTCCAAAGGAGAAAAGGACCAAGTTGGATAATAAATCTGAAAGGTGCATCTTTATTGGGTATAAGGATGGTTTAAAAGGTTACAAGCTTTGGAACCCAGAAACAAGGAAGGTTGTGTACAACCGAGATGTGGTGTTTAGAGAGGTGAAAGATGTTGTTAAATATGAAGTCCTACCAAAGGAACCTGAGAAGATAGAGTTTGAGCTAAAGGAGGAATAATCATAATCTACAACAGAAAAATATTCAGAATAGAAAGAGCCACAAACTTCAGCTATGAGAAGATTAGTTCGAGAAAGAAGGAAACTAGAAAGATATAGTCCATCTACTTTCTGTTCGATTTTTTCTTTAACTATCACTGATGATGATCCCAGAACTGTCAAGGAGGCAGTGGATTTAGAGGGTGGAAAAATCTAGAAGGAGGCCATGGTTGACGAAATGGAATCCTTACACAAAAATGAGGCATGGGATCTCGTGGAGTTGCTGCCTGGAAGGAAGCCCATTGGGAGAAAATGGGTGTTTAAGAAGAAAAAGAATGCAGAAGGCAAGGTGGAGAAATAAAAATCTTGGTTGGTAGAAAAAGGTTATTCCTAGGTGTTTGGAAATGATTTTGGTGATATTTTTTCTTCGTTTTCCAAGGTTACTTCTATTAGATTACTTTTATCTGTTTCTATTGCATTTGATTTTGAGGTAGAACAGATGGATGTGAAGACAACATTTCTTCATGGGGATCTAGAAGAGGATATATACATGAATAAACCTGAAGGATTTGTGGTGAAGGGTAAGAAAGAACTGGTATGCAGGTTAAAAAAAGTCTGTGTATGGGTTAAAGTAGTCGCCAAGGATGTGGTATCATAAATTTGATACCTTTATAGGAGGACTTGGCTTTACCAGAAGAAAAGAGGATCTTCGTGTGTATTTTAAACTAATTGGTGATTGTATTATTTATTTGGTCTTGTATGTGGATGATATGTTGCTGGTTGGAAATGACAAAGAAATTATCCAATATTTGAAGACCAAATTGTTCTCCAAATTCAACATGAAGGATCTTGGTGCTGCAAACTATATTTTGGGCATGCACATTAAGAGAGATCAAGCAAAGAGGAAGCTCTGGTTAAACCAGAGGAAGTATGCTAAGAAAATATTGCAGAGATTCAATATGCAAGATAATAAACCGGTGAAGGTTCCTATTCATGTATGTGTAAAGCTATCTGTTGAACAATGTCCCAAGACACATGAAGAAGAGGAGGATATGTCTCGTGTTCCATATGCAACTGTAGTGGGTAACCTGATGTATGCAATGGTTTGTGCTAGGCCATACATTGCGCATGCAGTGGGAGTATTGAGAAGGTTTATGTCAAAAACGGGGAAGGAGCATTGGAAAGTAGTGAAGCAGGTTTTCAGATAGTGATTATGGTCTGTGCTACCAAGGAAGACCAGTATTTTACAGATTTTTGGACATCTGTGGATTTTTTGATGCAGACTGGGCTAGAGATCTGGATCAAATAAGATCTACAAGTGGGTATGTGTTTAGCCTATTTGTAGGTGCAATCATTTGGATGAGTAAAAGACAGTCTGTAGTGGATCTTTCAACTATGGAGGTAGAATACATGACAGACACTCATGCAAGAAAAGAAGCAATTTGGTTGCAGAGATTGTGTTCAAGTATGGGGTTGGTGCAGCGAGCTATAAGGATAGACAATGATAGCCAAAGTGAAATTTTATTGGGTAAGAACCCTTATTTTCATTCAAAGACAAAGCACATTGATGTTCAGTATCATTTTGTGAGAGATATGGTTGAGGATAAAAAGGTGTTGTTGGTAAAGGTGGACACTTTGAAGAATGTTGCAGATGCATTGAATAAGTCTATGAGCATCGAGAAGTTCTCTTGGTGTAGAGAAGAAATGGGTGTTGTGGGGCTAGACCAATGAATAAGAACTCATCTGGCCCCCTGTGTAAATAAAAAAACAAGTGGGATAATGTTGGGTGTGTGTTATGTTATTTCCATGATTAGAAGCAGGCGCAAAGTGTGGGGTGTGAGGGGGGTGGAAACCCCCCTTCTCTTGTGTTGGGTGTAGCAGGCGGGTCACAGGAGGGCTACAACCCTCCTTGTCGGGGATTTTGCAAGGGGGTGGTAGCCCGCATACACTGGGAATGGGGCAATGCCCTGAGAAATTTTTTTTTGGATTCTATATGAGGTGGGCGGACCTGCCTATGGCTTTGCACATGGTTTTGGGCATGACGGTTTTCTACTCCTGGTATTTTTTAGATCTGGTCAAGGGAACTATGATTATGTTATGATATAGGGTTAATGGATTGGGGTTTATGAATTCTTTGTTATGTATATATATGTGTTGTAACACTAAAAGGAATATAATGAGAAATCAAGCTGGTAGTCCCGGTTTGGGATCCAATGGAAAATCTCAGTGTATATATATTTTATGTTTTATTCTCTCGCTATTGTTTGTTTTCTATTTTTAAGAATTCGTTTGAAGATCATTTTTCTACAGGGTTAAAACCTACACAGATCTCGACATACATTGACATGAGAAGAAAAAAGATACTACTAGTGTTGAAAGAAAAAACCAATGAGTCATAACAACTATTGGGTAGAATCTCTAGGCATCCACATTGGTTGGTCACTACCCTCATGTGAGGAGAAGGAGATTATGGATGATATTCTAGATATAATGGTCAGCTTGCGGTCTATACTATCATTTTTCTTCTCTAGTTATGCCAATTTGATAGAATTCACCTGCTAAGTCCTCATGTCCCTCACTATGCCACCTTCAATATTCAAATGACATTTAACCCTATTACAACTTTGATCCATGATCAATGAAGTGATGGGATTGCATGAAATGCACAAAGTATAGTGGAAGAGAAAACCCCATTTCATGTGATCTGGCATCATATCAAGGTGGGGGGCATGGGGGGAATACCTGCTTTTGGGCACCCTCCTTGGGGGATAAGTTCCTTCATAGAAAGATCTTGTGATACAAATATAAAGTGGCATCCACCCACCGTATTGAATGATGTAAGTTAAGAATACACTGATAAAACTATAAATAATATATCTCACATTTCAAGAGGATAGATTGGTCCACCATGATGTATTTGTAAAATGGATTTCTCCATTTAATAGAGTGATTGTTACACAATATTTTATTACATCTAGTAAAACTATGTCAAATCTAGATATTCATTATCTAAAGAACTATTTTCACCAATACCCAAAAAATATGGAACAAATAAATTACTACGGAATATAAGAATTTTATGAAATTACCTTAAAATTTGTGTTTTTGGAGACTATTACAGTTGCCACCATTATTACCTTGTGATGGTCACACCTTGCTAAACTAACGTCTTGTGACATCATTGGAACTTGACTTCACAAAAAGTGTGACAATATTTTAACGTGGGTAAAAAATAAAAAGGAACGAGAAACTTCTATTCTAGAAGCCTCATGAAGTATCTACTCCAAATAGCATGGATTTGGCTAACATCCCTCCTATATTGGATCTCATTCCTACCTTAGTGAATCCCATCCCTACCTTAGTTGATCTGTAATCTCCATCGCTTATCTCCTCTTACCCTTATCTATTCTATAAATTCAAAAGACTCTTATGAGGAAGGGGTTTGCTTTTATACTTTTGAACTATACTTTCATACTGCCAAAGCATCCATTGGATATTTTTTCATTACAAGGGTGTAATTGAGGATCATTAATAGGAAGTTTTCAACGTCAAGGCTTAGTTGTAACTCTCTCATTTTCTTCATTTTAATAAAAATGCGTATTTCTTTCCCACATGTATTGTTATGGTGATTGTTATGAGATCCCTTGATCACTTGTATAAATTATGTTAGATCATTTATGTATCACATGCTTTGATAATTTGTATGTTTGTTTCTTTGTAGATCTTTTCTTGGAGCATTGAGAACGATATAGGAAGCTACATCAAACAATAGTGAGGAAAAGAATTTTTAAAAAGGTATGAACCATTCATCCAATATTACATCTATGATTTGATGGTAATCTAGGGAATGTTTCTATGTGTTTTTTTTTTTTCTAGACTTTGTTTCCAAGTCTAGGGAGATTTGTCTTGTAGCAAGATATGGTTTTTTTATCAATATAAATTGGAAACTCCACTAGAGAATGAGTTTTTCCTCAGTAGTATTACTTATTTTTCATAAAATTTGAACATTTTTTGAGTCTTTGGTCAACCCTATTTGATTGTAAAGACTCAGATCTATTAGACCTTTTGAAGGTTTTTTTATTTTTCTTGATATTTTCACTTGTCGCACCTTGTTGTGGGAGACGGTGCATCAACATCATATTATTTATGTTTACAAACTGCAACTATCTATGTTCATTGCATTGATATAAACTAAGCACCTGCATCGATATTGGAAAAATTGGAATTTTCCCAGGGTTTCACCTCTACGATATTTGATTTTTTTATTATTGTGTTTTTTGAGTCTATTCTAAAAAATTTATAGGTCGAAAACTGCCTTTGTGTTTTGTTTGGCTTTCTTGTTGTGGAAATTATTTTTGTTTTTGGAAATTTTTCAATTTTCATTCCTTTGATATAATTAGTTTTTATTTGTGATTCAAGTATTTACAGTGTTCTTCTACATTGGAATTACTTTGTCAAATATTTTTTTTTGGAGTGTTCTATGAAAAGAGTTCATATTCCTTTACATAGAATATTTCTTTTTCAAAAAGAAAAAACTTGCATTGTAGTTCATTGGTGAAGTATTTTTTATCTAAAGTAAGTTTCATTTAAAAAAAAAATCCCTCGTGGTCAAGGGAGGTGGGGGGTTGGGCAAGAATCATGTATCCTATAGTTTCTTTGATTTGCATTCATAGAGTAGTTCATGTTTCTTACTTTGAATGTTACACTTATTTCTTTTTTTGAAACCTCTCTCTCCTTACTACAATTACTAATCATCATGTTGAAAAAGATTACATTTTCATAATTGTTGCATTATATTTGGATTCAATTCATTATATCATTGATTTCATCTTTACGTACCCTCTTAAGTAAACAACAACTTAAAAAATGATGCTTAATAAAATTAATCAAAATTTTTTATATTTCTATTGTAGTCACGCCTACATTATATTAGTTATAGGGATTTGGAATAGGTGTTGAATGCTCCAAATTTGTAAGCCAACAATAGTATCTTGTGATAGGGAGAGAAATCCATTCACCCAATATTGTCTCTAGGAAAATCTTCTTACATAGGAGTCAATAATGAGGCCACATCAAACCTAGAGAAGTAATCTATCCTACTTTGTTGGTTACAGTGGCATTGATTTTCATGTCTTACAATCAGTATCGAAAGATACTTGGGGATCACTTGGGAGGAAACTCTCAAGGAGATTATGGTCCTTACCGTTTCCTACCCTTGCATGTACGTCTGACTGTCGAATGTCCCCCTATTCCATGTTGTTGTAAGTGACGGTGAGGGGAAAGTCATTTTGTGCTTGGGACGGATGTTGAGTAGACTCACTCAAGCCTTCTTAGATGGTGCTTCACTATATGTGGAGATACTTGCAATAGGTTGTGACCATTAGGAAGGTTTTCAATGTAACTAGTTTCACCCACTTTATATCTAGCCACTTTTCACATTGATCTCTATTATGTTGGATTCCATCACCAATTAGTGATTTCACTCTAAAAATATTATTGTATTGGTTTTAATGTTTTATACCTTAGCTTTTTAGCATGTGTTGTTTGTTTTTCCGTTTAATAGACATTAGGTTGAATCTAATGGCAACATTTTTGGAGTTTTTCTATCAAGGAAGCCCTTTTAATGGGGATCCTAGTCCTTTTCCTTGCTTTGGAAATATTTTTCCTCCTTACATGGTTATGTTGTCCCTCCCCAAATTCACAATATGTTTACCAATATGGTTTTTTTCAACTTCATTGGTCCCAAATACCCAAGTTTCTCCACCTCAACAACTCCAACCTCATGTTGACCCTTTTCCTTCTTCTCCCATCATGCCTTATTCCCTTTCTTCTTCCTTTCCTAGACTTGAAATTATTGATGCTTGTATCGAGGAGGCTAAGAAGAAGAAGAAAAGGAAGAATAAGTATAAGTAATATAAGAAAGGGGGAAATAAAATAATCATTGATGTGAATGTTGATAATATTAAGGAATCCTCCAACATACATTGCAAGCTCAAATTCCCTTTAAATATTTGTAAGGGTGACTAGCTTCTTATCGATTATCTTGGTATTCCTAAAGTCTTAGAAGCATGGTCTAAATATTCCCATCAACTCACTATTGGGTCTTCAAATAGTGATTATAATGTTCCAGGAAAAAAGGGTAAAATTAGGTTCCCTTTTAGGTTATGAAAATAGATTCATCAAACTCACCTTTACCCTCATATAGATGAAGCCTCGAAATTGTTGGAAAATATTTCCACTTCTCAAGAGAAACTTCCAATTGGCTACTGTAAGTTTTATCCTAATATATCATCAGTTGATGAAGTGATCGATTCGATTCCACCATCAGTCAATCCCACTCTTCACTTTGAGAGGGAAACCTATAGCACTCAGGTTGATGAACCATTGGTTGATGAAGTGGTTGATATTATTCGCTTATTGGTCGATTCCACTCTCTCTTAGAGAGTGAATTTTACCACTCAAGATCTTCTTATTGATTATGATATTTCTCGACAAGGGGGAATTTCTCCCATTCCCATGGAGACCCCTCCAAGTATATAGGTCATCACCTTTGATTGGAAGATATTGATAGAGCCTTGTATCTCTTCTTGCATCCCTTTCCAAATCATTGTAAAATCTTGTGATAAGAACATGCATTGCACTATCGTAGATGAAGATGCTTATGTTAACATTCTATCCTCAACCACTTCGGAAGATCCGGGTTCCCCTTACCTAGTGTTTGTTACTCATAATCTATTGGCTTTTAATAGAATATCTAGTGAACCTTTAGGGATCCTTCCTCAATTTCCCATTACATTGAAGGAAAAATTGTCTATATTGATGTTTTGGTCATCCAACGCCACTTAGATTTCAATTTACTCCTTAGGCGAGACTATGTATATGCCATGAAATTTGTTTTGTCCACACTCTTTCATGTGATTTATTTCCCTCATAATAGAAACATTGTGATTTTTTACTAGCTTTCATTTGTTGGCCCCGATATGATTTTTGATCATCCAACCTCCCTAAATGTTCTCTATACACAAGTGGTATCCCCCCAACCACATGTTAAATATGCAACAACTTGTCCCAGGTCTCATTAGGGGAAATTTGAGGTCTAAAATGGGCCTCCTAAGGAAATTATAAAATAATAGTAGAAATAATAAAATAATATTTGAATACATCATCAAATTTTAGAGGGAAAAAATAAAAAACTAGTTTTTCAACTCGTATTTTCAACTTATCTCCCAAATGTTTTACTGAAATTTCGAGTGGGAGTACTCGCTGGATGCAAAATTTAATTCTTCATCCAAGGAGTACCCATGTTGCATAATTCCAATGGATCCTGCTACACAAAAAATGAGAAATACATGAAAAACATGATTGCAATCATGTTTTTTAATGTATTTTTAATTTTTCGTATAGCAGTGTCCATCAAAATTATGCAGCATGGGTACTACTTCGATGAGGAATTAAATTTTACATCCAATGAGTACTCCCGCTCGAACTTTCAGTAAAAAATTTGGGAGATAAGTTGAAAATACGATTTGAAAAAGTAGTTTTTATTATTTTATTATTTTTTAATATTTTCACCCTTTTACTTAAAAAATGGTGAATCATTCCCAATGGTTGACATCATCATCTTGAATCCTATTGGTTCTTATAAAGTTTATTTTGGTTGTAAATTTTTCTTAGGAGACCCATTTTAGACCTCAAAATTCCCCTAATGTCACTTACCAGTTGAAAAGAGCCTCTCACTGTATTCTTGACTTCTTTTTACTTAGATTTTGTAGTTGACATGGCAAACCCTCCAATGGGGACATTAGAACCTGATATTCCTACTGTTATTAAATCCCTTGACATGTATTCATTCCAAATTATTGTTCATCTATTTGATGAAGACATTTTTGAACCCATGATCAAGGTGTGTCCCTTAGAATTTATTCCTTCCATAGTCTTTTCCTCTTGGAAGCCATGATTAATATCAAGATGAGCATAGTTCCTTTCCTATCTCAATCTTGTTAAAATATGAAACAATTCATGTTGAGCATAGTTATTTTCCCGTGTCAAGCTCATTAAAAAATGAAACATATTTCCCTCCATAGAGTTTTTGGGCTATGTTCTTCTAATCACCATGTTGGAATTAAGTCGCTAGCCTCTATCATTATGTTGGTGGCACGGTAACCTATCTCAAGCATAGTTTTTCTCTCTTTCAAGCTTGTGTAAAATTGAAACCTATCTAAAGCATATTTTGTTTCTGTTTCGAGCTTGCATGAAAACGAAACCTATATCGAGCTTAGTACTTTTTCCTTCTGGTGCTCATAAATAAATGAGAATAAGTTACTAAGTATACTTTTAGCACTTTATGGGCTCGTAAAAAATAATTATGAAAAATGAAGTTTGGGGATATTCCTTTAAGATCTTTTCAAATTCCTTAAACATGAAAAGTTTTCCGAGTGAACTTGTATCCTTTCATTCTCATTAAAAGGATTATAAAGGGCATATTTTAAATGTAAGTTTACTGTTTTATGGAATGTATAGACTAATTATGAAAAAGATACACTCTAGTCAAGCATAGCTAGAAGAGTTCTTCTTTGTATTTTTTTATCCTTTTTTATGCCCTAAGTGACTAAATTTACAAAAAATAACATCCTTGTAGTATTTATGCTCTTTAATACTCCCTAAATATGAAAAATCATTGATATTTACTTTGTATGAGCTCGTTAAAATTTTACATTGAAGGAACTAAATGAGTTATCTTTTATCCTCTTTTCGGACTTTTTAAACTTAACAAAAAAATATTGTTTTGGAGTTTCCTTTTAATTTATTTTTCAAAATATATAAGCATTAAAAATAATTCAATTTATTCCTTCATTGGACTCAAAACAAAAAAAATGTAGGACTCACCCATCATGATGAGACAGAACCACTCCTTCTTAGGGTTTGTTAAAAATACTTCGAAGAAATCATCCAAAGAATGAGATTATAATTCAAGCATATGTTATCCTGCTCAAGATTTTGTAAAAATAAAGACGTACTTTCCAAAATTGTTGGGGGAAATTGGGAAAGAAGTATTTAAATTATGTATTTTTAAAAGAAAACAAGTCACTCTTAAAGATAACACTATGTCACGCTTCATGTCCAGGTTGGGAAATCCAATTGTCTCTGGATCATGCCTCATTGAATGTCTTCATATTAGTCTCTAGTACCATTTTGAGTCAAGTGTTTCCAAGTCATTATAGTGTCTTCAACATGTTAAAAATAAGTTCAACCTCAGTCAAACCATTTTATATTATTTAAAGCCTTTTGTCGCATTGGCCATCTCTGAGTCAGACTTGAATCACTCTTGTTTTGTACTTTAACTATTGACACATGTTTCGTGTCATAGTCCCTCCTATGATGAATCACTTCTTATCAACCTCATCACATTATCTAGGAATTTAATTTAGAAAAACCAAGTTTCAGTACCTTGGATGTTTCTTTCCTTGATGGCAGGTTTCCTCATTTTCGAGGACAACTTTACATAAGTGACCTTTGATCAAATTATTTTATGGGTGTTTGAATTCATATCACTTATTCACACTCCATATAATGTACTAGAGTAATTTTATGGTTCCTCTCACATAAGTTAACAGTTCTCATCATTGATTGGTAATCAAATGGTTTCTTCCATGTTTGACATCAAGACACTTATTCACATGGTTATATCTATACTACATATAGATAAAGATGAAGACCCTAGATCATGTTTGATATATCTAGGTTGCATGGAGTTTTGAGTATTCATGACTATGGCATATATCCACGATGTATGTTTGGTAGCTATGTTCATACTAATTCTTTCGAGCATGGATCCATTTTGTATGTTTGGTGGCCATGGCTCTGCTTTATTGACATGGATATTTGTACATTTCCATACTTATACTTAGAGTTACTTGTATTCTATGTATGGGAATTCATACCTCAGAGATGATCATATGATGATATTGTACTGTGATCTCTTGATTATTGACTTGTGGGTTTCCAACCATTTGTTCTTTGATTTGAACCTTTACATGATAAAGCACTTCAATCATTATACATTTTCTGACTTTGTACTTTAGGGGGAAATTTGTTACACATTATTTTTTCACATCTAGGAAAATGTTTCCAAACTCGGATCTTTTTCTATCCAAAGAACCATTCTCACCAATCCCTAGAAATGATTGGAGAAATAGATTTATACGAAAGATAAGAATTTTATGAAAATATCATAAAAACATTTTTTTTTGGAGACCATTGGAAGTGCCACCATTATCAACCTGCAACGGTCGCCCCTTGCATAAATAATGACTCACAACATCATCACAACTTGCGTTCACAAAAATTTTGACAATATTTTAACGTGGGTAAAAATAAAAAGGAACGACAAACTTTTATTCTATAAGCCTCATGAAGGTATATACTCCAAATGGTGGGGATTTGGCTCACATACCTCCTATATTGGATCTCATTCCTACCTTAGTGGATCCCATCCCTACCTTAGTGGATTTTTAACCTCCATATATTATCTCATCTTACCCTTATTTGGTCTATAAATTCAAAAGACTCTCATGGGGAAGCGGTTGGATTTTTTACTCTTGAAATATACTTTCATGATTCCAAAGTATCCATTGGATACTTTTTAATTACAAGTTTGGAATTGAGGATCATTTGGAGGAAGTTTTCAACATCAATGTTTGGTTGTAACTCTCTCCTTTTCTTCATTTTAATACAAATGTATGTTTATCTCCACATTCATTTTTATGGTGATTTTTATGAGATTCCTTAACCACTTGTATAGATTATGTTAAACCATTAATGCATCACATGATTTGATAATTTTAATGTTTGTGTCTTTGTAGATATTTTCTTTCATCATTAAGAACAAGATAGAAAGTTACATCAAACAATAGAGAGGACAAGAATTTCGAAAAAGGTATGAACCATTCATCCAATCTTACATTCTATGCTTTAATGGTGTTAGGGTCCTGTGATTTGGCTGATTAGCAAGCCAAGTGACAGGGTAACATCAAACCAATTTTTGGAGCCCAAGGACCTAGCCTTCCTAGACTCAGAGAGGGCTCTCTCTATTTTTGTAAGGGATATCTATGTGTTTGCTTCTTGTGTTTCTGATTTTAGGCAAGTAATGAAGTAGGTTTTTTGGTTTGTGAGGGATGAACTGATCAAAGACTAAGATAGATAAGAAGATTGTCAGATTAATTGGGCTATGGGGTCGAAAAGGTCAAGAAAGCTTCAGATGGTGATACAAGGTACGTTGAAGGGTCGATTTGATCAAGGTAAAATGGATCTTTGGGTAAAATGGAGTGGGATGGACACTAAATTTGTAGAAGAACAAAGGATTTCAAACATAAATAGTTCAATAGCCGACATAAACATGGTAGGGATAACCATTAATCATGAGAAATGTAACTATAAACCGATAAATGCATAGAAATAAACATTCAAGCAATACATAGAGATATATGACTCTCTAACTTTAGGAAATTGCTATCGTACTTTTGGGGAAAGAAAAATTAAGACAAACAAATAACTCAAATCACTATGAGGAAATGCCTAGACATATTATTTCAAGCTATCAGCACTTTGAGGTAAGATTGCATAGTTCTAGGCAAAGGGCAAGATTAGTACATGACCTCCTTGGTTCAACTAACGACAATCAAACAATCAAAGAAAGGTTTCGGAGGTGGAGCTATGACTAGCCATGAGTAAGCAGGGTATACCGTGAATCATACTTAGCATGCATAAAACCATAAATGAAACAAGAAAACAATTTCTTCGATTATCAAAGAGCAATCAAGGATTCTTTGATGTGACTAAGAAGGAAGAAAACATAGAAGCTATAAAGAAACAGAAATGCGAGGTGCCTCCAAGGACATGTCTCAAATGTATTCTCTATCGTCTTATAGCAAGAAAGAGCATGAAATATGAATGAAAACACATAAAACATAATAGAGAGGGACACTATACCATTTTACCAAGTCAAGGAATCCAACAACAGTCCTCTTTCATCATCCAAAAAACATTCAAGAAACTATCCAATGCATGAGACAAGTGTTTCTTCCAAGCTTATATAACCATATATTGCTCTATATCATCAAGTTCAGCCTTGTTTACAATGAAGTCTCTTGGAATATATAGGCCAATATGAGGAAAAACCTCCTAATGCAACTTGCAAGCTCATTGGCCCATCAAAAATATTTGATTTTGTCCTTGAGGATTTGCAAAGCCCAAGGCACAAAATATCTATAAAAATATCTTAAAAATGCTAAAAAAGGAAAATAAATTGACTTTTCCTAACTAACCATGGCCAAAAAAAGGCTAAACGCACATGAGGAAAAGTCACTTCAAAAAAAGTGCATTTTTCACAAAAATACTTAAGAAAAAATATCAGCAGAAAGTCTCCCTGTCTTGTGGGCAACTTTTGGAAGCCTTCCTAATGTCAAAACTAAGCCCGTGATGGCTTGTTGGAAAGCTATGGATGTCTGTTTTTCTGAAAATGCTTTGTTTTATCCAAAATGATCACTAGAAGCCTATCAAAAACTTGACCTGTGTGTAAAAACCCATAAAATTTCCTTTGCTGATATGCGGGGGCGAGTGTTGAAAAAAGTGGCTTGTTTTTCGCCACTTTGGGGGACCAAATCATCTTCAATTGATCTGAAAATCACCGAGTAGGTGCCCCTAAAATTATGGAATCCAATAATACCATTTTCATCCTTTGGAGGATGTCTCAAACAGAAATGGCGATGCGCATGATTTTTAGCAAAAAGCCCAAAAATGTCAAAAAACCAAAACTTGTTGAATTTCACCCAATTTTGGTGAGCATGAACCTCAAGGGTTTTTTAGAAGCATGCTGAGAAGATGAGGCCAAAATTTGGAGCCTTGATGTGTCTTTATTCTTTTTTTGGTGCCAGAGCGCCTCTTTCGAGCCTCCTTGAGCTTTTCTTGCGTGGCCTTCAATTTCGTCGGGCAAACTAATTGAGCTTCTTATAGTGCCCGATCATTCTTCTTTTGAAAGGTCCAAATATCTATTGGCATTTTCCAACTTCTTCTCCAAGTGGTATTTTCACCCTTTCAAGCCATGCTTCTCTATTTTTTCTATGTCTTGGGTGAATAAAGTAGTGAGAGGAAAGGATTGGAAAAGGGAAACCTCTTCCTCTTTTTGTTTCTCTAAGGTTCTTCGAGCCCCATGGTCCTTGGCCTCTTTCTCCTTGGCTGATCTTCATCTTCGCAATCGTTGAACTCTCCCATGAATTCTTCCAATTTAATTTTCACCTTGGAGGCCTCTTTTTTGATATTTGATGGCTCGTGTCTCATATACCGCCATGTGGACACTCATCTTCTTGTTTTGTGTTTGCAAAAAGTGAATGAGATTTTTAGACCTCTCTAGATCTTCCCTCAAATCATGAATTTGTTCTTATCTATTGATTAAGAGAGACTCTAGGATTCTAGCCTCATTGTCGCTATCATCACTCGTTTATCTAAATTATGTCAAATTCCCTCTCCTTCTCATGGCTCGCTTTCATCTTTCTCCTTTCCCTTGCTTTGGGTGGCCTTCTTGGTCTTCCTCCTCATAGGTAATTCGACAGTGGATTGCTTGGGAAACTTCCCCCTTGTCGAAAGGCTCTAGTAACATTTGGAGTTACTGGCTTTGAGGCACTATTTTTTCTTGATGTCCGGGGCTTTGTCACCTTTGGGGGAAGAAAGGATGGCCCCTTGCCTAGGAGAGGCAGACTAACACATGTTCTATTTGCTCTTTTCCCTTGCTACTCCCCTCATCATCCTTGCCACTTTTTTGATTTTTCTTCACATATGCTTTGACTGTCACCTTGCATGTCTTTTTGAGGGCTATCCCTTTCACTCTTGTCCCTCCTTTCTTTAGGACCTTTAGGCTCTATCTCCTCAATGTTTCGGGCTTCATATTCATTATGTTTATCGTTGTGAGGGCTACCAATGTCCTCCTCTTTGTGGCTTCGTGTTCCTCATCAAACTATTCCATTTCCTCATCTTTTCCTCTCTTCATTCGTTTTTCTCCTTTTCATGGCGCTCCTCTTCATCATTGTGTTGCCTTCCCTCACCCTGTGTTCTTCTTCCTCATTATGCTGCTCTTATTCATCGTGTTCTTCCTCATCATGTTGATCTTCTTCATCGTGTTCTTCCTCATCATGTCGCTCTTCTTCATCGTGTTCTTCCTCATCATTATGTTGCTCTTCTTCACCAATAATGGGAAATTTTAGCTTCTTAGGAATGGGCTTACTCGGAAGAAGGATAAATATGCTCGAGTGGAAGGTGAAGGAGATGCATGAGATGAATAAATAGTGGCAAAATCGGGATGTGCAATGAAAGTGTCCCAAGAGATTCCCTTCTTCTCAAGTTGATGAAGAATGACAATCTTGATGAGGGAATGATGGAAAAGGAAAGTCAAGCATCGAGAGGGAGGTCTCTTTTGAACAGTGGAGGCCATATTTTCAATACTTCTATGGAGGAAAAAAGGGGAGGTTTAAAAATTGGGTCCTTGTGAAGTGCATGAGAAACCGGACATGGTAAGCATAGACCCAAGAAAACCTTCCCTCGCATGTGAAATATTTCATGATTATCTTCATGAGGGGAGCATAGCTATTCAATAGATATGAAAAAGGAAATATGGATGGGCATGCATCCCGATGGTCCGGCTTCAAAAATGGTTTGTACTATTCCGAGTCTAGGTAGCTCTATTTAAACCATTTTTCTCCAACATATGGGATTTTGCAGCTCGGGAAATGGATCTAGGAGAAAACTTGAAATCTAAGCCTCGCTAGTGAAAAATGTTTCCCTTGCAATCTCAAAGCACATAGATGTGTCAAGGGGAGATATTTTTTTCACCTCCCGAACCCTTCGACAAAAATCTAGACATCCAACTTCATGAAAGTTAAACAGACTCGAAGGATGGGCATTTACTTCTTCGATCTGAAAACAAGTTCAAACCTCCTATGAGGGCCACTTCTCATTGTCTTTCTCGGAAGGCATTTTGTTTTGGACACTCTTTGCTGGTTGACTAAAACAAGCTTTGTCTCAAATGGTCTTTGAAATGGTTTCCCAACACCACACCTTGTCCTCTTTATAAGTCATCATGTGCCTCTTTGATGCCAATCAAACAAGTATTTGTCAAATGACAACCAAAATTAATTTATTACTCGTGTTTGGGCAAAGATTTTGAAAAAAGATGTGTTTGTGTTTCCTTGTTGAAAAAAGATCTCCTTTGTTTTGACAAAAACACCTTTCCCTCCAAACACTCTGCTCTTTTTGATATTCACAGCTCTTTATAAAGCAAACAAGACACCTTTCAGCTCTGACTTAAAAACCTTGAAAAACAGACTATCGCCTTTTTTGAATTCTTGGGGGTCGCACAAAGTTTTCTATCTCACAACACAAAAACGAATTCTTTTTATATTTATCAAGCCTTCATCCCTTTACCACTTGTCTAGATGATAAAAAAAAATTTGAGACCTCTACAACCATCTCTGTTTATCCGTCTAGAAATCGTATATAGTTTTAGCTTTTTAATAACACAAGAAGAGCTTTCAATATTGGTCTAACAAACCTCCCTTTTCATTCATCGTTTTATCCTCTGAGCTTTAAACAAACTCAAGCCTTTGCAAAATATTGTCAAGATGCTTCTCAAATATTGATTTGAATACCTCTTAAACTAACTCTGTCCCTTTATAGCAACTCGTGGGCTATCATCGTTTTTTAAAGGTAGTTAGGGCTCTCTCAAAATGGAGAAAAAACATCTTCCCATGTCATCGTACTAATTCTTGACATTCACGAAAGAAACAAAAACTCTTTGATTTTGACCAAAGGCCCTAAATTTTAATCATTGCTTTTTTTCTTTGTGCTTTTTAAATGACAAAATGCCCTTAAAACCATTGTTAAGACACCTTCCAAATTGATTTGAGACCCCCCAAAACACAGAAAACTTTCTTCGATTTTGACAAAAACTCTATCTCTTTTACCATTGTCTATCTCATTGTTTTTTAGATGATGAAGTGGTTTCAAAAATCATTATTTCTTCTTAGGGGAAAAACACGACAAAACACCCCCTTCAAACTTTGAATTTTACCAAGAGGAAATGTAGAATACCTTGAAGAATGCTTATGGGCCTTGGTTGGTCGTTGGAGCAGCTTTTAAACGTGTTTTTGGACACCAATGAAGGAGCGGCACGTTTGAAGCGTGGGCGCCGCGCATACAAGGTAGATCGGGTCGGCTTCGGGCACCGGTGAACGAGCGCACAGAGCACCGTGCGATGAGTTCAAGTGCTTTGTATTTGCACTCACAGGGCGTGCCGCACAGGGCTTTCCCGAGCCTCAAACTTTGAAATCTTGCCCGAAATCAATTTTATTCTTCGGGTGAGCAACTCGTGGAGTATGCTTAGGCTTTTGAAATTGCAAATGGGGCCTTTGAAGTGGTCTCCCAGCCTTTATAATTGAAAGAAAAAATCAAAGTCTTCACATCACATTTTGGAGGTTCTATGCCTTTTTGAAAAGGCCTTTTGTTTTGTCAAAACATAAATTGTTGTCTTTATAATTTCATCACCTTTAAAACATTATAAGGATCCATATTCGATCAATATTTATAACAAAATGTTGTGGCCAACCTCTTTTTGAAGAGACCAAAGACATGACCCTTTTTGAAGTAAAGAAATTTCCTTAAAATCCAAAATCCCTTTCACTGTTTCTTCATTAAGGCAATAACCACAGCTCACTCGTTTGTCCATTTCAGTCCTTCAAAAAGGAACACTACTCAAGAGCCATATCAAAGATTTTTGATGCATCCTTTTCCTATCTCTTGGAAGGAGATGATTTACAATTCTAAAACTTACTTTGATAATTTCAACTTTCTTGGTGTTTGATGACTTGTCATGCCCATTGTTGAAATTGGTCAAACACTGATAGGCACCTTTAACATTTTTCCTTGACTTGTGGAAAAAAACTCATATGTACTTACCCATATTTGACCTATACCTATTTATCAAAGAGAAATCCTTTAAAGACCCTTAATGCAATCACATATAAACAATAGATTTTGTTTCTAATGTACATAAAAAAGGTTTGGTCTATAAGCTCGTGGTAAGTTTCATTTCTTTGAATGGTGTCTTGAACTTGAAACATTTTGTCATAGCTTTCCTCATACATGTTGTCTCTAGTATATTCATTTTCATAGGTCTTTTTAGGAAAAAAAAGTTAGTCTATCTTCTTTTTATTTTGATGAAGTTGCTCTAAGTTTTGGGCATTCTAGCTTCGGATTGCCTTTGAAGAGGACCCCTTTACGAACAGGGAAAAACAAGGCTTCTTAAACATCATACTATCACTCGCTTGACCTATGTTTTAATACCGACTTTAACTTATAAGCCTTCAATTTCTTTCCACCTTTGATTTTCAACTTTGTCTTTCAAACAAGTTGAACCCATGTAAGCACCTCTTGAAACACTACTCTGTATCGGTGGTTTCATCCATTGGAGAAAATGGTGTAAACAAGTTTTTAGGTCATTTGAAGCATTGTTATCCTTGTTCTTTTTGAATGAAGCCATACCTCTACTCCCGACCCTCTCGTTTGTTAAATGAAGGAGGCCCTTGTCATATTTCCAAACCATCTGCTTTTAAATGAAGGAGGTTTACAACAAGTGACCTAACCATCTCGCTTCATGTTTGGAGGAGGTTAGCATGATCACCCAACCATCTCGCTCATGTTTGGAGGAGGTTAACACGATCGTGCCATTTCATCTCTTTTTCAAACTATGTCATCTTTCCTTGTAATGCATATCTCTCGCTTGGTATATCACAATAAGTAATAAAGTGAAAATTTGGCAATATGTTGTGAGAGGCATTTTCTCGAGATATGTATCTTGTTTTTAGAATACCTTTGTGAATCTTTAGAAACTAGGAGAAACATGACTTGTATATGTAGAGTATTTGATTGCTAGTCATTGTTTACTAACCTTTCTTGGCTCGTGTTTGCGAGAGGTTTATTGAATTTTCTCTCCGACTAGTACTCTTATCCCAGAGCTCAAAACAACATGAGAAGCAGCTTGTCTTCTCATGTTTTAGCTTGACAATGTCTTCTAGAATACTTGTACATCTCTTCTTTTGAAATAGACACCGAGACACCGTAAATCAACCCAATATCGCGTTTGGATTTTGAAACATGTACTATCGAGACATCAAGACCTTTTATTGGCGCGACCTATGGGTGTATCAAGCTTTGTTTTTTTGTGAGACTAAGCGCCAATTCGGGGGTTGGCTAGTATTGAACAAAAGATTTTGGCTCGGGATGTTTTTTTCCAAGGGAGGATTTCCTAAAGCGCCACTACCTAACTTAGAGGAGATCTTTTTCCATTTTGAACATTCTCTTTGTTATGACTAGATCTTAAGATGACACATGATCGGAGGTAGGATGGGCTGACTTTTTTATCAACAATTGGTTAATGAATGACCTCGGGGGATGAGGGTGAATGACAACAGATGACTTTAGCTTATGACGATCGATGGACAAGATTATATGATTGAGACTAGATAGGGCTTGACAACTAGGTTTTTTCTCATCATAGGCTGATTGAAAAGGTAGGAGGACAAAAAAAATTTAGGCGTGTTTTCTAGGCGACGCATTTGACAAATTGGAGATCAACTTCTAGAAAACTTGGCCTTAAAAACTAGTCATCATCAACAGTGAAAAATACCGATGACTAACAAATGGTAATCTAGGGAATGTTTCTATGTGTTTGTTTGTTTTGTTCTAGACTTGGTTTCCAAGTCTAGGGATATCTACCTTGTCAACAAGATAAAATCTATCCGCCAAACATTAATCTTTCCTTTTTGTATGTTATGAATTGTGTGTATTTTTTATAATTCTTTTTTTAGAATAGTTTCAAGAAATATTTCATGCCATATTTTCTCTTTGAGCATTCAAGTCTCCTAGATTTTAGTCCCTAAGGTTGATATCATTGGTATCATAGCAAGTTATGACAACATAGAAATCGGGGTTTTATAATTGTTGCCAAGGCAGTTATGTTGTCCCCATATGCAATATTTTAGATACAATTTTCCAAGAGTACCCTCAATTGATGCTCCAATCCATCACATAATATGCTTCCACAATTAAAGAACTCGAGTTCAACATAAGAAACAATTCATAGTTGTGATTAATTTGGTAATGCAATGACCGAAAAATAGAATTGAACTCAGGTAATGTCACCTATAAGACTAAAGCTTGAAATTGTGCGTGTCTCCATGAGTAATTTCATGCTTCAAAATAAACAACATGAGTTATTTTTTGCATGCGGGGATTCTTTTTTCCCGGTATATATACTCACATTTATAACAATATTACTCACAGGTGTCTGGATTAAAAAAGCATGGTCCACCAGTTTGATCCTTATTTCCACTCTGCGAACCGCTCTATACTTGGCATAAAAAGGATTCTACGAGTTTTCGAATTGGTTCGGATTTGAGAGCTAGTATTCCTTGGGTAGAATAATCAAAGGAACCCTTTGCCTTGGTATTATGGTCATTGGCATGTTCCTACTTGCATGTTTGGTACAAGGATAGATGTTTTATAGCGATGGGGGGATACAATGATTCATGTTCAAATCTCTTTCTAATTCTAGCACCCTTAGAAGTATGTTTTATGGATTCCCTGGAGATATCATGGGCAAGACAAAGATATCTTTCAAGCAATTTGAAATTAGAGCATTGTTACATTGCATTCATTGTTGTTGGTTAATGGGACCATGGACTATTTGTAGAATGGTTATGGTGTTCATCTTTTGGGATCTCATGTCATTTATTTTAGATGGGTTGAAGTATTCAAGGGAATCATCCATTACTAGGAACACATTGGGGAATAATTATGAAAAAATAGTAGATAATTTTCCCATACCAATTAAGTTAATGGAGCTTCTAAAGGCCTTAAATACAACCAAAGTAAATCTCTAAGATAGGAACCCAACTATCCTAAATACATTTTCCAATTCCCGACGTTGAACTAGTGGTGGGCACCAATAGTGAGTACATTGTGGTTCTCATGGATACATAGGTGACCTTTTATTGGGTCATGCAGAACCTCCAACCTTATCTAAGTGGTACCAAGGTCATGGGTCTCTTGGTGGGAAACAAAGTCTACACATGCAACGATGTTGCACTCAAGGTGAACATGGTACGTGTAATGAAGAGCATCCATACGACCCAGGGTAAACCTTGGGTTGGACCCTCGCTATAAAAATCTTAACAACCCATTCATTCTCGAGTGTTGTACAATAGCTACCCATTACCATTCATTGGATCCTTTTATAATGCTATCATTCAACTCCTTAAGGAGCACGTGGACTTTTTTAGTTGTCACTAGAGCTTCACTTTTGGATCAACACATATTCCTTTTTTCACTTACAAGGATAACATCGGGAAAAAATATCTTTGGAGATGCTCTTTCTAGGCCTAACACCGAGGCGGATGACTCAAACACTCATCTACACTATGATAACAAGTTATACATGATGGTGGATGTATTTTACATGGCACTTGGTGCCATTGGGTATGGAAATCTCGAGGTCAGAATTTTGAGACTAAGGGTCCCTCAAAATGGGACCCTAATGAGATAGGGGATTCTATTCGGAAGATTATGACTTAAAATAGAAACATTCTCCAATGCCTTTTGAAGAATCAAGGCACTCCTATGAAGCCAAACTATGCTCTCCATGTTTACATAGTCATCCTGTTCAATGAAGACCTAAAGAAAGACCCTACATCTATGAGAAATTATGGGCTCTTTAAGCCCAATGAAACCATGGTATATAATGTCTTTGATGGCTATTATGAAGCATACTTTTGGCTCGAACAATTAAGGTCATGATGGGACTATCAAATCACAACAATGGGAAACATAAATATTATTGTTGACAACAATAAATGGAACAATACACACATTACCATTATTGGGTAGGAGATGTCATCATGTGAGTATAGAGCCTACAAGATCATGCAATCACTCAATGTGGATTATGTGTTGGTTGTATTTGGAGGTGTTACTAGTAATCATGTTTTTTATATTAACGTTTTTTTAAGGATGGTTTACATTGTAGGTGGAGTTTTTCCTATTATTAAGGAGTTTGATTATCTTGTTAATGGAGGTATCCCCTGTTGAAAAAGGTGGAAACTCCTAAAATGTTGAACTATATTACATAATTATGTTATTGTGTATTTTGGGGAGCTTATTATTGAGTATGGTAAGCATGCTTAGTGGGAGTGAGCGTAGGGAAATAGGAAATAAAAAATGTGAAAAATGAGTACTTGGAGGAAGCCTTTACAACATCTAATTGGATAGTGAGAATCTACAAATATAAGCCACCACATTTCCACCATACCTTGGTATACTTGCAAGTGAACTATCTTGAATTCCATTTTCTAGGCCACATATTATTAGTATAATAGTTGGACCACAAGCATTACAGGGTAATTTTGTCCTCAGTCTTCGTTCATCATGGGTATAGGTCACCCAAAAACCCGCAATTATGGGTCAATTACACAAAACCCTTGCCATTTCTAACTCATTTTTGGGTCATCCACAAACCCACGATTATGAATCAACCACAAAAAATCCTTTCCATCGCCAACTCATTTTTGGTTCATCCACAAATTGACAGTTATGGGTCAGCCACAAAAAACCACTTGTCTTCATTTTCACTTGGAAAATTTGGTTATAGGCCATCTACAAAGCCATGGTTATAAGTTAGCCACACAAACCCTTATCTTCAATAACACTTGGACTTGGGTCATCCACAAACCCATGGTTAACCACACAAAACCGTTATGTTCATTGGATCATATTCAACATAAGCTTATGAGGGAATTTGATGCAATGGGGACCATTACTTCCTAAGGGGGGGGATTGATCCAAATGGAAAGTGCTATCCACTCCATGGTATTTACCAATGGTATTGAATGATGTAACTCAAGAAGGCATCAAAAAATACTATAAATAATAAGTCTCACCTTTCAAAAAGGATAGATTGGTCCACCACGATGTGATTGTAAAAATGATTTCTCCATTTAATAAACTATGGTATTTCCTTTCATATGTTGTGAACTATGTGTATTTTTTTTTCAATATTTTTTTTCTTAGAATGGTTTCAAGAAATATTTTGTGCTCTCTTATCACTTTTGGAGTTCAAGCCTCCCAAATCTTATCCTCCCATATATAATCATATTGACATTGAATTCAAATGGATTCTCTAATATCCTCACTCCAATCCACATCAAGGGGATGAGCTATTACGCTGAGACCAAAATATACTAGCTTGTCGACCCATTTTGTCTCCTTATTTGTGGACATGGGAGAGGATGGGAGTTGTGATATTTTTCTAGGATTTTTGTAGTATTATCTATTTGAACTTCAAACATCCAACTCTTAAATAATTTGGAAGGATTTCAACCACGTTGGATATTGCATAAGATATTGATAATGGTATTGGAATCTCCTTCAATAATATGCTTCGAAATTGTTTGCGAGATAGAAATTGAGAGATCCTACTCTAATGCCTGGATTCAACAATATTATTAGTTTTCGAAGCCTATGACATCTGCATAAGCATGTATAATATTCCCATTAGAGTTATGAAGGAATCCACCATAATCAACATGGCCTAGATTTTCATTTCGAGGCTCCGTTGAAATAAATTTTGATGAAGTCCTTCGGAGGGAGGGAGGGGGCGGGCATGCGAGAGGGCGAGGGAGGAAGGGCTAGAAGGGAAGAAATTAAGGAATAGGAGGAATAAAAATTTTGGTTAGAATAAATTTTTTCAGGGTTGATTGCATTCCCAATATTTGGAGGACCAAGGAAGAGAATATTTTTTTCCCTTATTTTATGTAGGATATCTTTCCAAATAAAGTTTGTGAAGGCCCTAATATTCTTAATTTCATTTGTTATGCTCCTTCCAAATCTGTCATAGGATGAATCCTGGAATGAATTATCATGCTTTGATGATAATGGTATTAGTAATATGGGAATAATTCCAAAATTGTAGAGTGGAGTGGAAACTAGTTTGTGTTATATCAATCTTTTGAAAGAGCATAGCAAGGTGGTCCCAAATAGGAGCAAAGAAGTTGATTGGAATTTTATGAATTCAAGAAACATAGAAGACGAGTTTGAGGGCCCCTGAAAAACCATGAATTTGAATTTTTTTACATGTCAAAGTTTTGTTTCATAATAGAAGCCACATAAATTGATTGGTTTTGGGCCAATGTTTGAGATTCCATATTTTTTTTCCATTTTTTCTTGATCATCCTCATTGTTATTTCTTTTGAAAATACTGCAAGCTTCATAGAGGTTAAGATTTATTGAAGGACGATAACCCCAATGAAGAATATCATTTCTCTCTTTAACCATAATTTCTATATTTACTAATTCTTGCTTGACTATTGTGCTTTTAATTTGGGAGGGAGGCTCAATTCATTGCTCACATGACTTCCAATTGTACAATTGGGAAGTATAGGGGAGTGATTCTGAATCTTTTGCAAGTATTATTTGGCCCTTAGAGGTGAGGGAGTCCCTAGTTAGGTAGATTTTTTTCATTATGAGTTAATTTTTGGCCATTGATACCATGATTCATCCCAAAACAATGTGTTGTTCCCTATTTCTAATTTCCCAAAAACTACTCACTTAGACAAGATGTTTGTTTCCTCAAGTAGCATTCCATATTTGAGAACCCATGATGTTGCCTCTCATTTTGATGAGTTGAGACTCCTAGTTTTTGGGGGCATACTTGTGTTTCCACATTTTGGTCCATAAAGGCTTTGATTTTTTTTATCCATCTCCACCATGTTTTTAGAAATTAAGGCTCTATTGAGTATATTAAGATCACAAGACCAAGTCCTCATCGCTTTTTCAAATGATAGATTTTGTCCCATGCAATTATATCCCTTCTTAGGTCTCTTTTAGTGCCCTATGAAGGAATCTACACTAAATATTTTTTATCTTGTTTAGGATGGCCTCGTTTTTGCCATTGTTGAGAGAAGATAGGTAGGGAGGGAATGAAGGACATATTTGTGAAAAATAAAACAATTTTCTAGATTGAGCGATTTGAAAGTCCAACAAGAAAGTTTGGATTCAAATTTAAGAAGAATATTTTCTCATACCTTTTATTTGATAAGATTTATAGTTAGAGGAGCTCCTAGGTATTTGGATGGAAGGAAGCTCCTTTTAAATCCAACAAACAAGATATGTGAATTTAGATAGTTAGTGGGGTATTAAAAAGGAATATTTGATATTTTTCCATGTTAATGGAGGTTCTCAAAAGCATCATATAGTGGCTTCTTTGACAATGGGGATGCCCAAGAGAAGAGTATTGTCCACAAACTCGTTTGTGTGAAGAAGATATATCGTATTCTATGAATCACACCTGATTCGATCACGAGTCGAGTACTACTCTAACCATTGTGTACGGTATGAGGATATTTTAATTGACTATGGATTTTACAGGTTTAAATGAGCATGTTAGTCCATCGATTATAGTGCATAAACACAAAAGCATAAGTAAATGAACTTAACATATCAATAAGCACATGCACATAAGTAAGAGAGAGACAACCAATTGGTAAAAAAGTTCACCCCTCCATCTCTCTAGGGCTACATCTTTGAATCTGCTTCAATTGGAATGCAGATCTTCTATATTCCTTCTTCAAAGTAAGCTTTCTTACATTCAAGCTCTATGGCCGAGCATTATCTAAGCAATATGGCTCTCAATATCTAAGAATTCTCTCCTTTCTTCTCCGCCATTTATCATGGCTTAGATAAAGAATATATATAGTTTTCCCTCACCCACTCTCCAACAAAGAGCATTAATTACAAGACCCACAATTGTAGGGCCTAATTACAAGGAATGAAAAACAAGATCCATGAAAGTATGATCTCCAACTATCTCAAGCTCATAATTTGGGAAAAGTCTCAAAACCACCTAAAGACTCTTCAACCATGCCCTTGATTCTCTCAACCTACAATTGAGAAAAAATAGAGAATTGGTGTGAGGTGGTTTCTCACATAAAAAACCAATTTCCCTAATTACATTAAATGAATAATATATGAGACAAATTTTCTATCACAAATATTAATCATTTATATCAATAATGCATGGGATTAATAAGGGCTCATAAAATGCATAATTAAATGCATGAGCATAATTTCACCCCCTTAAGCACTTTATCACCAACTTCAAATCAACATGGTGCAAAGCTATTTTCATGTGCGAAGATCCTTCCGGATCACACCTCCTCACAAAGAAACTTTTTGGTCTCCAAAAATATCACGTTCAATCCATCATCAAGCGCATGAAAATTTCTATGAAAGGCACATTCCCACATAACTCTTTCACCCTGACGTACTTCGGAATCAGAATGCAGTGCCAACACTCGCAACTATTGCAACACGTATGTCCGAAGGGGCACATCCCTTGAAGACTTCTTCACCCAACGTACTTCGAATCATGAGGCAAAGCCAACACCTACAAATTTTGCAATGAAAATGCCTAAAAAGGCACATCCCTTGAAGGCTTATTCACCCAACGTATGTTAGAATCGGGATGTAAAGCCTCGCATTTGCCTACAACTACAATGAAAATGTCCGAAAAGGCACATCCCTTCAAGATTCTTTCACCTCGGTCCTTCGAATCGAATGCAAAAATCCCACACCGCCTAAAGCTACAAACTGTCGCTGATCATACATGTTTACATATTTTGAAACACTTTCCAGGGAGTTCATTGGTCAAGTTTACATGCCAAAATAGCTTAGTAAAATCACCTCATTCAACTTGCTTACAAAGAATCTAACAAGGCTTAATGCGTAAAAAATACGCCTCTCACTCTCCCTTTTACACAATGTGTACATAAACAAAGAGCACTAATGGTGGAAAAATAAGAATTCCGCCCTTTTACCTAATATGTGCCAAATAACATATGCACTTAGAAGGTGGAAAATAAGTCAAATCCCCCATTACAAAACAAGTGCATCATAAAATTTCCCCCCTTCAATTTCTAGGCATAGGGAAAATAATGGGCATAAAAAAATTCAAGGAGAATGCCTTTTTTTCAAAAGTGCACCTAGTGTTGGTAAAAACAACCAAGTCCCAATACATAAGAAAAAAATTAAACTTTGTTCTCAACTGTGGACACCACAATACCAAACACCCTGCTCTATGCATGAGCTCCATGGACATTGGAAGGAAGGAAGCTTTGTTACCTTATTTCATATCAAAGTATACTCAATCAATGATATTTACTTTAGCCGCAGTCAAGGGCACCACCGTCGTCCTTTAATATCACATCTCCAAATGCACCACCAATGACCCAAGTCAGTTAACGTTGCCTCTGGAGCTAGATTCGCACAATTCAAGGTCATAATTGAGGTCTCAAGGGAAATTAAAATAAATATCCAACACATATTACATAAAGTCTCTGAAAACTGTGGAGCAGAAGAGTTAGTGGAAGTTAAGCCATCATTGAACAATGACATCACTAGCAAGAAGCTGAGCCATCGCGTAGGGTGTCCAACAGAACACTAACTATCCTGACTACTTCGCCATGGTCTGCTAGTGAAATTGAATCGTTCCAACCCTAAAACTCGAGTTCCTTTGATAGGTGTAATCTAGGGCAAGCATAAGCTAGGATAAATGCCAATAGACTAGGATAGCCTCGAGTAGGCCAAGATAATAGACCATGATCCAATAGGAAAGAGTACAATAGGTTATAGCTCGGTTAAAGTAACCTAATATGGGATAGAGTATGGTTCGATACACAAGCTATGTTATGATAACCTAGAATAGGTTAGGATAGGTTACAATAAGGTAGGCTAGTATGGGTAAGGATAGATTAGGCTAGTTTTAGTAGTGCTCTTGGAGGTTGGGCTAGAACATAGTAAGCTAGACTGGTGTATGATTATCTAGGGTAGCATAGTCTATGCTATTATACGATGGGCAATGGAAGTGTATGCTATGGTTGATTGGGATAGCCTACGCTAGGCTATGCTAGGGTTGGCTAGCTTAGATTTAGTTAGGTTATAATAGGGTAGATAAGTCTAGGGTATGTTAGAGAAGGGTATTGTAGGATAGGTTAGAGTAGCCCAAGCTAGGTTAGGGTATTTAGGCTAGACTAGGCTAGGCAAGATTAGGCTAGTGTAGAATAGGCTATGTTGGGATAGAGTAGGATAGGATAAGGTAGAGTAGGCTAAGCTAAAGCATGTTTTGCTTAGTCTACGCTAAGCTACAACAAGCTAATATAGACAACTATTTTCTTTATTTAATAAATTGTATTTATGGATTATGGGAAGTTTATATATATATATATATATATATATATAGATATATGTTTTTCCTTAAATATATTTTTAAAATAGAAAGGAAATAATTTGAATATTTATTTCCAACCCCGGAACTCAAGATCTTAAGAGGGATATGTGTTGCACTAAAAATTGTCATCCTAACATTCTGCTATATGTATGAGCTCATTGTCACTCATACTTACTCCTTTGCAAGTCTAACACATCATTTCTTCATGTCAAGCCTTGAAAATAAGAGAAAAGTTCTTAAAAAAATCCTTAACTCTGGTATCGCACTTTCTCAATATCTTGCCTGCGGTCCCGCACCTAATGTTCATTACTCCTGCGTACCTGAATGCACTTTCCCTATGTTATGGGTGCAGACCCTTGTAAAAGATTAAAAAGGTGCAAGTAAACTCAAAAATTGCATTTTCAGTAAATTCTAGAAGCCTCTAGAAAGAATCTTGTGGTGGCAGAATCGCTCTTTTGAGGTTCATGTATCCTTTACCTTAAGGAGCACACCTTAAGGAGCCAATCCCTTGATGTTGAACAGGTCTTCCTGGGGTCCGAAGCAGGAATATCCTATACTCTGACAAGCCTTACACTCTTCCAACCAAGACAGATAGAGGTATGTGATCTCTCCTCACAAAAATCTCAGTTAAATGAGTCTGAATCCCAACAACACTTGACCTCAAATAATTCTAAATCTTGAACTCCCCTTGAGGCTACCCAATGCCTCTTTTTATAGTGGAAAAGAGGAGGTTTCAGTTCCAACTATGAAGGGATAGAATCCTCCTTCAAAGGGATAAGCTCCTCAGATCAAGGGTTCAGAGATCTACTGCTCCCCTAGTCTTGTTTCAACTACCAATAATATGACACCCCTAAATTTTCCTGATTATAAAGCGGTATCTACCCCGCCACAGGTTAATTATGTGGCAACTAATCCCATGTTTTCAATTACCAATGAAAGTGAGCCTTTCACTGTTTGCTCGTCTTCCTTTGATTTAGATCCGGTAATTGACATGGAAAACTCTATGGGATTATTTGAACGCAATTTTCTTATCCCTTTGAGTCCCTTGACATGTGTTCCTTTCAAGGAATTATTCTTCCATCTGATGAAGACCTCTTGGAAGCCATGATCGAGGTGTGTCCATTGACATGTGTTTCTTCCAGTTGGAAGCCATGATCATGTTGGTCCGAGGATAGTTCCTTTTACTGTGTCAACCTCGTTAAAAAATGAATCAAAAGAGGTAGATTGTAGAGAGTAGATTAATAGATTAGAAATAAGTAGTTTCTGAGGATGGTTCCTGTTACTGAGTCAACCTCGTAAAAAAATGAATCAGGTATGAGGAAAGTTCCTTTTACTGTGTCAACCTCATTAAAAATGAATCAGTGTATCAAGAGGAAAGTTCCTTTTACTGTGTCAACCTCGTTAAAAAATGAAACACGTTGCCATGAGCATAGTTCTTTTCCTATGTCAAGCTCATTAAAAAATGAAACAAATCCTCCCCTAATTGAGTCGAGTCTTTGACTAGATCTCGTAAATGTTAAGTCATATATTTAGGTTAGTTATTTCAGTTTTTGCATAATTTTCTTACAGTTTTAGGTCGGGTATTTCATATGATCTCGTAAATGAACCTTCATTCCATCCAGCTATTAATTACTAGTAGTGTACTTAGTTGAATGAAATGAAGCTAGGGGGGCATGCGCTCTAGCAGTTACGCTTAGGGGGCATCAAGCACAGTTTTCTCTCTGTTTCAAGCTTGTGTAAAAATGAAACCACTCTGAAGCATAGTTTTTCTCTGTTTCAAGCTTTTGAAAAAATGAAACCTATCTTGAGTCAATTTCGGTTATTTTCAAGACTCGTTAAACTCATGAAAATCCCGAGATTATTTTGCTATCTTTCATTCTCGTAAAACACATGAAAATGTCGAGTTCTTTCCGTCTTTTCCTGCTCGTAAATTAAATTGAAAGTCGGCCACAGGAGTACATTTTTATCCCTTTTTCGAACTCGTTAAAACTTACGAAAAAGTGAAAACCATGAGTACATTTTTATCCCTTTTTCGAACTCGTTAAAACTTACGAAAAAGCGGAACCTTGGAGTCCTATTTTAAGCCCTTTTCAGACTCTCGAAAATTGAAAAGATTTCCGAGCACTTGATTATTTGAACTCGTTAAAATAAATGAATGATCGTCCTTTCAGTATAAGTTTACCCCTTTTACGAACTGAAATGGACTATTTACAAAAAAGGTATACATTGACTAATTACGGTCAATAGAGTTTTATCCTTTTTCGGGCTCGAGAGACTAAATTTACAAAAAAGAAAACCCATGGAGTTTTCTTAAGTTTTTTCTTCTGACTCCCTACAATTTAAAAACACGGAGTTTCTCCTATACTGGACTTATTAAAATTTAACAATAAAGGACCTATTGATTACAAACAGGAACGAACCACTCCTTCTTAGGGTTCGAATTTTAAACTAAGTTGGACTAATCCGAAGGATGAGCTTATAAAACAAGCAAATGTTATCCTCCTCAAGCTTGTCAAAAATAAAGAGGTACTTGCCAGAAATGGTGGGGGAAAAGAGAGAAAAATGGACGTATTTGTTGTATTTTAAATTTTCGAAAATCCAGTCAACCACTCTTGAACATGACACTTTCATTTACCTGGGTTGGGAAATCCTTTGCCTAACAGTTAATCAAACCACATTGAAAGTCTTCAGTCGGTTTCTGGGTATTAGCTTTGGGTCAATTATCACCAAGCCATCTGCAGTGTCGTTATGTGTTCAAGAGGACAATTCAAACAAACCATTCATCTGCAAAATATTTGTCTTCCATTTTGACCATCCCTGAGTCAGTCCTTGCCAATATATTTCTTCAAAAATTGATCTATGATTTCGTGTTGTGGGCTTGCCTACGACGGATCACTTTCTATCGACGACAGCTCATTATCTAGGAAGTTGATCCAGAAATCGTCAGTACCTTGAAATCTGCATGCCTCAATGGCAGGTTTCTCGCCTTCAACGACAGGTTGCATCATTGACCTTCGATCGAATGATTCTGTGACATGTTCGACTTCAGCTCATTCATTCACATTTCATGGATTGTACTGAGTACTTTGAGAGCCATTGACATTACTGGTGGTTACTCTCACACTTGTTAACAATTTACATTATTGACTGGTAATCAAGTGGTTTCTACCATGTTCGACTTCGACACATTCATTCACATGGATAGAATCGTACTAGTTCGAGAAGCGGAAATCAAGACCCTGGATCTAGTTTCAACCATCCAGGCTGCGAGGAATTTTTTTATTCATTTATATAGTGGAATATTCATAAATAGATGGCTGCATCCATACCATGTCTACACATGTCTATACTATTGATGTATTGAAAATCATTCCCGTATCAGAACAGTTTAAATCAGTTTCTAGTTAGTTTTGATCCGAGTATGGGAATGCCTACCTCAGCGATGATATGTTTACATATATATATTTTTCATTGAATGTTTTTACAGGTTCCGAATGGGGTGTCCACAGGATGATCCTTGAAATGATAAAGTACTGCACTCTTCATATATGACAGACTTCAGCTTCATCTATTCCAGACTTTGCACTTTAGGGGGCAATCTGTTGCACTGAAAATTGTCATCCTGACATTCTGCTATATGTATGAGCTCATTATCACTCATACTTCCTCCTTTGCAAGTCTAACATATCAGTTCTTCATGTCAAGCCTTGAAAATAAGAGAAAAGTTCTTAAAAATCTCCTTAACTTTGGTATCGCACTTTCTCTTCATCTTGCCTGCAGTCCCGCACCTAATGTTCATGACTCCTGCGTACCTGAATTCACTTTCTCTGTGTTATGGGTGAAGACCCCTATAAAGGATTAAAAAGGCGCAAGTAAAACTCAAAAAGCTCACTTTCAGTAAATTCTAGAAGCCTCTAAAAAGAATCTTGCAGTGGCAGAACCGCTCTTTCGAGGTTCATGTATCCCTTACCTTAAGGAGCTAACCCCTTGATGTGAGGAGCTTATCCCTTTGAAGGAGGATTCTATCCCTTCATAGTTGGAACTGAAACCTCCTCTTTTGCACTATAAAAAGAGGCATTGGGTAGCCTCAAAGGGAGTTCAAGCTTTAGAATTATTTGAGGTTAAGTGTTGTTGGGATTCAAACTCATTTAACTGAGATTTTTGTGAGGAGAGATCACATACCTCTATCTGTCTCGGTTGGAAGAGTGCAAGGCTTGTCAGAGTAGAGGAGATTCCTGTTTCGGACCCCGGGAAGGCCTGTTCAACATCAAGGCTAAGGTTGTAAGGTTTTCTTTATTCAAAGTTAATACAAATGAATTCATTTTTCTCAATAAGTTGTTAATTAACTATTTATTTCATGGATTCCTTGATCACCATGATAGGCATGATTTATAATATTTACTATACAGGTGCTATTTAATGTTTTCTTGTTTGTGACTGCAGGTCTATAAAGATAACTCCTTCAAGTGACCGAGGGACAACTACTTCGAACAAGCATTGGATCTACGGTAAGACTTTAACACCTTTATAGTATTCTTTTGTAAATCGCACATGTCTAGAGAAAGATAGGTTTATTTGGTTGTTTGTTGCTAGATTTCCTTTTGGTACTAGGGAGATCGATCTTGTCCGCGAGATTAATTTATCCGGTCAACAATATGCCTTTGACATTCAACCGAATGCAATAATGTTGTAGTTTAGACTCCATCACTCAATTCTCCACCAAAAAATCTTAATATAAATGAGAGGAGCCATCCCTAACTAGACAAGAACGATGTCCAATAAGCCCCATAGGAATGGTTACATAGGATTCCACTATTTCTTGGAAGTGACATGTCATTATAGGCTCCAGAGGAGACCACAGATTCAATACACAAAGTCTCAACACTCCATCGAGTCTCACCACACTCTGTTGGTCTATATTGCTCTGAGACTTCAACGACAACTCCACTCAATCAACGTGGCATGCCACGATTCTTTTCCCACTGTAGGATTTTGGGTTGATCGAAATGGAGTTGTTTCATCTCCTCGGACAAATAAACCTCACACGGAATTTGATTTGCATTTGGATCTTCTAAAATGTTGTCGAAAGTAGCGTTGAGCTCGTCAAACGCTCGAGAAAACGCTGGGAGGCTGTTGTCGACAAATAAATGGAGAGAAGTGTGAAGGTGTCTTTCAGCAAGACCACTGAATAATTTATATTCAATTTTTTGTGCAGATCCGCTCAAAGCTCCTCACGACCTAAACTGATCACGCCCGGATTTGGTGCCACAAAATCGGCATTCTGGTGATAAAATCATGGAATAGTGCCACCAAATCTGCTGCAAAATATTCACCTTGTTTCCATGTGTCTTTGTAGGCATTATTGGATCCTAAACTATTGTAAGTCGTTGCAATAATTGATGCTTCCTTGCCCACATGAACATTTCTTCACAGCTCGTTTCTGGTGCTAAAGTATAATATTATATGCGTTCTACCAGTTTAAGATTGCCCATCGTATCCAATTCCAGGCAAAGATTATGCAACGTATCCTTTGTGTGGTTTGTTACTGTCCATCATGGACGATATCATATTGATGAACTATAACATATGCTTCTGGATATACCGGATCATTAAAGCCCGTAAGTTGTAGAATCTAATTCAATTTATTCATCACGACAAGTACTGAGAATTATCAACTGTGTCCACATCTGTGCCATCAGTAGGCCATCCTCTGTCAGTAACAACGATCGATACATTGGGATATCCCAAGGCTTCAATTGCAGAGAAAATATAATCCAGAATGGCGTCGAATAAGTTGTTTTAGTTTTGATCTTCGTCTTTCACCACCAGAGACTTGGAATTGAAAAGAGTGTAGTCCAGAGAAATGTCTTCTCGGTCGCCGATGTAGGCAATGTATGGATATAGATTGATCAGGAAGGGAGCTCCGTTATCTAAAAATAATTTGAGTATAGACCTCATGCTTTCCGTCAAATCATCTCTGAATACTCCTTGGGAAGGCGGGTTGCTATTCCCCAGAATAGTCAAGGCGTGAAAGGTGGAGACATTGACCCTATTCTGCAGATTGGCATTTTTAACCACAGTTTTAATGTTGCTAATGGAACTGACAAGAAACGGTACATCTGGCGTATCTGGAAAAACCTTGTTGCCCACTACAATGTATTTGATATTGGAATAGGGGTGAACATTGTCGTTAACTCAGTTTTTCTCTACGACTTGGTTGGTGGATATTTCCTACAACTTGACGTTTTCGACACCCACAATTACATCGAGCCCAAAATTCACCAAAGCTTTCAATACATCTGTGTTTGCTGCAAAAATCCTCACCTTCCCGATCTTGTTATTCTTGATCAAAGTTGCCACCTGCGTTGGAGGTGGCAGATTGTCTCCGAGCAAGCCGTAGTTCACTCCTATACAATTGAACAACAGAAGAAGACAATAATCAAAATTAGGATACTCTTCGTCTATTCAATACATACTGCCATATTGCTCTGCACTGTATAGTTTTGATGCATTCCTATAACCATGAGCACACAATAAGGTGCATTGATCCTGCAAGTCACTATAGATTTTCCATCCAAAGGCCGTTTGATGCAATTCAAGCACCAGTAGATTCTTCTTGTCGAGATATTCGCAATGGTGCTGTTATTTTTTTATTCCGAGTCAGAAATTTTTTTAGCATTTTCCATCAAAAGAGGGATACCTACCCACATAAAACTCGAAATTTTTCAAAATAATAGAAATATAACTTACAGAAACATCATGACCTGCTTACCAAACTAGCACCAAGCACTTTCTTCTTGTAAGCGTTCTTTTCTAATGGTGGATGGAGCCTCCTTCTTCACAGGCTCTTTTACAAGCTGTCTGCTTGATTTGTGGTGAATTTCGGGGTGCAACTTCCAGCACTTCTTCTCCCAATGGCCATTGATCTTGCAGAAACTGCAGAAATTATGTCATTTCACATTCAACTGTGTCTTCATGATAGAAGTATTCAGAAGGTTCTCATTCTTCTTGGTCTCTCTTCTTGTTGGCACATCTGTCTTCTTAACCGACACTTTCTTTGTGTGATGCTTAACTACATCACGGTTAGAAGATATATGGAAGAAATAATTTCTCTTATATGCAAAAGAAGAATTTGAATGATTTTTATACCTTCCTGAATTGTCCTTGAATTGATGAGGACTAGGTGGCTTGATTCCCTTCGTGGAATCAGGTGATGAAGAGATGGTTTTTGCTTCAGCTACCTTTGAGCATTCTCCTTTATCTTCATGTCCATAACCAAAACCTGCGAATGGTTGTCTTGGTGCAACCTCCAATGGTTGGGTGACTCCTTGACCATTAATGCCAATTCCACCTCCTTTATACCCCATCTTCGTGAGGATTTTCATGCCAACATTAGTTTCATATTGAGAGAGAATAGAACATGACGTAGCATCATATACCTTGGTTTGAGATGCAGCATCCATCATCTCAACCTTCTGCAACTTAGACAATGACTCCTCTTTGGCTCGTAACATCTCTTGAAGCTCCTGCTTATCCTTTTCAACTACCTACAATAGTCTTTGAAATTCTACATTGTCGGCTTGAATGATATCATTTATCTCTTGCAACTCTTGGATTCTTTCAGCATGCTTCGCTCCTTTGCACATCCTGCAAAGTAGTCACCTAATCTGATACCACTTGATCCGATTACGGGTCGAGTACTAATCTAACCATCGCGTACAATATGAGGATCTTTTAATTGACTATAGATTTTACAGGTTTAAATGAGCATGTTAGTCCTTTGACTATAGTTCATAAACAAAACATATTAATAATAACATGCACGTAAGTAAGAGAGAGACAACCAATTGGTAACAGAGTTCACCCCTCCATCTCTCTAAGGCTACATCTCCAAATATGCTTCAATTGGAATGCAGATCTTATATATTCCTTCTTCAAAGTAAGCTTTCTTACATTCAAGCTCTATGGTTGAGCATTAGCTAAGCACTATGGCTCTCAATAGGTAAGAATTATCTCCTTTCTTCTCCCCCCTTTCTCATGGATTACATAAGGAATATATATGGTTTTCCCTTACCCACTCTCCAACAAAGAGCATTAATTACAAGGCCCACAATTGTAGGTCCTAATTACAAGGAAGGAAAAACAAGATCCATGAAAGTAGGATCTCAAACTATCTCAGGCTCATAATTGGGAAAAGTCTCAAAACCACCTAAAGACTCTTCAACCATGCCCTTGATTCTCTCAACCTAAAATTGAGAAAAATTGAGAATTGGTGTGAGGTGGTTTCTCACATAAAAACCAATTTCCCTAATTACATTAAATGAACAATATGTGAGACAAATTTTCTCTCACAAATATTAATCATTTATATCAATAATGCATGGTTTTAATAAGGGCTCATAAAATGCATGAGCATAATTTCACCCCCTTAAGCACTTTATCACCAACTTCAAATCAACATGGTGCAAAGCTCTTTTCTTGTGAGAAGATCCTTTCAGATCACCACCTTTATTTTCACTTATATTTTTTATCATCTTAAAATCCTTGCTTAAAATCTAGAATTTTTTGCCTACAAGATTTGAGTCTTTTGGGGGGCTTTGAATTAAGAATTTTTTTAGCAAGAATACTAGTTCGATAAACGTTGGTCATGAAACTTGAACTAGATGAACTAATGGAATAAAATTTAGAAAGTTGGGATTCTGGGTAGAGAGAAGGAATCTTGAAGAGTTCCCATGTGATAGCACTACTCCTGATGCTCCTTAGGAATCCTGGGATAAATATCACAGATTCTCTATACATTGTTTAAAGACTTAGAAGTGCATTTTGTTTCTTGAAACATCATTATTTCAAGGTGTTATTGGTGGATTTTGTTTTTTAGGATTATTTGCTTGGATTTCCCATTAAGGTACCTAGTGTTCCACGAGATTTCTTTCATTGAAGATGTAGAGAGAAGGGTTGAAATATGGCATGAATTAGTGAAATTTTACTAGCGTTCATCAAATAATCCCCTATGTCCTATTGTAATTTATTATTACTTCTTTCCCCTTTTTTATTTGATTCTTTTGAAATATGCAATTGATATATGAGGGTGTTTCTTTTGATTCTGTGAGAGGAAAAAGAAGGGTTGTGATTAGGGGAATTACTTGGTTCACCAGCTTGACAAAGAAACATATCTTGATTCTAGATGTATGCTTTGGTGATGATTTGAACTTTCTCCTTGGGAATTTTTTTTGGGTCTTTGTTTCTCCATTCATTTGCAAGATATTGTAGATCAATTTCTTATAGGTCCTTTGCCTCAAATTTGTATACATAAAAAAAAATAGGTGTTATCCTCTATTTTTAGATCCTCTTGGTGAGCTTTGTCAGTCGGTTGTGCATGCACTTTTTTTTTTTGGGTGGTTGTTGACTAGTTTTCCCAATCTCTTTCATTTTTTGCTTTTCTCCTTCAGTAGTTGTCTCATTTTCTTCTAGTTTTTGGAAGACCATGTACTAGTTATAGTTCGTTTCCATTTCATAGGTCATATTATTTGTTCCTTTTTTTTGTCTTCCTTTTATTGGTGACTCTTATAAACCCATATTAATCTCAGGAAAATTTTACTTGTGAATTTTTTTGGACTTGGTTTGTTGGGAATTCCTGGAATAGATGTTTATATTCGTGGCATTTTTAGAATCTAAAGGGGAACTTCTCATAATCTATTGGTTGTTTCCATATTTTATCTTCACTTCTCAGTTGAATGCTCACTGGTAGAGGCTTGGATATGTCTAGATAAGCACACAGGTAGGAACATGAATTTTTACATTGAACTTGATTTGTGGTATCTGAGATCATACAAAATTCCCTATCGAAATACCTGTTTGTCATCCATAATTTTCACTATATGTAGATGACTATATATTAGTCCTATATTTCTAAAAACAAAATTCCATGAAAATTGTGAGTTTTAGAAATCTCACTACCTTCATTATCCTTAGAGAAAATGTTTCACTATTCTACCATTTTTCCATTCCATGGTCACCATGTTGCTCCTAAAAGACTTCTTATGTGCTTTTACCTACCTTTTTTCTTGTATATGACTAGGTTTTTTAAGGGCATTTTTCTTGGTTTCATGACTTTCATGGTTAAATCATCAACAAGGCTTGTAGCCTGATGTTCTTATACCTTCCGCTATCCTTAATATAGCCTCCATTTGTCACTCATAGGGCCAGTTTCACTTCAAATTGTGTTTATTACCAAAAAGAGATGAATTTGCAAAAGTGAGAGATATTTTTGTCCATCATAGGTCCAAGAAGAAAAACCTCCTTTAGAGTTTACACATGTATCATGGTTTGGGAGAAATTTCAAAAATACAAGTGTCACGGGAGAATTGCTGCACTTATGGAGTGACCTTGTAAAAATCACGTTTTCTCATAGCTGGAGTGTCCAAATGTCTTCTTGATGGGTCAAATGACAACGATACTGGAAGATATTTCCAATTAGCTATCATGAGCTCAATTTGGAGTTGGGGAAGGCCTCCAAAAGTTTTTTGCAACAACACTCTACATTTTTGCACCATCATTTAACACTTTTTGACTAGTATTGGGATAATAAATGTTTGATAGGTCAAATAAACTCCAATCAGGGAAAAATAGGTATATTTGGAAAGTAGATAGGATAAGCATTCCAAAAAGCTATCATGGGCCCAAATTGAACATAGGGAAGGCCTCCAAATGCCCTCTGCAAATTGGTGTTTCACGTTCAGGATTTGCCTAACCCGTGGGCAAGCCCCACGCTTTTAGCAGACCCGTGGGTAGGCCCTGCGCTTTCGGCACACCCACGTGCAAGCACTGAGCTTTTGGCAGACCCTTGTGCAGGCACTGTGCTTTCGGCCTGAAGCTCCTCTTGCACCTGCAAACACTCAAAAATACCTTCAAGTTGCCTCCAAAGGTCCTTCAAGCATTATTAAGGGTAAGTCCCACCAAATGCACTCATTTGCAAACTCTTTTGATGATTTTATTCAAGGAATGGTACCCTAATGAGATAACCTAATTTTCACCCCTAAAGGTCACTTGTTCATCTGCCTGTAAAGGAAGTCAATGACAAACATAGGGGTACATCATTGAAAATTGTTGATTCACCTACGACTATGCCTACATTCACTCCATTTCACTCATAAACGCTGCCCTTACATTGTAATATTCCAAAATTTGCAAGAAGCAAATTGGAATATTAATTTTTGCTTATGTCATCTAGGAGGTGAATAAAATCCCTCATAGTGTGAAAGGGATCATTGGAGTAGCTTAATTTTTCACCTTCCAGTGTGAAAAGGGGCAAATGCATGAGGACAAGGTCAAGTTTGACCAAGTCAACAGTGATGCCTAAGAGGTGTGGCTTGCTTGGGAAGACAACGCTGTTTTGGAGGGAGAAATGTTCTTTGTGGAAGAAACCCTAATGTGTGGGGTAAAGGGCAAAGAGACATTCACTTGCATAAAAGGAGGAAGAGGCAGCCATAGTGGGACATCTTTTGAGCATTTGATCATTTGTTTGATTAGACTATTTGCAGTCTCCGGCTGTTCAGCTGAGTTGCAGTGCTGGTTAGCACGAGGGATTCCTGTTTAGGATTTCCTCTCCTTCTTGAGAGGCATCTTGAAGGATTTCACTTCATTTCTCCACATCTTGGCTCAAGGCCAAAGCCACTTCCATCAGTCACTGTGTTATTTCTACTGAAGTATAACGTAGTGTTGTTGGGTGTTGTAGTGGAGGGTTCCACAACACCTTTCCTTGGCTCTTCTTTCAGAGGAGGGAACTCCTATTCCTTCGGGAGGTCAGTGAAGGGGGTTTCTGAGCTGATTGTACATATTTGGAATCAGGCCAAGCATTCTCTATCTTCTACAACACAGTCCAGCTCCTTGACTGCGTTATTTCTGAGCATATTTGCAGTGGGGGTTGCACCACTATTTTGGAGGGTAAGATATTCATGGATTGGATAGCCTTTCTCCTGAGAGATCCATTGGATGAGATCTATGCATCATATGCAACATCTTCAACTATCTTCATCCATTTCTATTTTTTGAGTTGCAGCTGCTACCCAACAACTCCGACATTTCTGCAGAATTTCCATTTGTACATGTATTGCAGCCAATCCTTCTAAGGATTGTGTATTATTGTTGTATTAGTGTTTTCAGGGGTTGAGAGCTTGCTCCCCCATCTTTATTGAGCCTGATATTGTCATATCATTATATTTTCATTTTGTATGTTGCAGTGTCTCCAATGAACTGCGTTATTTTAGCCTTATGACATCTTTTGCATAGTAGTGTATCTCTATTTTCATGTACATGTATCATTGACACTTGCATTGCCTAGTTGGAGTGATTGTTCCTCTAAGCATTGTACACATTTGCTACTATATTATACATTGGTTGGCTATCTACTTCTTCATGTGTTCTGGGTTATTAGAATAATGTTGTCATTCCATTACATGTGCTTACATTTGTTGCAGTCCCTCATAGGGCACTTTTAAAGGACATCTAGGAGTGGGAGATCTGTTTAACCACCCGAGAAGGATTCTTTGGAGCCTCCTCTTAGATTCAAGACTTAGACACATTTTTCTAAGGGATCCAGGTCCTGGTTTCAATTCCTGTAGTAGCCATTACTGGAAAATGTGTTTTCCAGTCATGCCTTTCTAGTTGTTCCAAATTTGGAATACTACAATGGTATCAAAGCTGTTTTCTTGGCTCAGCCTGTGAGTCTAAGCCCAAGAAGAAAAAAATATCGAACAGGATGGGATTTATCTCATCGTATTTTAGATCTATGAAGAACCTCCCCAAGGAGGATAAGCAGAAAGAAGAGGAAGAACCCTTCACTTCCTATTCTCATCAAGGAGACAATGAAATAAGCAGGAAGAAGGCTCCATATTTTGGAGAAGGAAAAGGGGATAAGCTTACAAAGCTTCTTCCTAAATCTGTACATATTATTCATGAGGATTTCAAGAAGATGTGGAGGGAGATGTATGAAGAATCTCCAAGAGAATTTGATTCAAATGCAAACTCTATATTATTACATGAGGAGTGTGAGAAAGCAACTGCACAACGCAGTCACATGCCCAGGATTGCCGAAAGAGAGATGGAAAGAGGAGAAGAGGTTGCTAGGAGGGAAACCCTTAGTAATTTCCTGAAAGAGTATGAGTCTCAAACTTAGAAATTCAGAGATCATCTTAGTTTTTCAGATTTTTGCAAGATGAAGGTGAAGGAAAGAGAGCAGCAGGATAGATTCCATCTATCTACCTTTGAAGGTTCACCTGTATGTTCAGCCAAAGCTTGGGTGGAGGATTTAGAGACCTTCTTGCAGCAGCACCACATTCCTGAAGATGAAGCCATCAAAGTTGCAGTGCTGCATTTGAAAGGTAAGGCTTTTTCCTAGTGGATTTTTGAATCATTTTCTTTAAGAAATGTAAACATTGCATCCTATGCTAGTTTCACTAAGGCATTAGTGAAAATATTTGATAGAGGGATTCATGAGACACACATGGTGGAGGTAAACAAGAAAACTCAAGCAAAAACCTTATATGAAAAATTGCACTATACTTTTCCAGAAGAGATGCTTCCATCTCACACCTTTGAGCAAAGGAGCATGGAGATCTCTTTTTCAAAAAGGGATCCAATCATTGAAGAGTTTCCCACTCATTTTGCAGAGATTGATAGATTGAAGGCA